>JAJPUD010003700.1:37089-104620 GCA_023553655.1 Myrmecobius fasciatus | reverse complement strand
GCCTTCCCTCAGGACATGGCTCATCTCCTGGAGAGTTCCTCTGAGTACAGTTATGTTTGTATGCTTCAAGTCGACGCGAAGGCAGGCAGTATGCCCCACTCTCACCAATAGCTCTGATAGTCATTAATCCTCAATTAAAAAAAACCAAACAAACATGTAACCTGCATCATTTGGAGTGAATTAAGCTAATTTTCTTTTACAGTAGCATCAAACACATGAAAGGATTCCTGTTTGTATACATGCTATGTAAAAGTATATATTACTTATATATAAATCTGGGAAGAAAAATAGAAAGGTGTAGTGAATAGGATCAATGCAAAGGTGATGGGATGGTCCATGGGATGGTCCATAGAGAGTTGGATACAACCAAACAAAAAAAACAAAGGTCTGTCTTCTCACTGGAAGTACCAGTGGGATCATAGCATCCTGGGTGTCTCAGCAACCTTTTCTCAATTTCAGGTTGAGAAAGGGGCTAGAAAAGATACCCTAAAAATTGTCTGCATACCCAATTCTGTCCTGATGACCACAGCAGGCAAGGATTCCTCCCAGCAGCTGAAACAATAAAAAAGGTACAAAAAGCTTCTGCAAAGTTGATTCCACTCAGCATTGGTACATGGAATGTGCACTCACTTATAGAAAACACAAAATCCAGTAGACCTGAAAGACGAACAGCTCTTGTTGTGAGAGAATTCAACAGGTGTCATGTTCAAATAGCAGCCCTGAATGAAGCAAGGTTGGCAAATGAAGGTCAGCTGAGACGGACACCCATTGTCCTGGGGTGGCCAGAGTGAAGGGGAGCGCCATGAAGCTGGTGTAGGTTTTACAATCAAAACCAATCTGTTAAACTAGCTAGTATGGCTTCCAAAAGGAGTGAACAGGCTTGTGGCAATGTGATTGTCAACTGCAGGAAAATGGCATGCCAACATTATCAGTGCCTATGCTTCTACCATGAAGAACCCTGCTGAGGTCAAAGCAAAATTATATGGAGGCCTGTATTCCATTTACCCAAATGCAATAAAACTTCATGGATGCAACGTTGCAGCGAACCTTGCAGCCGTTTAATGGACTAAGTGACTGTAAGGAGAAGAGAGAGAAGTAAGAATGCAGAAGGCAATGTGTGTGCAGAGAGCTGAACTCATCACAGGCTTATCCTCTCAAAGCTAGATATTCACATTCAACAAAACCAGCAGCCCCCGGCAAAAAGACTACAAGAAAAATTAATGTCAACAAGGAAACAGTTTGTGGATAACTGGAGGGTAAGTTGAGTTAATGTACAGCTGGCAACAGTGGGCAGCTTTCAGAGATTTGGTGTACAACACTGCAAATATAATAATATAGATAGAGCTTAGATAGATAATAGATTAATAATAGACAGAAAAATAGACAATGCATGTGAAGCTATGGAATCAGATACACCACAAAAGGTTTTAAAAGAACTGTGATACTCTGTGATTATAAAGCCTGCATAAAGAAGGTAACTAATGCTATGGGAGTATATAACAGGGCCAAGGGAGGGAGTGTAGGCAGAGAAGAGGGCATAGGACGGACCCTTGGGAGAAAATTACATGCAAGGAAAGGGAAGAAGATGAATCAGCAAAAAAGAAACTATAAAGAAGCAATCAGACAGATAAGAAGAGAAGCAGAAGATGCACTGAATTATATAAGTGGAAAACAAAATAACTGGATCCAAAAATTTTTAGTTGAAGTAGATTCCCAAGATAGCATTTCTGTAAAATCAAGTCCTGGGTACATACCATGTTTCCTCCTAGACACCTCAGTGTGGCTCTACAAAACCCTGTAACTCAAACACCAATATATTAATGCTGTCTTGAACTGTGTCATATGTTTTAATATATTGCTTACTCCTCATGAGACAATTAGTGTTTCATTTTTAAATCTCTGCAGCACTTATACTTGGGGCATATAATATGTTCTTAATAAATGCTTATTTGGGAAAGGATATAGTAAAGTAGAAAGAGTGCTGTTTTTGAAGTCAGAAAATCTGGGTCCAAATTCAGCTCATGACATTGATTAACTCAATTTTGGGAATCCTTCTTGAGCCTCAGTTTCTTTAAATGTAAAATGAGAGATTTGGACCAGATCCCCGCTTTTTAAGCTGTGGCTGTTGATCTCATATGGGGTCTCATTATGTAGGGGGGGTCACAAAATTATGATTTATCATCAATAAATGATTTATATACCCAGGGTCATCTAAAATTTCTTAGGCAAAAAAAAGTTGCAAATGTATATATTTTAAGAAGCCCTGGACTTAGATTTCTGAGCTCCTTTCTAGGTATAAATCTACTATCCTACCAATGAAATAATGAGTGAATAAATGAATCCCTAGAATTGAGGACAAAATATATTACTTCTCTGGACATCCATTTCCTCATATATAAAATGAAAAAGTTATTCTAGATGGCATCTAAGGTTGAATACTTCCCAGAATTGAACCTTATAAAGTTACCTATTGTCAGTGGGAATTAGATGAATTAATTATGGGATCCCAGAATTCCTTGTAATGCAGGGAATCTTCTCTTAGTCTGAAAATATAGACACAATCTCTGTTTTTCAAGACAGATTAATAATAATTTTGAAATAATTATGCAATGATTTGCATAACACTCATTAGATTTACAAAGAGTTTTGCCTTTGTAACCTCATTTGAATCCCTTAAGAATCCATAGGTATCACTATCCCTATTTTACAGCTTGGAGAAACCAAAATTCAGAGAAGTCAAATGATTTGTCCGTGACTTTACAGTGTCAGAAATAAGGATTCAAAGCCAACTCTTTCTTGACTCTAAGTCTACTTCTCATTCTTTGCTCTGGGAGTCTTTGATTGGCGAGGGCTATTGTGGAGCCCCCACTGTATGTGAGCAAACAAACAGCATTATATGGTAAGCTCTTTCAAGGGACAGGTAACAGTTGAATATTTGGACCCAAATTCTGAGGTATATGAATAAATGAATGAAAACATTTGTTAAGTATTTTCTATACATCAAACATTATGTTCATCACTGAGAATACAAATACAAAAAGTCAGGCAGTTCTTTTCTCAAGGAACTTATATTTGAGTAGAGAAAACATCTTATGTAGAGCAATGGTGATCAGGGAATGGAGTTGTAATCTAGGGAGAATCATGATTACAAATTGATTCAAAAGGCAGTCAACTTACACAACCAATAGTACAAATGTTAACAAATCAGGAAGCCTTAATTAAACACTTACCATGCACCAGATATTTTGCTAAGTAACAGGGATAAAAAGAAAGGCTAAACAAGTTAGAGGAATGTAATATAGTTTATCTCTCAGACCTGTGGAGATGGAATAAATTTATGTCCAAAGAAGACCTGGAACTCCTAATTGAACACCAGAGGGATAATTTTGATTATATTAAGTTAAAAAGTTTCTGTACAAACAAAACAAATGCAGACAAGATTAGGAGGGAAGCATCAAATTGGGAAATCATCTTTACATTTAATGGTTCTGATAAAGGCCTCATTTCTAAAATATATAGAGAATTGTCTCATATATATAAGAATTCAAGCCACTCTTCAATAGATAAGTGGTCAAGGGATATGAACAGACAATTTTCAGATGATGAAATTAAAACCATCTCTAGTCATATGAAAAGTTGCTCCAAATCACTATTGATCAGAGAAATGCAAATTAAGACAACTCTGAGGTACCACTACACACCTGTCAGATTGGCTAAAATGACAGGAAAAGATAACGATGAATGTTGGAGGGGATGTGGGAAAACTGGGACACTAATACATTGTTGGTGGAACTGTGAACAGATCCAACCATTCTGGAGAGCAATTTGGAGGTATGCTCACAAAGTTGTCAAACTGTGCACACCCTTTGACCCAGCAGTGTTTCTACTGGGCCTATATCCCAAAGAGATCTTAGAGGAGGGAAAGGGACCCACCTGTGCAAGAATGTTTGTGGCAGCCCTTTTTGTAGTGGCTAGAAACTGGAAACTGAAGGGATGCCCATCAATTGGAGAGTGGCTGAATAAATTATGGTATATGAATGTTATGGAATATTATTGCTCTGTAAGAAACAACCAGCAGGACGATTTCAGAGAGGCCTGGAGGGACTTGCATGAACTGATGCTGAGTGAAACGAGCAGAACCAGGAGATCATCATACACAGCAACAATAGTATTACATGATGATCAATTCTGATGGACATGGCTCTCTGCAACAAAGAATTGTCTCAAACCAGTTCCAATTGTTCACTGAAGAAAACCATATACACCCAGAGAGAGGGAAATGAAATATGGACCACAACGTAACATTTTCATGATCTCTATTGACATTTGCTTGCATTGTGTTGCCTTTCTCTGATTCTTTTTTTTTCTTGTAGATAGGATTTTTCTTGCATAACTTCTCAAGCATTTCAACATTATTAACATGTAGTGGACTTCCTGCCATCTAGGGAGGGGAGGGGACTGGAGGTAAAATTTGTAATGGAAAGCTTTGTAAAGATCAATATTGGGGAACTACCCATACATATGTTATACAAATAAAAAGCTTCAATTAAAAAATAAAAGAAAGGCTAAAACAGTCCCTGTTTTCAACTAGCTCACATTCTTATGGGAGAGACAATAGGCAAATAGCTAGGTACATATAAAATATATACAGAATTGAATTTTCTCAGAGGGAAAAATACTAGCATCCAGGAGGACTAGAAAAGGTCATTTGCAGAAGGTGAGACCTGAAAAAGGAAGAGAAAGTTCATTTAAATGTTACAAAATAAAAGAATAAATAGTAAACAAAAATTTCTAATTAATGTTATTTCACTTTGTAACATGTACAATGTATTAGTCAAGTGGATACATGGAATTTTTACATATTAGGGATTCTTTCAATAAATAAATGATATCTATTCTATCAGTAGCCCACCAGCAGCCCACTAGCTTAACCTCATTTTCTGTCTATGATGCCTTTAGTGTTCATTACTTACAACATCATCATAGAATTATGAAATGGATCATTCCAAAAGTAGTCATTTACATCTGTGCTAAATAGCAAATACATAAAAAAAAATTACCCTAGGACTTACCTAAGCCCCCAGAAAGAAGAGAAATCACATAAATCTCAGTTTTGGCTTCCTTCATTCAGTAGATTTATGATCCCTAGCTTGTTATTTTTAACTTTTCCCATCTACTCTGAAACTTCCTAAATTTGTTATAAATGCTATTTACATTGCTGTAAAATTGAAATAGCATTTGGTTTATATATTAACTAAAACCTTGGATTATATATACACTACATTGAAAGCAACATATTTGGTACTGACTGACATGGAGGAATAGCAGAGCTTGAACCCTGATTCAATTTATATTTATATAATATGACAGAGGCAAGTAAATTAACCATATTTCATCTCTCTGTAATCTCACAGACCTTGAGCATTTGATTACCAGGTCAATAATTACCAGAGGCTACTATTCACTTTCAACTCAAAGAATAATTAAATCAAATCAATTTTAACATTGTCAGTACAGAGAGTACGACAACAAACTTCTATGTGTTGCTTATAAAAATTTCAAAAGACATACTTTCTGGATAATTAACCATTTTATTAATTATTAACATATTAGCATATGATTAATAAAAAGGGTCAGTGGTACTTTTGAATGCCAGTGACCCCTCATAGAATCCACTCTATATGCCCTTACAAGAATGGATGTTCCTAAGGGTGGCAATCAACTTGGATTAGTTAACAATTAATGAGAAGGATGAATATTATCATAAGAGGTAGATTTATTCTAATGAGGGGTTAGGAATGTGATTTTGATCATTCTTGCTCTAATCTCTTTTCTCCCTCTAAAATATTTATTCTACTTTTGTTCTACTTTACACTATCTTCTTCCTTTGATTCCTTCACCATCATCATTCCATGAATTTATTCCTTTTCAAACTCCAGCTCTAGATTACTCCCATAATCCACCTGATTTTCTCTGCTTCTGCTCAGTGATATGAATACTGACAGAGAAGTCACAAAATGGTACTGATTGGGTCTGCTACAAATATATGCTATATAATCTCAACTAAGCTATAACAAGGCAATACTTTTATTTGATTGATCCTTTTATCACATTCTACAGAGTATCTGTTTCACATTCCTTTTGTCATCAATTCACATATTTTACCTCTCTTGCTCCTTCTCAATAGAGGATTTGATCTTAGACTTTTCTAAAACAAACAAAATTAAAAAATCAAAATCATTTTTTTGGAACTCCCATTTTTCCCTACTTCCATTTCAGTTTATCTCACTTTTATCTCCCATTTTCTCTCTTCCTTTGCTTCAACTTAAGGGGATGAGGTGGCTTATCTTTCCAAAGTCAACCTCTTAGGGCAGCTAGATGGTGCAATGGATAGAGCATCAGCCCTGAAGTCAGGAGGATCTGAGTTCAAGTCTGGTCTCAGACACTTAACATTCCCTAGCTGTGTGACCCTGGGCAAAACACTTAACCTCAATTGCCTCAGGAAAAAGCACACACACACACACACACACACACAAAAGCCAACAACAAAGTCAACCTCTTTACTTGTGCCTTTAATTTTAATATTCCAAAATTATAACATAGATCTCATTGTCACTCCCATAGTCAAGAAGCTTTAATAACTCTTTATAGCCTCTAGGATAAAATATAATCCCTCCTTTTTATCATTTAAAAATCGTCATAATCTACAGAATTACCTTCCTAGGATGATTATACCTTACTCTTCCTTACAAATATTCTTGCCAAATGAAATAGAATCAAATTAAATTTATCAGTCAGGGTTGTGATTTATTTATACAACTTCTTATGCTGCCTGGAAATCAAATATCATTAGTCAAGGCAGTATAAGATCATCTCTAGGAAAATCTAAACTAAACTGAAAATATACCAGTTTTGAAAATATGAGAAAGAAGGCGCATTGTAGGGAAAAAAAAATACTATAATGGTCTTTCAATCAGTGGACATAATTCTAACCTGAAGGTCTCTAATCAACCTGAAATATCTCCAATAGTAACTAAGGCTTTTGGAATGCTACCAGAAGCTAATTGTGGATGTCATGTTTCTGACCATTCTCTCTCACAAAGCTTCTAAAGTTTTCTATTTAGGGAGGTCTTTCAGTAAATGTGCCCTTCTAGACATAATTAGTCCTTCACTGATCTTTCATGCTGGAAGAAGATATACCACTGAGATAATCCTATCTCAGAGGGAGCTATAGTGTGACATATTTTGTCCTTGTGTCTTGTAATCCCAAAAGTTATAAATGTCAACAGTATAACTCTTGGGTAAATTTGTATTTTTAATAGATAATCTTTGAGGTCTGGTACTTGACATCCCATTATTGTTAGGTCTGATCACCAGAACCTATAATACCCACATAGAGACCAAAACCTAATAAGATGGATCTGATTCATCTCTGCTTGATTTTTCAGATTTATTAAATGTTAAGACAACAAACATGTAGGCAGACTTGAAAAGCCTAGATTCAGAATCTTTAAAAGGGGGCAATCCTCCAACCAATATTGGAACCTGAAAACTGTGTCACACTGATCTGGCAACAGTCCAATTCATTTATCAGTGATAATAAAAATGACACTCTTCCCAGAAATGGAACTATTGCCATCAGCGAAGGTCCATCATGCAGTCTGTCGATCAATCGACAAACATTTATTGAGTACTTAACCTTGTTTTAGGCATAGTGCTAAGTGACACCAGAGAGCTAATAAGAATACAAATGCAAATAAACATGCATACAAGATATATACAGTTTTAATGTAAGGTAATCTCAGAAAGAAGGCTAAAAAGAAGAATACAAGACTTTACTATAGAGGATGGGATTTAGGTTGAATCTTGAAAATCAAAGTCCAGGAAAGTAAGGAGTCAGAAGTGAGGAAGTTCAGCATTGTAGGCATGGGATATATAACCAACATATAGGTAATGTGTCAAGAAACAGAGTGTTTTGTATAAGGAACAGAAAGTACGTTAGTCTGACTGAATTATAAAATGCATGGAAGTAAAAACATTGGAAATATAGGAAGGAGCCAAGATGTTAAGGGCTCTAAAAGCCAAACAGAGGATTTTGTGCTTCATCTTAGAGGTAGGGGGAGTCACTAGAGTTAACTGAGTAGGAGGTCAGCTGAGTGGAGCCTGGAATGGAATTGGGAGAGACTTGAGGCAAGGAGACCAACCAGAGACTTTTACAAAGGGTCTAAACATGAAATGATAAGGTCTTACACCAGTATGGCATCTATATGAATGAAGAGGAAACAATGACTGCAAGAGTAATGATTGATGCCCTTAACAAAAATAGGGATATAGTGAAGGAGGGTCACAATAATGTGTCCTGTTTGGGGCAAGTGAGTTTGAGATGCCTATGTGGGTTCTAGTTTGAAGTATTCAATAGGCAGATGATGATGCTGAAGAGACTAGGCCTGGATATAGATCTGTGAATTGTCTGCAAAGAAATGATAAATGAATACACAGGAGCTGTTGAGATGAGAGAAAAAGAGAGATGGGGCAAGGAATAGACACACAGAGACTGAAACAGACAGATAGAGAGAGAGTCCAGGAGAGACTCAAAATTAGGAGGTAGAATATGAAAGATGATCCAGCAAAAGAAACTAAGAAAGAACAATCAAACTAATAGGAGAACCAACAGTGAGCAGTGTCATGAAAATCCAAAGAAGAGAGAGTATCTAAGACAAAAGCATGGTCAATAGAACTAAATGCAGTTGAGAAGTCAAGAAGTATGAGGAGGATTGAGAAAATGACATTGGATTTGGCAATTAAGAGATCACTGACAACTTTGGAAAAACAAGTATTAGTTGAGTAATGTTGTCAGAAGTCAAATTGCAAGAGGTTGAGAAATGAGTGAGAGGAGAGGAAGTGGAGGCAATGTGGTAAATGACCTTTTCTAGGAGTTTGACTGTGAAAGAGGAGAGAGAAATAAGGCAAGAGCTTGAGGGTTTCATAGAGTAAAATGAGAAAGTTTTGTTTTCTTTTTTTAAGGATGAGAGAAGTAGAAGTTAAAAACAAACACACACGCACACACACAAAACAAATACAAAAACAACATAGCCTTTCTGCTATTCTTCCCTTCTCTTCCCAGCCTTATTTCAAACTTCAGATCATTGCTACAATTTTTTATTCACCCTGTTTCCTCCCCTTGTATTCCTCTTCTGTACATCTCTTTAAACAAATCCGAATTAGTTAAAATCTCCATATATCCACATCATTCTTTTTGGACCATTCCCCATTTCCCTCCTTTTTAGAGTTATATTTCTTTGTGCTTCATAATGTCATTTTTTGTCCATTTCTACCCTCAAACCTCTCTTACATTTTATCCTTTTTCTCATCCCTCATGGTCTGATTTTTTAAAAATCTTAAGTCTATGAGATACTACCTTTCCTTTCTTTTTTGAAATCTGTTTTCACAAAATCTAGGATTTCTGATTCTAGTCAGCCTGAAACTGTACATGTCCATGTTGAAATCCATGTTACTTTTTTTTTTTAATTTTGAAAAGGATAAACCCTTCCAGATCTCTGTTTCAGGAATGAGTCCTAGCCCTACCAAATCTCAGTGATAACTCAGAGGTCAAAATTGCCTTGTTTGGTTAGTATCTTCAGTTCATCTTGCTTATTATCCATACTTTCTGAATTTATGTAAAAATATTTAGGATCTTTCTTGGATTTTATCTCCTGTAAACTTTGAGATTCCAATGACATACTCATAGTCGATTTTCTTCTTGCCCCTTTTTCTTTTCAGTTTAAAGCATTTTAATTAGATTTATAAGACTCCTGGGAAATATATTCTCACCATTCCCTTGTTAGGTCCATTTTTGTCCAAGAGCCCAATATTTCTATATTTTTAAGTCAGTGGTTTGGAAATACAAATGCTGTTCTCAGACATAATTCTTTGAAACAGTTAGCTATTCACATTTCTAACCATCCTTTCTCTTCTGAAGCCCTTGCAGCAGTGGTGAAAATATTACTGTGACCAAAAGATCTTCAGTTTCAATCTTAAAACTTTGTAATCTTTAATAACATTTTCTAGATTCCTTCCAGCAGTATCATCTGTGTTCATGTGAATCACCAGAAGGGAATAGTAGACATCCGGTTTGACAAGTCTTTGTACATTTTGTCACATCCTGGATAAACACCTAACAAGAGAGAGTAGACCTCTATTGTTACCAGTTTGACAAATAGCTGCCTCAGAATCCCGACAGAAATTCTCCAACTGTAATAGATTCATTATATATCTTTTCTTCCCCTAACTTTGCTGGATGATGTCTCAACAATTGCCTATCAGATATTTCAAACTGGATGTCCTAGAGACATTTTGAACTCAACATATATAAAACTCAATTCATATTTTCCCCTAAACTCTCTTTTCTTCAAATTTCATTGTTTCTGAGAAGAAAACACCATCCCTCTGATATCACTGTTTGTAATATTGGAATCTGGATTTCTCATTGTCCCTCATTTCATATATCCAATTAGTTGTCAAATTTTGCTGTTTCTACCTTCACAATATCTCTTACCTCTGACTCCTTCTCTGCCTTTGCATAGTGATCACCTTCATTTATGTCTCATTACCTCTCACCTATCTTATTGCAACAGAATACTAAATGATCTTTCTGCTACAAATTTCTCACCACTCCAGTCCATCCTATTTACTGTAGCCAAAGTAATTGTCCTCAAATATAGATATGACTATATGACTCCTCTACTCAAAACACCTATTATTCATGAAATAAAATATAAATACTTCCATTTATTTTTAAAACTCTACACAACCTACTCCAACCTACTTTCCCAGTCTTCTTGAACATTATTTCTCTTCTTTTCTGCAATCCAGCCAAACTGGCCTACTCTCTGTTCCTCATCGATGACACTTCATCTTCAATCTCTGTACTTTTCCCAAGTTGACTTTCTCACATTCCCGGAATATACTCTTTTTTCCCTTCTCTCTTCCTTTATGATGCAGTTCAGACACCATCTTCTGCATGATATCTGTCTTGATTCCTTTAACTGTTAGTACCTCCCTTCTAAAACTATCTTCAATTTAACTATTGCAAATGCATATTTATTATTATGCTATATATATTTTTACATGAGCTAGTTATCTCTCCTTTTAGCATGCAAACTCATTGTAAAAAGATCTTGTTTTATTCTCTGGACTTGTGCTTCTAGTACCTACCACTATGACTGGCACAAAGTAGGCACTTAATAAATACTTGTTGATCATTGATTGACTGATAACCCCTGGGAACCCTATCATCATTGGAAGACAAGCAGCTGTTTCCTCTCAGATTATCCAACTAACTCCCCTTTGGCAAAAGTCATATCTGGTTGGTTGTGTTTTGTTTTGTTTTGTTTGGGGGGGGTTATTTATTTGTTTTATTTTACTCTCAAGTGTTTAGAAGGTCTTTTCCTTTCTTCTCTTCATGAAAGTCATCCACCATTCAGCTTCCTGACACAGGTCAGGACTCACATTTCCCCTCTTCAGATACTTTTTATTGTTTTCATACTGAAGCCTTTCTTCCATATTTTTACAAAACATTAGGACTTCATTCTCACTGATAACTGGGAGAGTATAAGCCCTTTGGCCTTCTCTTCTCAGAAGGAAACTTGTCTGTCTGCACTTGGATAATGATCACATCCATGGCATAAACATAAACATTACACAATCCATTCAAAGTCACTACAAATTTTTCCCTGTTTTCCTTTGCTGGAAATAGGTTTCTTGGTTCTTTTCTATTTCATCAGTAGCACCACCAGAAAACTGTGGTAGCAAAATGCTTATGGTCATTGTCAACTCAACTTTCTCATCTCCTTAGAACTTAAGTTTTTGTTTTGTATTTAATTTTTATTTTCACTTCCAAATTATTTCTCTATTCCTTCCCTCATTCACTGAGAAGGCAAGAAATGATGCCCATTATACTTATGAAGTCATGCAAAACAGTTCCATATTAGTCATGTTTTGAAAAAAAGAAGAAAAATATGCTTCAATCTGCACTCAGAGTTCATCAGCTTTCTCTCTGGAGGTGATTAGTATTTTTCCTCATGAATCCTTTGGAATTATTGTAGATTGTGTATTGATCAGAATTACTAAGTTTTTCATTATTGATTATTGTTACAATATTGCTATTATTGTGTATGTTTTGATAGTTCTACTAGCTTCATTTTGCATCAGTTCATGTCTTCTCCCTTCATTTCTTATAGTATAAATGATAAAATTATATCATAATCATATATAATTTGTTCAAAGATTCTTTAGCACTTTGATACACAACTAACTTCCTACCTTTTCTGTCACTAACTTATATTCAATTCTACTTAAATACCTTATCTAACATACAGACATTTCTCATAAATGGACTGTTTAGCAGACTTACATTATACAAATTTGCCTGCAGATGTGCTGAGTGGAGAGGAGGTGGCAGCAGGTACATGATTCAAGGACACAGGATAGATTCAAGGCCCAGGGATAGAGGAAAGAGAGCAGGAGGAAGAGAAGGGTGGAAGGGAGCCAGCCATGTTGACTGGAATAGAAATAGAATAGGAAGGAAGAAGGTAAGGGGCAGAAGTAGGGGCTACTCATGGACACAGCCATGTCAGGAGACAGGCAGTAGCCACCAGGGGATGGAAGACAAACTGGGAGGGGGGTAGACATGAAAGCAATGAGCAGAGCACAGCAAGGATCTCCTTTCTTTGAGCCAGAGGCCTGAAGCCTGCCCCAGTAGTCTCTCTTTGCTTGATTCTTTCACTTTCGTCTTCATCTTGATCTCCAGTGTTACTGCCTTCTCAGGTCCTTTGCTTCCTTCAGTTCCAACCCTTCTTCAACTCAAGTCTTTCTTCTCCTCCAACTTTTTCTCAAATCCTTACAAAATTTCTGTCATCAAAATCAAACTTTAGAATTATTGATAATTCCAACCCTCTCCAAGTTACATTTACATCTTTTTTATCTTCTTTAGTGAAGTCCTTCTCCTGATCTTTTCCCTTTACTACCTGTTTCTAAAGAAATCTGCATTTTCTTTTTCACCAAAAAAGGGGAGGTGGGGAGCAGTAAAAAAAAGGGGGTTATTTGCAAGGTAATGCCATAAAATACTGTGGGTATTAAGAAATAGTAGCTAGGGGGAACAGGACACAGAATGGAAAATCTGAGTCCAAACTTGGCCTCATTATCTGTGTGACCCCCAACAAGTCACTTAATTTTTATCTCAATTTCCTCATCTATAAAATAGAGATGATAATAATAGCACCTATCTCCCAGAGTTGTTGTGAGGAGCAAATGAGATATTTATAAAACATTTAGCAAATGCTATTACATGCTTGCTATTAACAAATATGAGAGGACTTGTAAATTCAAATGAACATTGTTTTTTCAGTCATCACCTTAGGGAAATATGCATTTATTCAGATGATGCTGATATAACTCAAAAATATTTTGGAATCCTTTTTCATAACTGTCATCAAAACCAAGAGGCAACTCATTTTCATCTACTTACAGTTATAGTGGCTAAGCTGAATAACTTTACTTCTGGAACAGAAACTCAACAGTCATAGTCATAGATCACTGGCAACTTGGATCTGAAAAACCATGTATACCTTCTCTAATCTCCTGGTTCAGTCTGAAACAAAGAGGAGTAATCTTCCGGGTAGAAGAAATCTAGATAGGAAGTTACACCCAACCTCACTGACTTAACTATTCCCTATTCTTCTCTTGGAGAGATACAAAGAATAATAAGCCCTGCTTTCAAGGAGCTGATAGTGTAATAGAAGAAATCAAAATGATAAAAACAAAGTGCTTCAATGGTAAAAAAAAAAAAAAAAGGTATTACAGGGCAGCTAGGTGATGCTGTGAATAGAACACCAGCCCTGAAGTCAGGAAGACCTGAGTTCAAATGTGGTCTCAGGCACTTAACACTTCCTAGCTGTGTGATCCTGGGCAAGTCACTTAACCTCAATTGCCTCAGCAAAAAAAAAAATAAATAAATAAAAAAGAAAAGGTATTACACCAGGTTGGGATTTTTTTTTTTAAGCTGAGATTTAAAGGCAGGATTTTTACTGGTAGAAATTTGGCTGAGTAATTAGCATAAGCAAAGGAGTGGAGGCTGGAAAGTAGAATCTGAATTCAGGGAACAGTTTGTAGGATAGGCAAAATGGAAGATAAGCATAGAAAAACAATTTGGATGATATTGTGGTGAGTCTTGAATTCAGTAAGTAGCATATTTTTATTTTATTGGCAATGAGGAGCTACTAAAGTTTTTTGAATTACAAGGGAATTACTTAATTGAATCTTTTTATTAAGGAATTTAATCTGGTATTGATAGTCTGGCATATTGGATAGAGAATAGAAATAGAGATTAACCTCAGAGTTAGGAAGACATTTGCTGGTTGTGAGACTCTGATCAAGTTACTCATGCTCTCAATGCCTCCAAGAACTCTCTAAGAATATATTTTATAGAGCAGAAGCCAATCTGCATTTCTGTTACTCTCTGTGCTTGACTCCAGACATTTCCTCCATTATTATTCAGCAATCTTCTCATTTTGGAAGATATCTATTCCCTTGCAATTCTTTCCCCTGATCGATCAGTTCCATTGGGAACTTCAATTTTTAAAGAAGTTCCCAGGGCAGCCAGATTCACTTCATTTCTCTTGGGGCTGTGATCCTGACTTTCTGGACTTCTTTTCCCACTATACCCCAGAAGCTTTTCACTTTCATTCCAGCAGACTCTCACTGTGCAAACTTCCTCTTCTACCAGGTCTCCTTTCTTTGATTGGTCAGTTCCTCCCTGAACTATTCTTTTTCAGGAAAGTATTCAGACTAATCAAATTCACTCCTTCACTCCTCTCTGGCTCTCCTAATAAGTCTCTAGGCTTCTTTCTTCCACTAGTCACCCACCTTTTCATCTACTTTTTATATATTGCCTTCCTCACTAGAATATAACTTCCTTGGAGGCCTACTGTCATCACTGATTACTACCCCAACAAAATCTGATCAGTTCAAGTAAATCTCTTGGCTATTTTCCTACATGTGAACACAAAGCCAATTGGAAAAAATCTCAGATACTCTTGGGTACAGCTCCTGGGGGATCAGGTTCTTAAAAAGAGCATTCTAGCTATGAAATTGCACAGACTTTTTCCCAACCCCCATTCATCCTCATAATAACCTTTCCCAATATGCTGGAAAAAGATCTTAAAAAATTAAGATTCAGATTCTTACCTGACAGTGTAAGACCTAGCCTAACTATTTCTAGGCAAGGGCAATGAGTAATGAGTAGCACAGATCCAAACACAGGGTGTGCAAGGTTGCTTCTAGTCTATCACATGCCTGAACCCCTTGTTTCCTCAGGGTATGTCAGCTGCTGCAGCTGAGGACACTGACAGTTGCTGATTGCTGGGTATGGTTTCAGCCAACACAGCGGGGTGGTTTAACTCCTGCCCTGTGCCTGTGCTATCAGTCTCAAGGGAATTGCCACTGGGGAGCTGCCATTGTTGTCAGCTGCACAAACCCTTAGCTGCCAATGCTAAATTAGTGTATTGGCAGTGGAAATAGGAAGTATGGGATAGATGCAAGAAATATTGTGGATGTAGAAACTACAAGACTTAATGATTGATTGGAAGTGGGGCACAAAGGAGAGGGCATAACCAAAGAGACTCCAAAGTCCTCAGCCTGAATAATTGAATGATGATTCCACTAATAGAAATAGGGACATCCTCAAGAAGAGCAGGTTTAGTGAGGAAGGTGGTGGGTTCAGTTTGGAACATGTTAAACTTAAGGTGCAAGCTGGGTAGCCATATAAATGATGAATAATAAATGTCTGTTGATCTAGGTAGTGATTTTTGCCAGACAATCAGAAATTTATAAAAGAAACGTGGGAGAAAGGGTAAAAGCAGATACATCCAGTGTGAGAACTCTCTTCATAGAAGAGCTAGGGGAATTCATGAGTGTGGATCAACTTTCAAAAGGGAAGAGATAAGTCTTAAACCTGGGATAGAGGATTGAAAATTACTTAACTGAGAAAAGAAGAGAAAGTAAAGGAATCAGAGAGACAGAAAGTAGTCAAAGAAGACACACAGAAGTCAAAAAAGAGAGTGTTGTGTTACAGAAACCAACTAAGGAATTTTGAAATGGAAGAAGTGGTCAACTATGACAAATTCTACAGAGAGGTGAAGGAAGAAAGAGAATGAAAAAAAAGATCCCAAATTGTTGATTAGGGAATCATTGGTGCCTTCAGTGAAGCAATATCAGTAAAGTGATTGAGATGGAAGTCAGATTGCAAAGGGTGGAAGGGTATGAGTGGATAGTCAAAACAAAAAGCAGTGAAAGTACACTGCTCTTTTTAGTTAGTTTGGCAATGAAGGGAAACAGAAAGAGGTGACTTGAGAAATTACCTGAGTGAAGGAAAATTTTATTTAGGGGAGATGTGAGTACATTTGTAGGCAAAAGGGAAGAAGTCAGTAGAGAATGAGAAACTGAAAAGATAAGTGGTTAAATGGCTTGACCTTCCTGCCAGCATAGTTAGTGTCTAAAGTGGCATTCAATGTTGATCTTTTTGACTCCAAGTCAAACTCTCTATCCACTGTGCCATGATGCCTCTCAAATGCTTCTCTGTTTGAAATGCAGACCACTGAATTTAAGGAATACAAAGGTCTATGAGATGAGGATATGAGAGGGAACATCAACAGTCATTAAGCCCAGTTACAGAGTAGAGGATAGTCAAGATGGTAGTATGTGACAGGTGCTAAAAAAATTTGGGAGAAGATCCTAGAGATGACTATGTGATGACTATGAAAAAGAATGGGGGGGAATGAAATAAACAGATGGCATGAACTTCAAAAGAGAAGAGGTTACTGAATAAAGGAAACAGAACAAAGATTTAGGATGAACCATGAAGAGGAAGGATTATGTCAATCCTAGCCCATCTTCTAGGCCCCATGAGTTGGAAAGAGTGGTGGAAGCCTAAAAGGGACAGGAATGAACAGGTGAAAAGCACTTAGTAACTTCTTACTGTGTGCTAAGCAGTGTGCTAATTTCTGGGGATATAAATATAAGTAAACAAGTTAGACCCTACCCTCCAGAAATTTATGTTCCAATATGGAAAGGCAACACATAGTTGGAGTGTAGAAGACAGGTACAAGATCAGTGACATGGATATATTTAGGAGACTCTGTAGCAGACCTCAGAGAGGGCAAGATAAATTGAAAGCTCACCAATCAGAGAACAGGATCCCACAGGTAGCGCCTTCAGTTTTAGTCAAACATTTGTTTGAAGGGAATGCAGGCAAAAAGGCATAGAGATGGAAGTGGATAACAGGCCATCAAAGGAAATGTTTTTGTTGATGTCTGGAGGCACAATGAGTACTCAGAACATAAATTCAAAAACCTAGGGCAGTTGTCACAGTAGAATGAAAGTTCCAAATGGTATGAGAAGGGTGAAGAAGAATATAGTAGGCATGAGAAGTGCTTGGTTAAACTAGATATGGATTAGAACAGAATTTCTTAAATTTTTTTTACTTGCAAATCCTTTTTGCCCAAGAAGGTTTTATGTGACTCCAGGTATATGAAATATGTATACAAATCAAACATTAACTAATAATTAAACATAATTTTGCAACCCCCCCCCCACACACACACATTCAGTTCCTCAGGACCACAAGTTTAAGAAGTTGGGGATTAGAGTTCAAACAAAGGTGTGAGGCTTCCATTGCATAGGTGGGAGACAGGAGCAGTGGAATGTTGCATACTCTTAGACTAGGACACTGTGGTAGCTGATTATGCTGAATGGTTTTTTCTAATAAGGAAAATGGAAAGCTGGTGGGGCATATCTGCAAATAAATATAAAAAACCAAAGGCACTAATAAAACTTTTTAAAAATGGTACAAGGTGGGGAGAACAGAGAAAGGTATTTGTCTAGGTCTAGTTCAATAACAGAAATTAAGGAAGCAGAAGTTTAGGAAATGTTAATGATGAGAGGAGAAATGCTGAATAGATAGAACCTGGTTAATGAGGAGCTAATCAAACCCAGCAACCTCAAGGTTCCAATTAGAATGTTGGTGTGATAGCCAATACCTATATATCTTGATGTAGTCGTGCATATTGGCATTCTGGGGGAAGAGACAGACTTGATGGCCAATTCACAACTCCCCATACTATTGTTGTCTTTGAGGTGGGAGTGGAGTGACAGTGGGGAGAAAAAGAGAGCAGGGAGTAGGATCAGGCTGACTTCCTCCCTTTGCAAAAGTACACTCTCCATAACATTACCTTGCAATGCATTATAAAATGACTTGGGTCAGATGATTAAGAAAGGAGTATGTCAAATGTTGTTGGCTCTATGTGGAGACAAGGGCCCCTTTTTGTTAACTCCCTAAGATAACTGAAGTTGCTAGAGAAGTAAATTCTTAAATATTCTTGAGACTTGATGAATATCTCTTTAAAATTATTCATTGAGGGATACTGAGATTGTTCTTAAAATCCTAATACAAGATTTGGATTTTTAAAAGGTTTAAATATCTTTATGCAGTATGTTTAACAAACAAACTTTAATCTGTTTTTTAAGCTAATTTTTAAATGTTCTAGGATATTTAATTTTGTTAGAATTCATTCAATTCACAGAATCATAAGATCACAGATTTAGAGGTGGAATGAACCTCAGAGAATATCTCTCATTTTGTTCAATACTCTCATTTTGCAGATGAGGAAACTGAGGGAGCTTAAGGGACTTGGTCAAAGTCACCCAGGTAGCAAGTAGAAGAATAAGAATTTGAGCTCAAATTGTCTGATTCCAAATCCAGTGTTTCAAAACAAACACTTCAGTTGTTTCAATTCAATTCAACAATCTTGTTTCAATTCAATTCATCAATCATTTATTAAGCATTTACTGTGTGTGGCACAATGGATACAGGACTGAGCCTGGAGTCAGGAGAACCTGAGTTCAAATGTAATCTCAGACACTATGTGACCTTGGACAAGTCATTTAATTCTGCCTCAATTTCCTCATCTGTAAAATGAACTGGAGAAAAAATGGCAAACCATTCCAGTATTTCTGCCAAGAAAACCCTCAGTGGGATCATGAAGAGTTGAACACAACTGAACATCAAAAAATTAGTATAAAGCATACCATTCTAGTTGTTCCTTAACTTCTGTCTTGTAGAGTATTGCAAATAAAACTACTCCATGCCCCATTTATTAGACACATGATCCTCTGTTACATATCATGAATATACTTAAAATAGTATTGATGTAATTGTGTAATACAAAGATCAGTTAAGGAGACTTGAGGTAAAAGTGGAGAACAAACTAGGTTTTGTTGAAAGAACATTAAATCTCACAAGACCCAAGCTTCCATGTGGAAAAAGAAATTAAAGAGGGTTTGCCGACAACTTGTAATTGGTGAAGTGAGTCAGGGAATATTTAAGCAGAATTATGGAGACTTAGAAATATTATAGAGATTTAGCTAAATATAAGGAAACACTCCCAAACAATTAGAGCTGCCAAAAATGTATTATAAGTAATAAAACATATAAATGGGGGAAATGATTGCTTGGATAAACCAAAAAAGGGAGAAAATGTTCATTTGGGTGACAATGTTAAAGAACACAGACCAAAATAAAGCTGAAACTTTTAAATAGCTGTTTTAAAAATTAACTGGTATCTTAAAATAACATTTGAAAATAGCAAATACTTAATAGTTGAAATGGTATAATAGAAAGTAAACAGTCCAATGAGTAGTAAATAGACAAATGTAACAAATTTCTCAGGTACAAAATGAACTTTAATATGACCATAAAATGGGCATCTTTGTCATGTGATATTCCCTAAGGATAGGAAGTAATCACCTAATGATTTCACAGAATGAAACATAATATGCAAGCCTAGTGTACCTCATGGAATTCCATGGGCATGAAAAGATTTCCATGTAATGTGATACAGAACTTTGGAAATGAAATTTTTCCCTGTAGATTTTTATTTAACCTTTCACAGTTCAGTAAAAACAGTAATTATTTATTTCTGAAATAGGCTGGGTAATTAAGGGGGGTAGTAGCAGCCCTGGAATCTATAATGACATGTGAAAAAAAAAAGAGTTTTCCATACCTAAGAATGGCTAATGTTTAAGAAGCTGGAAAAAGAATGTGAACTTTGAATAAGGATTATCTTTTTCCTTAAAGAGCACAGTGGATCACTAACTGAAAATGACTTTTCTTGATAATTACCTCACAAACAGGTAAATATGTCAGAATCACCGTCTTAATTTGCCTGAACTAAATATTGCATCTGGATTATATATAGGGACAATGGTTTCAGGGTCTTGGGACATGATTCGTTTCTAAGTAGAGAAACCAGAGCTTTTCAAAATGAAACCAAATGCCACCATTTTAAGGGAATTTGAATAAGATGATCTTGTAGTTTATTCAGAAAAATTTTTTGAACAGAAATGCTTTTTACTTTTTATTTGGGATTGGAGGAGGGGTTTCTGGAGAGGTCCAGACCTGTGATTTCCCTCATGTAAGGGGAATGATTCCTGGGTAGGGATCTGCTGTTCACTACAATCAATCCCTTTAAGAGTATTGCCTGGGGGTACTGAGAGGTCATGACCTACACCTGGTCACTTGGTAGTATGTGTCAAGAGCAAGATTTGATCATCTAAGCATTTAGCCAGGCTGTATCTCAGTTACTGATAAATGAAATAGCATAGGAAATATAAAAGACAATAAGTCAGAGGTGGGTACTTAAATACTGCATTGCCCGTAATTACTATTAATTATAGCTGCCTTTAGCATTTGTTACATTGCACATTTTGGAATACCCTCAGTGCAGGACTTTTTGTTTCATTCAGTTTTGTCACTAAGAAACTGTGTGGCTTTGAACAAAACCATTTTCTGTGCTTCATACTATAAAGATACAAAAGTAACCCAGGATTTTAAAATTACAGATGCAGAGCTCTGTGGGTACTTTGAAATATCAAGCATTACCCAAGTAATAGGAATGTAACAGGAAATTCATTGTCTGGCTTTCTCCCTATCATTCTCCATTGAATGTGCCTTATGTCTATGATTATGGTATTCTAGAAGATCAAGGTCAGAAGTGAAGCTCCTCTCTTTCTCTACTGACATTTGGATGAGTACTTTTGGTTAAGGTTGTTTCTCCTAATCAAACAAATATTTCTCAAAAACCATGACCCAACAGATTGCTGGACCTGGAGTTTTCTTGAGTTTCAAATCTGAGCAGACAATTAGCTAGTGTGATCCTGTTTGTCTCAGTTTCCTCATCTGTAAAATGATCAAGTATCTTGATCAAGAAAACCCCACATCGGGTCACAAAGAGTTGTTCAGGACTAAAATGACCCAACTACAACAAAAATGCCTAAATCATAATCTTAAGATTGGAGATACAAAGATACAATAAAAACAGCTCTTCAAGGAGCTTATTATTATAGGAGATCACTGGAAGGAGAAAGAAATTAGCAGAGGCTTCCGGAGCCCTGAATAAAACTAAACATGGTAAAAGGCCTAGACCAGGAAGTTCATTTTAGGAATGTAAAAGCATGGAGGCAGAAATTAATACCAAGCTCTAAGAAGAGAAAATGGATGGCTTTAGCTAGAATGCAGAATGGGTAATGTGCAGTTAGCCTAGAATTACAGTCTAGCTAGGTCTTGAAGGACTTTAAATGCCATGCAAAAGGCAGTGTGACATAATGGAGAGCCAGCTGGATTGGGAATTTCCTCATCAGAGAATTCTGTATTTCAATAAAATCATAAATCTCTTCCCTATGCTTTTAAAAAAGGAAACTGAGGAGTTTATTTTTGTCCCAGGGAGCCATTGAATGGGCTTGAATAAGAGAATGGCATGACTAGACTTTGCTGCATCGATAGCCTTTTTTTTATAAATCCAACAATAGAAAATATGTGTTCTACATGCATTGATGTAGAATTCCTAAAAGAGAATTTTAAAAATCAGTCTTTCTTTGTGAGCAGTTCATGAAGGAGGTGGGAGAGATAGATTCAGGAAAGCCAAAACAAGTAGAGCCCTTTCTATTTCTTCTCCTTTATGATCAACAATTGGATTTTGGAGAGCATCAGCAAGTTTCCTATTTCTGGGATTCAGAATGAACTTCAAGTTATAACTATAAAATTTATCTATAAATTTATCTTTTGTTATTCTGTCATCTAATCTATGTTTATCAATGTAATCTAATCTATTATTTATCTATCATGTATCTGTCTCGGTCTCTCTAAGACTGATTCTTCTTTAAAGCTAATCCTAGGGAGATACTCTAGATTTAATCTCCTTTTCTAGTTTCACATAAATTATTCCAGTACAAAAGCATAATGACTCAATGGTTTATGCAATAAGCTGGAAACTCAGGCCCTGTGGGTTTCTGGTCTTGCTTCTGCCTGGTACTTTCTAAAATTGTATAAGTCATTTCAAATCTCTTAGTTTCTTCACCTATGAGGGAAATTCTATCAAATTGCTTCTTACATGCATAAGAAACAATAAAAGTAATTCACAGATTTAGAGTTATGCTATGAAGATCACATAATGCTAAGTTTTGTGAGATCATAGTAATGTGTTTTGAAAATTAAAATTATATAAGTTTAAAACATTACCAGTGTTAACATCAAGAAAGGGGTATTATTATAAACTTGACATAGGTAGATGAATTTCAAATCTCTTTTGGACAAATAGGTTCAACCTCTTTCTCATCTAAAATTTAGTGAGAGCTCTGGAAAAGTAGCAGAATGGCTGATTTACCTTTGTTTTTTCTTCTTCTTGACAATTTATTCCAAATAATGGAGCTAATGAGCAATGAAATGATCAAAAATGAAACCAGAGTATAGAAGGAGTGAGGACATAAATCCTTGAAAGACCAGTAACTAATATCTTCAAATCCTCTCTGTCCACTGAGTCCTTCAAATATGTTTTTCATATTTACACATGCCTCCCCTATCTTGTGAAAACGAAAACAAAATAAAATTTTGACTTGATTCCCTTCCCTCCAATCTACTTGCTATTTTTCTTTTTACTTTAGTTGATAATTTTCTCAGTCTATGCCTGTTTCTCATTCCTATCCCACTGAAATTGAGTTTCTGATTCCACCATTACACTGATTGAACTCTTCATAGTCACCAATACTTTCTTAATTTTCAGATCCAATTGCTTTGTATTGTTCTCATGAGGTTTTTAAAAATAAGATTAAATGTAACTGAAAACAGAACAATCATATATATACAGGAATAACATTTAAAAGACTCTGGAATCTTGAAAGGTGAAGTGTCAAATTGGCTGTCTAAAGGACTACATGTAGTTGAGCCAGATTAAGATATAAATGGAAAATGTTTAACAAAATATATAAAATATACTATAGATAATAATTTCAGGTCTTTTAAGTCATGGTTAAACAGTAATTATTCTTCAAAAGATCTGGAAGTTTTAGTGAATTGCAAGCTGAATATGAATCAATAGTATGCTGTAGCAGCCAAAAAGAAACCAAATACAATCGAGCTGCATTAAGAGATCCATAAGTTTCAGGAATAGGGTAGTGATCATCCCACTGTACTCTGCCCTTCTCAGACATCATGGGAAGAATTGTGTTTAATTATGAATGTGGAGAGTATATGGAAGGCAATCAAGATGGTAAACAGCCTGGTGAATCTGTGACCTATGAGGACTAGTTAAAAGAAAGAGACATATTTAGCCTGGAGAAAACTTGGGGGTGGGGAGTGGGGAATAGAATAGCTGCCTTCAAATATCTGAAAGCCCGTTACATGGAGGAGATAGATTTGTCTTTTTGGCTTTACAGGACAAATCAAGTGAAAGTCGTAAAGTGATTAATTTAAGCTTGGTATCAGAAAAAAAATTATGCCCATAATTAATTATCTATTAGGATTGCTGTGGCGCTGTGTCTTTCTTCAAGCAGATACATATTTAAATTTCTTTCATGTATAGGTTGGACTAGATGGGCATTGAGGTCCCTTCTAAACCACACATATACATACTGAAAATTATATCTACTGCATAATATAAACATGTTATTTGAGTATCAACTTTTTGAACTGGACCCATAATTTCATGTGTTTAGGGAGCTCCTGATAATGCAGACTGGAATCTCTGTGTATCTCAGAGCCTTAAAGTTTGGGCAGCCAAGTGTTTTGATGACTGATAGTACTTGAGGGCAGGTAGGATTTAGCCCAGCACTTTATGAGTCCATTACCAACTTTCTATCCATTACAACCCAGGGCTTGTTTTCTTCAAGTTTATTTATCTTAGGGAGATCTTAGTGAGGTGGTTCAGTTAAAAAATTATGATACCTAAGGATTAGTAAAGTTTCCCCAAGCTCTTATTTCCTTATCTCTAAAATGGGAATAAGACCGTCTCAGAGTTTTGGTGAGAAAAACCTTTTTGCACATTTTAAAACTTTATAAATGGGTTAACAGTTGATTTCAAAGATACTTTCAAGTACTTAAAATTTTTATATTTTATGATTCAATGCACTGCTGTGGTTACAGTCTATACCGAAAGTCGATTTACTCGCCAATCAATGAGGAACCTAGGGAGTAGGATCATCTTTCTAATGGAGTGATTTAGGGGAGCCACCTCCATCTAGAGAATCTGTCAAAATCCGTGCACCAGGAAACACAAGGAAGATCCAATGGCTGCTGAATACTTGACTACTGTTTAGAGGATGCAAATTTTGACAGAACCACAAGAACCACAATTCCCAGCAAGCCCCACTTCTTCCAAGCTGCCTCACAGATACGTCCCTAGACTTCGCCTTCCCCCGCCCTCCACGAACGTTGCATGCAGGGAATTGTAGTTCCAGCTTAGTGATGGAGTGGGGGAAGAGGAAGCTTAAACAGTTTCGGAAATGTACTCTTCCTCAGTATCGGGAACGAGATTCTCTCGTCCCAGTTGAGGTCCTACTGGGCCTCATAAGGGCAGACCCCTAATAGATCACAAAAACTCTTATGCCCGCAGAAGAAGGCTTATTTTACTTCGGAGAACAAATTCTGCGGATTGCCAATTCACCACCAGGATAATGAAGGGGTGGGAACCCCGGCTCCGGAAGGAGAGCGATGATCGCTCCACCAGTCAACCGACGCCTCTTCCAGCCAGTTGGAGCCCGAAGGATTGGGAGCGGAACGTGACTTACATCGGTGATTGGAAGAGAAAAGAAGGACCGGCAAGATTGACAGGGAGTTCCGTTTGGGGCGGGGCTGCGGTCGCGGGGCCGCGCGTCGCGTCGGGGCGGCGGCGGGGACGCGCGCCTGGGGAAAGAGGTCGGCGGTGCGGAGTGGAGGGGGCTGGGCAATCTAGGAGAGCCGCGTCCCGGGGGCGGCGGCGGCGTTGTCGGCGGCGTCGTCTCTGGCGGAGGCGGAGGAGGGCGGGGAAGGAGGATGGAGCCAGCTAGGGGCTGGGGTTGGCTCTGAGACGCTGCGCTGCTCTCCCTTGTACAGCTCCTGGAAGTTGTGCGGGTGTGAGCTGGGAACCGGTGCCGCCCCTGCCGCTGCCGCTGCCGGCCGGGCTTGGCGGGAGAGCGGGTGGGCGGAAGGGGCTGCTGGGGCAGGCGGTGGTCGGGCAGGGAGGGGGGGGAAGGGAAGGGAGAACGACCTGGGGAAGACGGAGCGCGCTCTGCGCCGGGCGGGCGGGCGGCGGCGGGGGGGCCAGCGGCCGAAGCCGCCGGGAGGACGCGAGGCGATGGAACAAGTGGAGATCCTGAGGAAATTCATCCAAAGGGTCCAGGCCATGAAGAGTCCGGACCACAATGGGGAAGACAACTTCGCTCGGGACTTCATGGTGAGTTCTGCCCCACACTATCCCCACCCTACCCGGGGACTCTTTGTGTGGGTGCCTGGCCTGGGGAGGGGGTGTCAACGAGAGTCAGGGGCAGCGGGGCAAACGCCAACCTGCTGGGCGTGGGGGGGGGCTGGGTCTCGGGGGTGGGGCAGCCGCCGCCCCGAGCTCTTGGTCCCTCTCCCAGCTCCCTCTCTTGGATCGGGAGTGGCTGTGGGGCGGTGTTTCTCCCCCTCTTCCCACCCCTTAGTCTTGTAGACCACCTATTGTTCCCCCCACCACCCCTACCTCGGACACCTCTGAGGCTCTGACGGGGGACTGGGGTAAGTGGAGGGCGAATGGCTTTGGCACCTTCTCGTCTGCTTTGAAATCCCCTTTCCTCTGCCTGTCCAGCCTTTTCCTTTGAGTGTATGGAAAGGGTCAAGGGAGTGAGTGCTTCTGGTTGGCGCTTTCTCCCCAATCCTGGCGTTACTGAGGTGGAGGAAGGATTAGGGATGAAAAGAGACAAATGGGTGAAATTGGTTTTTAGGGCGCATTAAACTCCTCAGTGTCTTTTAAGCTCTTGGTGATTATCGAGGGGAAGGACTTTATTATGCTTGTATTATCAGGTCTTCCTCCCTCCCCCCACGTTTGGAGAAGACATATCCTTGAGAGATAACATGTTCAGTATACAATAATTTCCAGTTTATCCCCCGAGCCCACGTTTGAGAATACGTGTAACAACTAGGGTGTGTGTTGTGCAGGGGAAGTAAAGCTGAAGGAAGCCTTTTTCTAGGGGGATTTTGTTGTAGGCAATGGAGGGGATGTGAATATGTGGGGAGGGGAAGTAAGGCTGAAGGAAGCCTTTTCCTAGGGGATTTTTGTTGAAGGTAATGGAGGGGATGTGAATATCACTTCCTATCCGGGGTGGGGGTGGGGAACTTGGGAACAATAGTTCTGATGGGGCGGAGGCGATGGTACTCTGGGCTGGAGGCCTGAACTGGGAGATAACCTTCCTCACTCTTCCTCCCCTTTATTTCCCCTCCCTTTCCCTCTAACCTCTCCCTCCTCCTCCCTCCCTTTTCTGTACTGATTGGAGAGGAGATAAGGGGGGGGCATGAAGTTGTCTTCAGGTAGATTAGTTCAGTGAATCTAGAGAAGGGGAGTAAAGACAACATGCTTCCATTTACTATCTTCCCCCCTCCCTTTTTTTTCCCCCCCTGGACAATGACCCCTCTAGAATTATTTCCCGTCCTGGGAGGAGCGGTGGGAGGTGGCCGGTGGCTGCTGTTGCTCCTACGGATATTGCGCAAGACTCTGGGGCGTTGGAAACCCTGGAGGTCTGGGGAATGGAAGAGGAAGCGGGACTTTGGAAAGTGCTTACCCCTTCCAGTGGTGGTTTGAAGAGAGGGGGTTAAAAGTTGA
Source organism: Myrmecobius fasciatus (assembly GCA_023553655.1). Taxonomy (NCBI): domain Eukaryota; kingdom Metazoa; phylum Chordata; class Mammalia; order Dasyuromorphia; family Myrmecobiidae; genus Myrmecobius; species Myrmecobius fasciatus. The sequence goes on along the minus strand of JAJPUD010003700.1, from coordinate 77,405 downwards.
GATCTGCTTGGGAAGGATTTTGCTCCTGAGGGAGTAAATAGTCCCATAACTATATTTAGAAAATGAAAAAGATGTAGTCCTGGCATCCACAGAAAATGCTGGGGAGGAAATATCCCAAAGAAAAGAATAGATATATTTCTTTTGAGGTTCAGGTTATCCTTGGGCTAAAGCAAAGTACCAACATTCTTGTGGTTGAAGCTTTAGAGTAGAACTCCCTACTCACATGTAGGTAAGGTGGATCATAGATCTTAGAATGAATTGTGATAACTTTATAGAGCCTTGTGATTTTTTTCGGTTTTTCTTTTTTTGTGTGTGAAACCTGTAACATAAGATAAGGAACAAAGATATTGATGACCATAGTTGGAAGTTTTTGTCGAAAATGTATATTTGGGCTAAAGTAATAAAGTTTTGCCCAAGAGGGAAAAAAATATATGACAAGTAGTTTAATCCTGCCAAATGGAAATGGCTATTTCTCTTTGATCTGTGTGTTTGATTCCTTATTTTTCTGCGTTTTTATTAGAGAAATAAGATCCATATGTAGGAGGAAATGAAATAAGTTATTCTCAATATATATATTTTGTTTCTTTAGATAAGCATTTTCAATGTGATGATCATTTGAATTGGGGTCATTCTTCACCGTAACTGGAATTTAAGGAAATTTCTTTTTTTTTTATTTCACCAGTATAGATGAAGATATTTACTTTAAAATATAAACTTCCAGAAATAATTTTTTTCCAGTGCTAACTAATGAAGTAGAGGAATTGTAAACTTTGCTCATCACCATTTGTTTCTTGTTATTCTCTCTTTGAATATTTTTATCTACTTCTCTTAGATTCTTGACACTTCTCTTAAAGAAAAAGAATTACATAACTTAGTGATTTGGTACCTGTGGTTTTATGATCATTATCTTAAGGTTAGGATCCCAGTACTAGTATCGGTTTTTTTTTTGGGGGGGGAATGTGAAATACCTTTTGGGGCTTTTCTTTCAATTGTGTTAAGAGGACTGAATTGTGTTGGAGGCCATTTTTCTCTTACTGATCTGGGGAAGAAAAAATTCTGTACTTTACATTTTAGACACAAGCTTTCCAGGGATAATTTATTAATTAAACTATTTTTATTACTAAGTATATTTGCTTAGGGAGAGAAATTAAAAAAAAAAAAGTCATCCTTAGTTTGCTTCCATAATTGTATTGCTTGGTGACTCTAGTTTCAAAGTTTGATGACTAAGACCTATCTCATCACACCAACTCTAAAGCCAAAAGGGAAGAACTTAGCTTATTGCTTTATGTTCTTTCTTGACAAGGTATTTACTCTTGATCATTGTGATGTAGTTTCTTCCTGAGATTGCCATATATATGGATATATGTAAATAAAACCTCTGAAACTTGTTTGTGGCCTTCGAAAGGCCACAAATAAGCTTATAGGACTTGTTTATCTTAGAAATAATCTAATGTAACCCATTTATTGTGCAGATTCGTTTAAATTACACAAACTGTTATTTAAAGACTATGTACAAACCACTTAGCTAGAGTTATGCCAAAAACAAGATCATTCTTATAATAGAATCATAAATTTAGGACTCAAAGGTCATCAGATATTCAGTATTGAGAAAACTGAAGAGAACCAAAGTGTCTTGCCCATGAACAAAACTTTTCTTACTAGAAATCTAGCACTCTTTCCATTGCATCATTGTGATCTTAATTGCACTGATTGACTATTGAGACCCAAAGAAATTGTGGCTTGTTGTAGATTACATTGTATCTAAGTCCAAACCCTTGTCTTCTGACTTGATCAAGTGTTCTTTGCAGAAATTGTAGAGATAAGGATCTATATAGATCTTAACTACTTAGATCATAAGGTATTCATTGTTCCAATGAGCCTTCTAGGTGGAAAAGATTTTATAATACATCGAGCTGGAGTTTGAGAAAGAAGGGAGGGAGGGTGTGTGTGTGTGTGTGTGTGACCATTTCTGGAAAAGTGTTGTGTCAGTGAGACTTTTTGGAGAGGTAGACATGTGAAGAGAGTCACATTCAGCCTTATATACTTGGGAAAAAAAGTAAAGGAGTGAGATCTTAGAACTAATTTTTATTATAGAAAGCATTACTAATCTAGATTTTAAAACTATATTTTGAAAGGGTTTATTATACAGTAGTAATGGCAGTGGCGATGGCCTTGGTTTTACCATAATTTTTAAAAAGAGAAACTGAAGTCTAAAAGGAAGATGAGTAGGTAATATGCACAGCTTTTTAGTGGCAGAACTAGAGCTAGAAGTTTTTAATAGATGAATCTTGAAAAATGTCTAACATTTATTGATGCCTACACTAAGGTGACAATAGGCAAGCTTCAATTTACTTATCTGTAAAATAAAATATTTGTACTGTCACCTCACAAGGTTGTTGTAAAAAAACTCTTTTATAAATTTTAAAATAGAGAGAAACGGCAGAAAATTCCCTATCAGGAATTAACTGTAGGAACTGTTAGTTATATTAAGATTGCAGATAATTATCAAGCCTAAGGGAAAAAATTTCAAAACAAATTTGTATTTATGGTTTAGAAGAATTTAATAAAACCAATGCCAATATATTTTAATGTTGTCTGTAGCAAGTCTTTGTGATATTAATAGGAATGATTTTTTGTTTTAATTTCTTTGGGTAGTGTATAGCAATTAAAGTAATACACTTGAACCAAATGAGAGCAGTCTTGTAGATAGTCAGATAATCTTTAAGACTTAGCCATGCTTTCATGTTATATCAGTGATGCTATTTCATGACAATGATAAGGAAAAAGTATAGAAATAGTGTACAGGCTAATTTTATAGAATTATAACAGGGAAAATACATTTTAAAATTTAGATTTTTTTCTTTCCATTATTTTGGCCTGTGGACTTTTACATAAATGAATAAGGGTAGGAGGAGTGTTTGAATGAAATGTTTTAGCCTGACCTAATAAACATCCAAGAAAAAGGTTTTTCTTTTTGCTTGGATTCTTCCATAAATATTTCAAAGTGCTTATTAGGCAAGGCCTTTGACACTTAATCTTTGGTGACTTTGGACTAGTCGCTTAACCTTTGGTGCATCAAATATTTGGTATTTTGATGCTATTGGCTAGAGATTTAAAAGAGAGAAAAGAATTAGTCATTTGCTTATATTTATGGGGAGTAGATGCCAAGATACAGCATGTGTACCCAGCTACTCTAATGTGGATGGGGAACCATAGGAAAGAACAAAGAGATCTAGGAATATTTGAATTGAAAGAGAAAATACTTTTTAGTTGAGGAGTAATGCACCATAGCTGAGCCTTGAAGGGAATATAAGGATTCTCTGAATAGCAGAATTTTTTTTTATTCCTAACATTTTGTGTTAAGGGCATAAAAGTAAGAAACTTAGGTTTACTACTTTCCTCATTTGTTAAAAGTAAAAATAAAAATTTAAATGAAATTTATTCATCCCATTAAGCAAAATATGGAGAAGGTGTGAATGCTAGCCATTGACATTAACTTTCTGTGAAGTCTTTGATAAGAAATTTAGGAAGATATCCAATACTTCCTTCAAAAAGAAAAATAGGCATGAAATATATATAAGCTAATCCATTCAATCTGAATTTAATCAGAATTCAAAAGCAAATGGCCTTCCCATTATAGACATTACATAGGTATTTACAATGGGCTTTAATATATGATCTTCTCTTGATTCTTTTAAAAATATATTGAGAGGTGATTCAGGCCAATTCCAATAGACTTGTGATGGAAAGAGCCTTCTGCATCCGACAGAAGATTTTAGGGACTTAATGTGGATCACAATATAGTATTTTCACCTTTATGGTTACTTGTTTGTTTTTGTTTTTTTTCTCATTCCCCCCAACTTCCCCCCTTTTGATCTAATTTTTCTTGTGCAGCATGATAAATATGGAAATATATTTAGAAGAATTGCACATCTTATTGGTTTGCTGTCTGGGGTGGGGGGAAGGAGAAAGGAAGGGAGAGAAATCTGGAACACAAGATTTTGCGAGGATGAATGTTGAAAATTATCTTTGTATTTTGAAAAATAAGAAGTTATTATAAAAGTAGATAAAAGTAAGAATATTAATATGGAAAAACTATTATTGTACTTGCTAGATTACTAGTTTATAAATTCTCAAATTGTAGAATTTTTCTCAAATGGTAATATTTATTTGAAAAGTAACAATGTAGTATTTTTCCTTTTCCTCTTTCTTAATTCAAATTCATCATAAATATATTTTGCACATGTCTGCCATGTAGGATGAACTGGATAGGGTAGAGACTAGAAATAATTAAATGGGTACTCGTAGTATGCACAAACAGTCAAATTAGGGGAAGATATGGTCAAAGAGGGATGGTTGGAAATTAATGTGCTTGAGCCTGGCTTTTCCAACATTTTTAAAAGAAACTAGAGATTACTTTTTAATGAGAAGAAGCAGAATTAAAATATGTGTGTGTGTATATATATGTATGTATATTCAAGGGAGTATTTGGTTCAGAACTTAGAAATGCATAACCAGACATTTGGATTTGAATAGGGAATTTGCTAGTATAGTATGGTGCTTCAGAGGACATTTAGAGGCAGCTAGTTGCATAGTAGAAAGGGCTAGGAAAATCACATTTGTTGAAAGAGTTCAAATTTGGCCTTAGACATTTAGTAACCAGGCAAGACCTTTGATCTCTGCCTTAGTTTCCTTATCTGTAATATGGTGATAATAGCATCTAATAATATAGCATAACCCAGCATTGTGAGGATGTACTTACATCATAATGATAATAACTGGATAAAATGTAGTATTATTTTAATGGTCTTGTTTAATTTAATTTGTAGCTTGTGATAGGTTGATTAGTTATTATATTCTGTTTCCTATAATATAATAATTTTCTTTTCTTTTTTTTTTTAATTTTATTTTATTTGCATAACATATGTGTGGGTAATTCTTCAACAATAACCCTTACATAGCTTTCCGTTACAAATTTTTCCCCCCAACTCCCTACCCCTCCCCTAGATGGCAGGATATCCACTACATGTTAATCATGTTAAAATAATATAATAATTTTCTTCTAAGAAAACTGTAATGGTTTTTAGAATCATTGACACTTAGTAGGACTTCTCTTCCTTCAACTCCAATCCCCACACTTCTTTAACAAAGACCTACAGATGAGCAAAGCAAATTGATACATAAACTTAGGTCTGAGAGCATCTGCCTCATTATGCATCTGTGGTCTTAGCATCTTTCAACTGAAAGGAAGTATGTTTCATCATTACTCAGACCTCTGGAGTCAAGGTTGATCATTACTTTTGATCAGAGTTTGGATATTTTAAATTTTTGTTTCTCTTTATTTTATCATGGTCATTGTGTATGTACTTTTTAGTTATACCTAGTTGCATTATGCATCTTTTCGCGTAAGTTTTACTGAGTTTTTAAGTTAAATTTTTTTAACTTTTTTTTTTTTGGTTTGTTTTTTGTTTTTGTTTTTTGTTTTTACTCAGTTTTACTGAGTTAAATTGATGTTTAAAGCTTTTTCATTTCACCTTAAAGAATTGTCCTGGGGCAGCTAGGTGGCGCAGTGGATAGAGCATTAGCCCTGAACTCAGGAGGACCTGAGTTCAAATATGTTCTGAGACAGCTGTGTGACCCTGGGCAAGTCACTTAACCTCAGTTGCCTCAGCAAAAAGCAAAAAAAAAAAAAGAAATTAATTCAGATGGAAGGTCAACTGAAATATTTACCCTTATAAAAAGTGACCATGTTTTTAATTAAAAAGCTCTGCACAAATCAAATCAATATAAAAGAAAAAAAAACCTAAAAATTTCTTTAGAAAACCAGAAGGTAAATAATAATATAGCCAAAAATATTGTATGTATGTTTTGCAGATAATACAATAAAAATTGAAAACAATAAGGGAAACTTGAAAATAAAGATTAATGAATTAACAAAATTCTAAAAACTATAAAACAAATAAATTAATAATGCCAAACAAGAAGAAATACTCCTCTTGAAAATCAAATACAATTGAACAAAGAATATGGAAATAATAAATCTAAGAGTTATAATTTTTAAGGGTCCATCAAACATTCTAAGTACCATCTGCTTTCTGATCAAAAAGTAGAGGAGAATAAGGAGATCTTCTGTGGGTCACTACACTCCTCCCACAAAAAGCCAAACAAATATATACTACAGCTACACAATTAGTGATATTGCCAAACTTTCAAGGGGATTTACTGTGTAGAATTAAAGGCAATTTTTTGATTTTTAATTAAAAAGCTTTGCACAAATAAAATCGATTAAAAAAAACCCTAAAAATTCCTTTAGAAAAGCAAAAGGTAAATGAAAATAACAAGTAAAAATGAAAAGTCCTTAAAAGGAACAGTAAAATATTTTACTCTGGTTAAAAACAAAAATATCTCACTGGAACAAAGTAGATAAACAAGAACCATGCAAATGAACAAAATAGGTCACTGTTTAATAAGTTCAAAAGTCTAATCCAACAAATCCAAGAAGGGCTCCCAAATTAACAAGGAGCCCCTGACTTCAAGGAACTTACATTTTACCAGGGAAACAACATGTACCTACATAAGAATTACATGCATGTTATAGACAAAATAAATACAAGATAATTTTGTTTGGGAAAGCTCTTATCCACAACTTGGCATCTAAGCTTTGAATGAAATAAGGGATTCTAAAAGAAGAAAGTGAGGAGAGCATGTATTACAGGAATGGGAGATTGTCCTTGGAAAGAAAGGCATGAAAGCAGGAGTTTGAATGTTGTGTTTGAAGAATAGCAAGAAGACCATTTTTGGCTTGTATGAAGAGGTTCAATGTATGTTTAAAAAAAAAACTGACCATGCTATATATGTATGTTTATGTGTATATGAACACACATAAACATACATATGTTTGTCATCCTTGGACTTTTTCCAACAAATGAATCCAGGTTTAAGGACACCTCTCCCACAAGAAGGCCTTGCTTCTAGACTAAATTTTTTGACTTTGGATTTATTCTTGGCTCGTTGTGATCTCTAAAGAAAGGGTCAAGCTTTTCCTTGAATTTCTTTCTCTTGCCCACATAGTAAGTACAGCTACAGGGTAAAATATTACCTTTGGCTAATGTCTGAGGTCATCTTAAAAAGGATTAATAATTTAATTTAGAAGAATTAATTATTGTCTATTAGCTCTTTGTGTTAAAACTTCTTTTTTTCTACTATGTTTGGCTTTCTGAAAGTCTACAAGTAGAATAAACCAATTTTGTAAATTGTATTTTCTCTCACTGTAGGTTTAATGCTCAGATTTCTAAGATAAATTATTCCTGATTTTGTGTCTTTACTTTTTAGTATTATATTCGAATCTTTATTTCCTTTTTCTATTTGATCTTGTGTAGTTCTGACACATTTGGATATTCCCCATTGTTAATAATTTCTCTTTAGCATAGGAGCACAGGTCTTTCGTGATTACCTTTTCTTGTTTTTTAAATTTAGGATTTTTGTTTTTCTTTTTTTGGCTATGACCTATGCATTTTCACCTTGCTATCTGATACAGTTTTAGGTGAAAGAAAGCCGAGGAAAGTAGATGTTGGTTGATAAAATAATCAGTATCTAAAAGGATGTCCATGGACAGAAATAATGGGCTAACAACATCAAATAGGAATGTATTTAAAGCTATTCATTTACATTTTGAAGGTCAGCTGGATGCATTTATAATTTTTAGTATTTTCATGTCAATATTCATCTTACCAGATTCAGACTAAAATTTCCAAAAGCAAAGATATTCTTAGAAAGTAACATTTTTTAACATTAGAAAACTAAGCTTCCTTAATAACTATTTACCTAATTAATTTCATGCATGAAATGTTACTCGCCAAATCTCTGTTAAAAAACTTTTTGTCCATTGATTCCTAATTCTTTTTTTTTTTTCATTATTATGTGTCGGTGTTATTCTATTATTTCATAAAAGTCCTTCTAAGACTTTCGTTTTTCTCATATTTTTCAATCTCTGCATTATACTTTTCCATTATCTTACTGAACCACAATATTTTAACTATAATTTTACTGTTGAATATTTAGATTGCTTCCAATTTTTTATGATCATGTAATGCGGCCTTGAAAATCTTTTAGGAGATAATTCTTTTTGTTCTTGATAATAATTCATAATGTATTCCTAGTAATGGAATTATCGGGTCAGAGACCATGATGGGTTTTGTAATTTATTAAATTCTTCCAAAGCACTCTCCAAAAAGATCCCGTAAGTTGTTAGTTCTGCTAGCAATGACTGCGAACATATTTGCATTGCTTTTAGTTGTTTCTGCCAGTTAGATAGATGTGATTTTTGATTTTTGATTTTCATTTCTTGTTAATTTTGAGCACTTCTTCAAATAATGTGTCCAGTGTATTTTCCTCATATGAAAATTGTTTATTGACTTCATCTGTAATGGATTAGGAATTCCCATTTTTGTTAACTTAAATGTGTTTAAGATGTCAGGTTTTTAATCTCATTTGCCACACATTTCCCACAATCTGCTATTCTTTATTTTAATTACATTGTCTTTGTTGAGAATATCTTTTTTTTTTTTTTTTTTTTTTTGGCAGAGGCAATTGGGGTTAAGTGATTTGCCCAGGGTCACATAGGTAGGAAATGTTAATTGTCATAAATAATTCCTTCCATTGATTGAAAAAAAATTAATTTCTACCTAATTGGTAAAAATGCTTCTTTGTATTTTCTAAATTTTTTTGACTTTATTTTTATCTCTGTGTGTACACTCAAGCACACACATCTTATCCTGCTGAGTATGGTATAGTTCAAATTTTTTTATATTTGTTTGGAAATTTAACAGATCTGTCCTTTGGACATTGGGCTGGGAAGCTGCCATATATTTTAACAGTTGCACATTATTTGGAATTTTATTCCTAACACTATAGAAACAGTAACTAATATAAGGTTTTTTTAACTTGAATACTTAAATATTCAGATTTTTTTATTTCAAAATCGTGCTGTTAGCGTTTCAGAATGGTATACACAAAAAAATTCATTTCCTTAGTGTTTCCACAGTTTAGTTGATGAAATTTACATATTACTAAAAGAAGAGAAAGATGGTAGCCTAGAAAAGTAGTGCAACTTTGAACTTAATTAAGGAAGGGAATAGCTCTGTTGTACTTGTTCTGGCCAGTTTGTATTCACATTGTGTTTAGTTCTAGATATTTTCATTTGGGAAGAGACATTGATTAAATCAGAGTATCTAGGAATGGGAAGCCAAAATAGTAAAATTATACTAACTAAATATCATTAAAGTAATTGGGAATGTTTAGCCTGGAAAAGATAAGACTTATTAAGGACATACTATTAATAAATATCTCAAGGTTTATCAGTGGAAGAAAGATAAGATTTATACTTCATGATCACATAAGGCAGAACTTGGAACAATGAATTGGAGTTACAAATAGATATTTACACTTGTAAGGAAAAATTTCTTACCAAAAGTCTTTAAAAGCTTGAATGATCATATGTCAGGTGTGTATTAAAGTTCATGTATGAGCTAGATTAAAATGGCTTCTAAGGTTTTTTCCATTTGTGGAAATTGCTTGACTTCCCTGAGTATTCCCATCCTTTTTTCCCTTCATAGTCCAAAATGCTAAAGTAAAAACACAATTTCCTTTGTGCAATCAAAACTCAGAGGAATTGAGTCATTATTAATAGTAAAATGCGGCTTCTGAAGAAAAGTTAGCAGATTTAAGGAAAACATTTGTTTATGGAAAGACTAAAATTATAAATAATGGTATTAGTGGAATTTAAAGTAAAATTGGATTGCTAAGTGGAATAATCTAAATTACACTATTTTCAACTCAGAAGGAGAGTCTTGGTAACAAAAATACTTGTTTTTATGGAACCAGTGCCAGTTGCTTAATTTTTATGAGATGATTGCCATGGTTAAAAAAGATACCTGTTATAAAAACAAAATTTGTTATATGGCTTGAATTCCTTGTATTAATTTCTATGAAATACTTGAATAAAAAATTTAGTATACTATACATCATAAAATAGGATCTAATGAATTAGTTTCCAAATTGTGGGCTTTAAAAGAAGTATGTTTTAAAAACATCTCTTGAATGTTACAATAGAGCCTTTCTGAGTGGTTGTACATGCCTGTAATCCCTGCTACTGGGTACTCGGAAGGTGTGATAAAGGCCTTGGAATTCTGAGGTAGTAGAGGCTTAAAATTCATCATTGGGTAACCACAGTAAGTCTGTCCTCAGTGTGAATATGAGGCCTTAGAAGCAATGGGCTACCAGGCTGATTTAAGAGTAGCAAACTGGCTTAAATTCGAAAAGTATCAAGTTAAGAGTTTCTTTGCTCATCAGCAGTTTTAATCCTGGGCTTCTCTTCTCTATCTGTACTATTTAACTTGGTGATTTTATTATTGTCCCTCTGTTCTGATTGATTCCCTTTCCAGACCTAACTCTGCTGACCTTAAATCTCTAGCTTTGTATTAGATTTCTCTAAGTAGATGTCTGTTAAGCATCTTAAACTTCACAACTAAATTCATCATCTTTATACCTAAAACTGCCCCCTTTCAAGCTCATTACTGTATGTAGAAGGTATCACCATCTTCACCTTGTAACCCAGGTGTCATTCTCAGCTCTTCTCTCCCACCACATCTAATATGTTGTCAAGATCTGTCAATTTTATCTTTCCTCATCTTGCCACTCTCCTCCCTCTTCTCCCCCACTCCCCCCATCTCCTCTCTGATACTGTTACATTTCAACATTTCAGGCCGGGACAATTGCAAGAGCTTGTTGGTCTGTTACAAATCTTTCTTCTGTCAGTCCATCCTCTGTTCCACTGTTCTAAAGCACAGGCCCAACCATGTCACATACCTTACCCCCTACCTCTTGATAGTCTTTACCGGCTCCCAGTCTTCTCCAAGATCAAGTATAAAATATAGTTTGGAACTCAATACCCTTTATAAATCAGCATCCCCTTCCTCTTTTCAGTTGTGTTACATTCCACCACTACTCTATGATCCATTGATAGTGACCTTCTTGTTTGTCTTTGCAAAAACATTCTATCTCCTGATTTTAGGCGTTTTCAATGCTATTTTCAATAACTCCAATAAAATTGGAAAACCCTTAAATGAATGATTTTATTAAGCTGAATGATTCAAAAGAAGTGGAGCACTGTTATAGTTCTTCATTAGCAAGACTGTGATTCTTTGACACACACTAACTACATAATCATTGGTAAGAGATTTAATTCCTTAGTGCCCAGATATATAAGATTGAGTTAAGTTTTCAGTTGAGATGGGGAGGAGGGGAAATGATTCAGAGAAGTAGAAATTCCTTATAATTGATGTTCTGCATCAAGTGTATTAGAACAAGCATTCTGAAGCAGAAGTGCATAGTTTGCTTAGAGTGGAGAATATTTCCACACAGTCTGATTTAAGTCTTTGGTTTTTTTACACAGGCCTATTTTCCAGTCTTCTACTAACAGGAAAACAGGCAAAAAGTTAAATTTGTATGTCTCTGTTCCAAGTCATAGATCCCATCACTTACATATTTACCTTGGATAAGTCATTTCACTTTTTGATCTTAATTTCCTTGTTTTTAAAAAAGTAAAAGTTCATCTTGTCTCTACAACTTCCTTCCTATATGAACTTGTGGGCAAGACAGTTACTTATAAAATAAAGGAGTCCAAAATGAGTGGCTTGTAAGGATTCTTTTACTTCTAAATCTTTGATTCTATAATTATTTAAGATGTCAAACCCTTTTTATCTACAACCCTTTAATTTTGTGAATTAAAGAATATTTTATCTTTTTTTGGTAAGATCTATAATATTAAATGTTTGGCCATTGTCACAAATTGGGCAAGTTGGGTTATTTGATAATATAGTAAAGTGTGATATGTTTGGCAATTACTAAAAATCACATTCCTTGTTAATGTCAAATTTGAGAAAACTGGTGAGGAGTAAAGCATTTCCTTTGTCAGAGTTTGTTTTTTATTCATTTTGAAATTAAAGATCACAATTTTTTTTCCATGTACATAGCACAACTTAAAAAAAGAAAATTGACATAAAACCAAAGTCGTTTATTTTTTAAATAGATCTTTTAATTACTAATCACTTTCAGAAAAACATAGGAAGTAAAATCAGAGCAGCATATTTTTTACATGTATCAGAACAAAGATCCATAGCTTTTAGTGACCAGAAGGAAATGTATGCTTTTTCCACCATAAATGGCTCGGTAAATAGAGAATTTAGAAAGACTTAAGAAAATCATTGAGGTCTTAAAAAATTATCATTTTGAAATAGATTATTTTCTTACTGTCCAAGGATTTGAAAGTGTGATGATACATTGATAAGCAGTTTAATGATTTTTTTTTACCTGTTCAAGATTGATATTTTTAAAAAAATTATATATGTGCATATTTTCAGTTATTAAGCATCTACCCTCACTCCATCCTACTCTGCCCGTCAGTGACCTCATTTAGAAAGAAGGGGAGTGTGTCCTATAAGACAGACAACAGATAGGAAAATTTTGATTAGAATGGTAGATTTGAATGGATCTGAAAGAAGGAAAGATTACTGAATGATGACTGTAGAAGTAGAATCTGGAAGTAACAATGGGGAACCAGAAATGTTGCAAAATGGCCCACTTAAACTAGTGATCTTGAGGGATATGAGTGAAAAATATTTGTTTCAAGACACTGAGGTTTGATAGACACATTGGTGTGTAATAGTATATCCCAATAGCTAAAGTACAATAATTTGTAGTTGTGTTTTCTTTTGTTATACTTTGACCATAAGAGCCAGTTTTCTTTAGATATTGTGTCAGAACTTTTTATGTGATAGATTATTTTAGCTGCACATGTTTTCTCCTTTTTGCTTTTATTTTTAGAGATTAATGCTGTATTGCACAAAGTCCTTTTATCTTTGTTTAGTTAAACTTGTCACCTTTGGTCTGCAATGATTTCCTGTATTGGATACAAAAGTTTCCTCTTTGTTTGAGACAAATAGTTTTCTTTCTCCCCAATTTTTAAATGATGTGTTATTTAAAGTGTATTTACTAAAGTTGTAATGTATGAGATACGGATTCAATTGTTTTTTTTTTCTTATTTCTCAGCAGTTTTCACTAAATTTGTATTTCCCGATGTTCCTTAGACTTGGACTTTTTGTCTCATTTGTATCAGGTTCTTTTGCTGGCCTCTGTTTTCTTCTATTATTCATTCTCTCTCCCTCTTTCCTCCTTTTCTCCGTCTCTCTTCCTCTCCCTTTCTCTTCCCTTCCCCTCTCTCTCTCTTTTCACCCTTGCCCCCCCCTCTGTTTTTATGTTTGCTTTATTGAAATACAAATGAAGTTAGTGCAAATCCTATTTTAACCTTTTTTTTTCCTTTTGTAATTCTTGATATTCTTTCCCTCTATTTTTCTTTCAGAACTTTATGCCTATGTTTTTTGTTTTGTTTTGGTTATTTATTACATTAAATCTGAAAGTCAGTTTGGGAAGTATTGCCATTGATATTCTTTTTTTCCTTAGCTTGACATTTAGGAAAGGGTTATTTCTCTATTAGTCTAAAGTTGTTCCTTGTTTTTCTGTCCAGAAACAATTTTGAAATAGTGTTCATATAGATTCATAGAAGTTATTAATCACTTAGCATTTCATGCCTTTCATGTCCTTATTAATGCATTTGTGGGCTTCTGTGATCTCTTTATTATAAAGTACTATTTTATGTTTTAGGTATTTATTAGTGCATACTTTTGTCTCTCGTATTTTTAAGTGTTTCTTTGGAAATAGAGGAAATAACTGTTCTACATTTAATCCGTTTTGTACATCAAGCAACTTTCAAGAAAGATCCCTGCTAAATTCCTTTTGCAAATAGACAAGATATGAGTAAGCATAATCTTTAAGAAGTTTTCTCTGGAGCTATGAGGAAAGAGTATAATAGCCAGAGGGTGGGAGGAAAGCCTTGTGGCCCTTGTGCCCCACCAGGATAAGAACCTGGTCCCTAGTCCACTAAAAATTGTTTAATATACAGTTAGTGCTTTATACCTTTGCTATAGACAAGAAAATGAAACACTCTATTTTCATTGAAGTGTTATTCTTTTAGGAGAGATGTGTACATATGTAAATATATGAAAATTAAACTTTTATAGTCATATTAGTAGTTATAGGGGATCAGCAAAGGCTTCACATAACTTGAACTGAACTTTCAAGGAAACTAAGGATTCTCAGAGGTGCATATGAGGATACAATCCAGTGCGTAGATATTGGAAGTGGTAGATGGATTGTGTGTAAGGAATAATAGGAAAGTCACTTTGACTGGATCGCTTTGTTTATAAAAGGAAGTAATGATTTTATATAGTACAAATCTTATAAAGATGGGAAATTTAGGTTGGAAGCAGGTCATAAAGGATTTTAAATGTCAAATAGATTATTTACACTCTGTGTGTGTGTGTGTGTGTGTGTGTAAATAAATCCTCAAGGTAAGAAGGGCCCATTGGAGTTGGTGTAGAAAGAGTAGTTTGGTCAATTCTGTGTTTTAGGAAAAACTTCAGCTGTTGAATGGAAGAGGATAAGAGTGAATAGAAGGGAGACAAGCAAAAAAAAAAAACAATTAAGAAGCTATTGCAGTAGTACATATAAGAGGTGTGTTGAATGTCTGAAATAGTAAATTGTAAATGGAGAAGTGATGAATATGACAGATTTTCATTTAAGAAAGAGAAGCAAGTTATCTTTTTTAAAATGTTAATTTTAAAGAACTTGCTTTTAAAATATTGTTAAATTACTTTTTCTCATTTGGGCTTTTTCATTAATGCTATTGGGAACTGATTGATCTTGTGTTTGAGGCAGACTTCCTGTAATTTGAAATTATTAAACCATATATAAATAGTAAAATAATCCCAGATAACACTACATAGTTCTGAAATATTAATTAAAGCAGAGATAAGTGACTTTATCTAATCCACCTTCTCATTTTGTAAATGAGGAAATTGAGATCTAATAAGGTTAAATGACCTGCCCAGGATAGCATATCAAATTTTTTTTTGATTGACCACTGAAATAGTAGTAGAATTGGAACTAGAATTCGGATTTCAGGATCAGGTTTTTCTTCCTGAATATAGTACCTTATCTCTTGCCTATAAATGATTACTCCAAATATTGTATAGACAGCTTTAAAGTTTTTCTTATTTTGTTACTCTTTTTAGTATGAAGCAACAGCTTTAAAAATATATCCAAAGCTTATCCCAAAGAAATCCTAAAGGAAGGAAAGGGCCCTACGTGTGCAAGAATGTTTGTGGCAGCCCTTTTTGTAGTGGCTAGAAACTGGAAACTGAATAGATGCCCTTCAATTGGAGAATGGCTGAATAAATCATGGTATATGAATATTATGGAATATTATTGTTCTGTAAGAAATGACCAGCAGGACGATTTCAGAGAGGCCTGGAGAGACTTGCATGAACTGATGCTGAGTGAAATGATCAGAACCAGGAGATCATTATACACGGCAACAACAATACTATATGAAGATCAATTCTGATGGACATGGCTCCCTTCAACAATGAAATGTTTCAAACCACTTCCAGTTGTTCACTGAAGAAAGCCTTATACACCCAGAGAGAGGGATGTGAAATGTGGACCACAACATAACATTCTCATACTCTTGATTGATGTTTGCTTACATTGTGTTTCCTTTATCTGATATGTCTTTTGTGTAGATATGATTTTTCTTGCACAAAATGATAAGTTTGGAAATATGTATACATATATTCGATTTGCCAAGTACTTTAACATAATTAACATGTAGTGGATATCCTGCCATCTAGGGGAAGGGTGGGGGAGTTGGGGGAAAAATCTGTAACAGAAAACTATGTAAGGGTTAATGTTGAAGAATTACCCATACATATGTTTTGCAAATAAAATAAAATTTAAAAAAATTAAATTAAATTTAAAAATATATATATATATACACACACAAAGAATTCAAGTGTATATCTTGAACAGCATTAGATATTTGTGTGGTTAAATCACATGAACATATAACTAAATAGATTCTTGAGCTTTTTCTGTAGTCCTAGCCTCTTTTAACTCATTAAACTTTGCTGGCTACTTCTGGTTCCTTGTCATTGGGACTTCATTTCATGACATTTTTATCATAAAGTATGACAATATAAATATACTTTTCTTGATTAATACTTACATAAGCTATACATTCTTAATGTAAGTTGATGGAGCTGATGGATAATATCCATTGGTGGATAAGGAGAAAGTCTTGGTGGAAAAGAGCTGTGTGAGAGAGACAGACACAGACACACCACTAGAGTGTATCCCTTATCCCCACATAGCCATCAAACTGAAATCTTGCTGGAGCACTACCTTACTCAAAGTGTGTACTGACTCCCTATTTCCTCTACAATGAAATATGAACCTTTCTATTTGACTTTTTTTTTTTTTTTGCTGAGGCATTTAGGGTTAAGTGATTTGCCCAGGGTCACACAGCTAGGAAGTGTTAAGTGTCTGAGGTCAGATTTGAACTCAGGTCCTCCTGATTTCAGGGCTGGTACCCATTCTGTTTGCCTTTTAAAGCCCTTCACAATTTAGCTCCAGCTTGACTTACTAGGTTTATGCATATTACATTCTTTCATATACACTATAGTCTAGCTAAACTGGCCTACTCATCTTCCCTCACACATGACATTCCATCTCCGTGCCTTTCTCTCGAGTCTCTTGGTCCCTAAAATGCACTCCTCCTTTTCTACATCACTAGTTTCTCTCAGAGTTCAGATCAAGTACCACATCTTATGGGAGAGGCCTGTATTGATCTCTCCTCCACTTGGTAGTAATCCAGCCTCTTTCCCCATTCTCTCTTACTTAACCTGTATGTTTACTTTGTATCTTTATCTTCCTGTGTTTCTATATTATTCAAAATTGATACTCCAAATAGAATGTAAACTTTCTGAGGGACAAGAACTAATTCATTTTTGTATCTCTGTCTTAGTACTTAGTACAGTACGTGGTAGGCATTTCATAAATTCTTATTCATTGATTTTGTGTGTGTGTGTGTGTGTGTGTGTGTGTGTGTGTGTGTGTGTGTGTAAGCATTTCACATAACATAGGATCATAGATTTGGAGAAGTAAAGAACCACAGAGATTGACTAGAACAACCTTATCCTTTACAGCTGAAAAAAAACTGAAGCCCATAGAGATTAATAAATGAGACCAGCTCAAGGCCACATAGACATTGAAATTCTGGCCAAATCTTTAACACATTGCTCTAGAGAATTAACTCATAGTTGATGACTACTAATCTTCTGCCTTTTTACATTCACACAAACTGTTTTTGTGCCAAGAATGCATTCTTTCCTCTTCTATTTCTTTTAGATTGTATCTCTTTCTCCAGGGTTCAAGTTGGGATTCTTTTATTTAACCTTATCCTTTCATTAAATATTCTTAAAGCAGAGGGGTTCTTAAGTTTATGTAACAGAATTTCTTGAAGGTCTGGTAAAACCTATAGATTCCTTCTGAGACTAATGTTTTTAATATGTATAAAGCAAAATACAAAGGATTTCAAAGGAAATTATTTATATTGAAATTAATGTATCAAAAAAATTTAAAAAAACTTCACAGACCCTAATTTAAGTGCCATTCTTCTAGAGTATTTTGTGTAATCTCCTTTTTGCTTAAAGTACGATTTAATTTTGCATTATACTTAATTGTGTACACATATCTTTGTTGTTTCCTCAAAATCCTCACCCCAATAAAATAGAAATTTCTGGAGGTCAGTTGGCATTTCATTGTTGTCATTGTGTTCTTTATTGTTTATGTGATTTCTTCTACATAACTGGTATAAAAGCGCTTGTTAGCACTTGCTTTTTAAATGAACTAGCTAGTTCAGCAATTTATTATTAAAGCAAAATTTATTATTTCATAAGGTTGGCATACAGACTAGCCCTGGCATACAACAGGTCTGCAAAAGTGATCTTTGGGCAACAATATCAAGATAATAATGTATCTTCAGAAGCAGAGAGAGAAGTTTTGACTATTAATGACTATCTTGTATACAGTTGAAGAGACTGAGGCCAAATCTCTAATTTCTATTGTCTGTAACATCCATGAATGTCATCATCAGCATGACATCTTTTAATATAAAAGATAATTATTTTTTAAGCTTTCAAATCAGTTAATTAAACATGTTATACATTCTTAGTAGAAAATATTACACATTTTTATTTTGCCACAATAATCTCATATTGTATATCATTTTTGACTGTCTTGTTCATGGAAGTTATGTAGAAAAGTTGTAATTATTAATTTCTTCTGCAGTGATAATTGGATTTTTCTTAAGTTATGAATCTGCAGTAGTTTTCTTTTTAGAATAAGGGAATTTCAGAAGGATTAGGATTTTTGTACTTTGTGATTGTAAAGGTTTCCCACAGTTACTGACTCCTTAGTTCTAGTACTTAAGTAACTTCATAGACTGACTTTACAAAACATAGCACAATTAAGCTTGATAGCACAGTGCATAGTACTTTCATATATTTTAAATGTTGTGCTTTTTGAATCTCAGTGATATGAGGAAGAAAATTAATTCCACTTTTGCATCAGGCTACTTTTATATACACACACATATATGTATGTATGTATGTATGTATGTATGTATGTATGTATGATCTTAGAAAAAGGACTTTTCTGGGGCTTAGTTTACTCATTTCTAAAATGTGAAGGGATTGGACTAATTGAACTCTCAGGTCACTTAGAGTTTTCTACTTAAAAATCCTAATATTCTTGCAATTATTTGATAAAAAAAGAACACTCATATTCTTTCAGAGAGATAGATACTTCTGGTTATTAAAAGAATTTAGAAGTTTCCTAAAGGCAATCTAGCCTATCCTTACTCAGTTTTGTGCCCATCTGATAATCCATTTGCAATCTGTTTGTCCCATTTGATGAAGTACACTGTTGCTGGCAGTCTTTGGGTTATCCTCTAAACTAAATCTCATTATCTAAACAATTCTTTGTTTGCTTAATTTTTTCCCCCCCCATATGGTTAGGCCAAATGCTATTCAATTGAATTGCATTTAGGAGAATAATAAAGTTGATGGTTCAATACACTATCAACTGCAGATAGGAACAGTTAGCATCTGAAAGACTTCAATACTTAAGGAAACTTCTCTTAAACTCATATTTACATGTTTTTTCTAAAGGCCAAGATTTTATAACATTTTCATGCATTAAGTTTTAGTAGTTCTGAATATTAAATATGACATTAACTTTCATCATGTTTTAAAACATCCCTATCCTCACCTTAAATATTTGGGTAAGTTAAGCATATTTTATATTTTTAGTAGATAATACTTAGATAAATTGTCTTTGTCTAGAATCAATCTCAGATTTTGAGATTCTATTATAACAATTATTTACATGTGTTAGACCAATATTACTATTTTTGAGTTATTAAAATTTTCCTCTTCAAAAATCAGAACAGTAAAGGATATTGGCAAGGGAACATGCTATTAGTAAGATTTATTCATTTTGTATTTAAGGTTATTTCCTTTTTTTGTTGTTTTTTAAAGGAATTTAAAAATTTTACATAGTTTAAACATAAATAGAAGAGAACAAAAAAGTGAGGCAAAGCTTGTGCTAAAATCTATAGTCTTGAAAGAAGAGGTGGTACCTATTTAGGGAAATAATCACAAAGTTGTTTTTGTTTTGCTTTTTAAGCATATTGCATAACAGTTCTGTCATAAGCCTATGAAGTTTAATAAGTTCAAGGATTATTAACTTGGTTTTAAGGATTTGATTTGAGGAAAACAAAGATCTGAAAGTGATTTGCCTCTGATTTCACAATTAGTATATCTTAGAGGCAGGATGTGAATCCAGGTCTCCAAAGCTTTATTTGTGTCCCCTCTCTCAGTATGATTTTATATTTGCTTCATACTAATATTTTCAAGGACTTTAAGCAATGAAGGATAATTGTAAATGACCCTTATTGTAGGGTAAGAGTACTAAAGGTAGTTCTGTAGGTACAATATTATTTTAGCCAGTCTTCTCTGAACATAAGAATGCATTAAGTGCAGAGGTGGTACTGATTTAATAGCTCATATCAGTTCATCAGTCATTTTTTAATTGCATATGATCTGCAGGGTATTGTGTTTTTTGGCTGTCCAAGATCAAAGAGAAGAAATTAATCAAATTCTCTTCAAGGAACTTACATTATATTGGAATAAGAAAAATAGCTAAGTAAGATGGTAAAACTATAATGAAGCCAGATTATAGAGGGCTATGAATACACAGATAAGGAACTTACATTCAATTAAGTAAACGGGCCATAAGAATCTTTTGACTAACTTGAGTTGTATTAAAAAGATTACACACAATACTGTGAAGTATAAATTACATGGGAGAGATTGGAGTTGGGAATATCAATTAAGAACCATCTAATAATGGATATGAAAGTAGTAAAAACCTGAAGTTGTGTGCTTATAGTGGGAAAAGACAAAAGGGAGCAGATTTCCATCTGAGTTGAGAAATTCTCATTGTAAAAATAGTTTTAAGGTAGAATCCCAGGACTTAATAACTGATTAAGTGTGAAGTTTAAAGTGGGAAAGAATAAGCATGAATTAGGTTTTTAGCCTGGGAGATTAAATAAGTGGTGGTATTATTGATAAAACTTTAGGAATTAGAAAAGAGAGGAGTTATAGGGAAAGGGGAATTTAGGAAGTGACATGGAGTTTTAGCATTCTGTTTAATAAATACATAATAAATCAGTTTCAGATTTGGGAGATGAGAAGTACTTGGGGGCCATCTGCCTTTTGGTGATAGATAAAGCCATGGGAGTGTATGAGATTGTTAAGGGTAGAGAATGTATAATATAAAGAAAAGATGAGAGGAACAAAATGAGAATCCATGTTTTCAGTGATAAGTAGAAGATGAGACTTGCAAAGGAGATAAAGTGGCCTCATGATTACAATGAGAATCAGGTGAAGAAAATGCTATATTATGAAGGAAAATGATGTCACAGGTGTCAGTCACAGAAGGGCCAAGGAGAATGAGAACTGAAAAAAAAAATTGATAAAAAAGTCGTGTTTCCTTTTGAGAATGGATAGGGTGAAAGGAGGGAGTAGGATAACCAGGGAGAAAATAAGATGGAAAAAAATACATGGTAATCATAACTGTGAAAAAAGTTTTCACCAGTTTCTCTGATAACTCATTTCTCAAACATAAAGTAAATTGAGTCAGATTTATAAAAATAGGAGATATTCCACAATTGATAAATGGTCAGAAGATATGAACAGATTAAATAAAGTAATCAAAGTTATCTATAGCCATATTAAAAAAAATGCTCTAAATCATTATTGATTTAAAAAATACAAATTAAAAAAATTGAGGTAGCGCCCCAGATCTATCAGATTGGCTAATATACATGTAATAGAAATGGCAGATATTGGAGAGGTAGGAAAATTGAGACACTAATGCAGGTACAATTGTATCCCAGAGATAAAAATTAAAAAAGGAAAAGCACCTTTATGTACATAAATATTTATAGCAACTCTTAGTTTTAGGAGTGACAAAGAAGGGGCAGGTAGGTTGCGCAGTGGATAGAGCACCAGCCCTGAAGTCAGGAGGACTTGAGTTCAAATTTGGTCCCAGACACTTAACACTTCCTAGTTGTGTGACCTTGGGCATGTCACTTAACCCCAATTGCCTCAGCAGGAAAAAAAAAAAAACCAAATAGGAGTGACAAAGAATTGGAAACTGAGGGGATATTCATTAATTAGGAAATGGCTGAACAAGTTGTATATATTTATAATAGAATACATACTATTGTATTATAAGAAATGATGAACAGAGAGTTTCCAGAAAAACCTGGAAAGAGTTACATGAACTGATGCAAAGTGTAATGAGAACCAGGTGAACATTGTAGACAGTAAAGGCAGTGTTGTACAATAATCAGTTTTCAATGTCTTAGCTATTCTAATCAATACATTGAACCAAGACAGTTCTCAAAAACTTATGATGAAGAATGCTGTCAATCTCCAGAGAAAGAACTGTTAGAGTCTGAATACAGGTGGAAACATATATTTTTTTTTTTTTTAGGATCTTTTTTTTTTTTATTAAAGCTTTTTATTTGTATAACATATATATGGGTAGTTCCCCAGCATTGATCTTTACAAAGCTTTCCATTACAAATTTTACCCCCAGTCCCCTCCCCTCCCCTAGATGGCAGGAAGTCCACTACATGTTAATAATGTTGAAATGCTTGAGAAGTTATGCAAGAAAAATCCTATCTACAAGGAAAAAAAAGAATCAGAGAAAGGCAACACAATGCAAGCAAATGTCAATAGAGATCATGAAAATGTTACGTTGTGGTCCATATTTCATTTCCCTCTCTTTGGGTGTATATGGTTTTCTTCAGTGAACAATTGGAACTGGTTTGAGACAGTTCTTTGTTGCAGAGAGCCATGTCCATCAGAATTGATCATCATGTAATACTGTTGTTGCTGTGTATGATGATCTCCTGGTTCTGCTCGTTTCACTCAGCATCAGTTCATGCAAGTCCCTCCAGGCCTCTCTGAAATCGTCCTTCTGGTCGGGAAACATACTTTTAAAACACTCTCTTCTTCTTCTCTTCTCCCTCCCCCTCAGCACAACTTTTTCTTTTTGTACTTTTTTTGCTTTCTTTCACAGTGTGATTAATATGGAAATATGGTTTTCATGACTGCATAATGTAGCAAATTTCTTGTCCTCTCCATGGGGGCAGAAAAGGGAAGAATTTGAAGGGAAAAAAAGAATGTTAATTGTTCTACATGTAACTGGGAAAAATAAAATATCATATATTTCTATATTTTAAAAGAGCCATGTTTCAATAAAATGGATTCAATTGGGAAAGTCACTTAACTTCTCTGTGCCTGATTTTCCTCATCTGTGCAATGTGGGGTTAAACTAGATGACTTGTGCAACTGTTTTCTAGCTATGGTTCTATAATCTTGTCAAAAACAGATTGCAAGGAATTGGAGAGTTTGAGGGCAAGACAAGTAAAAACCTTTTCAGTCAGGAGAAACCTGGCTTTACTTCTCCACTTCAGCTTTTTGATCATTGCCTAGTCATTTAACATCTTTTTAAAGAAGATAATGCTAACTGGAATTGTTGCTCTTAATAGGGTTGTTAGGATTAAAAGCAATTGTAATACCAGAATGTAGGAGTATTAATGAAGATGCAGTATTGACTCAAGAAAATACAGAAAATGGAAAAATATCAATGTAAGTTTTATATTATTTGGGAGAGATATGAAATTAAGGTACCAAAGAAGACAGAATGATAATATTTATTGAATGCCTTATCCTCCAGGAAATACATCTCAGTGTAGTTATTCTGAGGCTGTCATAAAAAATTGTTTCTGTGCAACATATAACCCACATTGACAACTGGGAACACAGCTCTCAGACTTTTATCATACTCTTGCTGATTAAGAAGAAATGATTTCATAGCTCTGAACCAACCTTCCCCCCCTTTTATTTATATGTATGTATAAGTACACCCACACACCATCTCCTTATACACACATTGCTGCTAGGCAATCCTTTTATACCTCTGCAACATGTACTTTCTCTCTTTTTAAAATTATTTTATTAAAGCTTTTTATTTTCAAAACATGGATGGATAATTTTTCCACATTGACCCTTACAAAACCCTGTGTTCCAAATTTTCCCCTCCTTCCTCCCAACTCCTCCTCCAGATGGCAAGTTATTCAACAAATGTTATACATGTTAAAATATATGTTAAATCCAATATATGTAAACATATTTATACAATTATCTTGCTGCACAAAAACCCAGTCAAAAAGGAAAAAAAAAAAAGAGGAAGAAAACAAAATGCGAGTGGACAGCAACAAAAAGAGTGAAAATGCTTTATTGTGATCCACACTCAGTTTTCATAGTCCTCTCTTTGGGTATAGATAGCCCTCTGCATCACAAGATCATTGGAACTGGCCTCAATAATCTCATTGTTGGAAAGAGTCACGCCCATCAGAATTGATTGTCCTATAAATGTTGTTGTTGGCATGGTCAATGATCTCCTGGTTCTACTTATTTCATTTAGCATCAGTTCATATAAGTTTTTCCAGGCTTGTCTAAAATCATCATGTTGATTGTTTCTTATAGAACAATAATATAACATAACATTCATATACTATAACTTATTCAGCCATTCTTCAACTGATAGGCATCTACTCAGTTTCCAGTTTCTTGCCACTACAAAAGGGGCTGCCACAAACATTTTGCTTGCAACATGTACTCTTGATCCCAGTGCATCTTTCCTTTACCTTTCTGTCATCCATTATCTTTATTTCTTTTACTCTGTATTGGCTACTTTTTTGCTGTGTACTGACATACACATGGCTCTCTCCTTGAAAAGTCTCTTGCTATCCTTGCCTCCTTTTTTGTGGCTTTCTGACTAATTTTAAGAAGCATTAGGATGCCTCTAATCCATTACTCCATTTTCCTTCCTCTCCCTCTCTACAATCTAGCTTTTGATTTCATTAGTTAAGCTATTGAAAACTTTATTTAAAACTATTCTTTTGTTAAGTTATCTTTTAATTGCCAAATCTTTTCCTTGTTGATTGTTCTGTACTCTTTGACATCGTCCATCATTCTTTTCTCCTTGAAATCCTTGTTTCACCTCATTTCAGGTTTTCATGTGGTGGCTTCTCTCCTGGTTCTAACTCTTCTTAGTCAGCTTTGGTAGACCTTCATAAAGGCTGTGCCCACTAACTTTCATTTACTTTCTTTCTATACTATCTCATCTCTTGGTATTCTTACCTCCTTTGGATTGAATTATCCTCTGTTCAGATGATTCTTAGATTTCTTTAAACAAGCCCTTCCTGACTTGTAGTCTTTTTTTTAAAAAATATTAAAACTTTTTATTTTCAAAACATGCATAGATAATTTTCAACATTTACTCTTGTAAAACTTCGTGTTGTAAATTTTTTCCCTTTCTTTCCCCTATCCCTTCCCCTTGATAGCAAATAATTCAATATATGTTAAACATGTGCAATTCTTCTATATATATATATTTCCACAATTATTGTGCTGGATAAAAAATATCAGATCAAAAAGAAAAAAAGGAGAAAGAAAACAAAATGCAAACAACAAAAAAGTGAAAATGCTATGTTGTGATCCACACTCAGTTCCCACAGTTCTTTTTCTGGGTGCAGATGACTGTCTCCATTACAGGACCATGTAATCTTGCTGTTGAAAAGAGCCACGCCCATCAGGATTGCTCATTTTATGATTTTGTTGCTGTGTACAGTGTTGTCTTGGTTCTACTCACTTCCCTTAGCATCAGTTCATGTCTCTTTAGGTCTTTTTGAAATCTTGTTGTTGCCTTAAACTATGATCTCCTGGTTCTGCTCGCTTCATTTAGCATCTGTTCATGTAAGTCTCTTCAGGCCTCTCTGAAATCATCCTGCTGATTGTTTCTTATAGAAGAGTAATATTCCATCACATTCATATACCATAACTTGTTCAGTCATTCTCCCAACTGATGGGCATCCACTCAATTTCCAGTTTCTTGCCATTACAAAAAGAGTTGTCACAAACATTTTTGTACACTTTCCCTCCTTTATGATCTTTTTTTGGGATACAGGCCCAGTAAAACACTGGTGGATCAATGGGTATACATTGTTTGACAGCCCTTTGGGCATAGTTCTACTGACTTGTGGTCTTACATCTCCCAATTGGGAAGAAATAGAAATTTACTATAGAAATAGTAAAGTCAACATATTCAGAGCAAACTTAATTTATCTTTTCCTTCACACCTGACTCTCCCTAATTTCCTTACCATTGACAAGTCAACTTGATCTATGTTAACTTGATGCTTTTTTACTTGTCTCCAATGAATGGAATTTTCAAACTTCTATCCCTACCTACTAGTTTCCTTTAAATCTAAACCAAAGTCATATTTCCTCCCCAAACCTTCCCCTCTTGCAAACTTTCCAGTTAACTTCCAAGGATATTAGCACCTTCCCAGTCACCCAGGTGCCATACCTTAATCCTTATGGTTGTCTTTCTTCCCCTTCCCCATCCCACCCCACCCCTCATTTCTCACATATATTCTGTTGCTAGGTACACTTTATATTATCCTTTCCCAACATCACTTGTAAATCCTGCTATATCCCCCTTTTTCTCCTTTGACTTTGATATCACCATATTATAAAGATTGTCATTGCTTCACATGGGGATTGTTGCTATATACCCTAATAATTAGTTTCCCTGTTTCAAATCTCTCCTCCATCCAGCTAACAGTATTATCATCTTAAAGTACAAGTCTGATCACATCAGCCTTCTCAGCAAACTACATTGATTTCCTCTTGTCTTCAGGTCCAAATATAAAATGTACTTTGGCTTTTAAAATCTTTTATAACTTGACCCCTTCCTTTGGACCAAGTGTTATATACTTTACTTCCCCTTCATGTTCTCTGTGACCCTGTAGAGCTTTTTCTTCTTGTTGCTGGCAAAGTATGTTTCATCTCCAGGCTCAATCAATTTTTACTGGCTTTCTTTAATGCCTAGAAATTTATTCTCATTTCTGCCTTTAGCTTTCTTCAAGTCTCAGCTAAATTTCTACCTTCTGCAAGAAATAATTTCTTGCAACCCTTAAGGTTAGCAGTCTTCCCTTTGAGATTATCTTCAATTTATTCTGCATATATTTTGTTTGCATATATCTCCCCCAATTAGACTGTGAACCCTTAGGGCAGAGATGGCTTTTGCTAACTATGCATACATATATATGTGTTGTGTGTGTGTGTGTGTGTGTGTATACATATATATTTGCTTATATTATTCCATGCAATCACTTCCTAATTATTCTTCTTGCCTTTAGTCTTTCAATAATCCAACCGTTTCTGCACATTGTTGTCAAATTGATTTGTTTCACTTAAAGATCTATTTCCTTACTCACTTGAGTGGGATATAAATTTTTTTTTTTAGCTTTTGCTGTTCTTCACAGTTTTGTCCTCATCTTTCTTTATTGTCTCATTGCACGTTATCTTCCTTGTGAGCACTCAGATCCAACCAAAATAGTGCTCTGTGCCATACATAAAGCTTATGACTTTTTTTTTTAAATTAAAGCTTTTTATTTGCAAAACATATGTATGGGTAGTTCTTCAACGTTGACCCTTACAAAGCTTTCTGTTACAAATTCCCCCCCCCCCCAGTTCCCTTCGCTCCCATAGATGTCAGGAAGTCCACTACATGTTAATTATGTTAAAATACTTGACAAATCGAATATATGTATACATATTTCCATACTTATCTTGCTGTGCAAGAAAAATTGTATCTACAAGAAAAAAAAATCTGAGAAAGGAAACCTAATGTAGGCAAACATCAATAGAGCGCATGAAAATGTTACGTTGTGGTCCACATTTCATATCCCTCTCTCTGGGTATATATGGCTTTCTTCACTGAACAACTGGAACTGGTTTGAAACATTTTAGTGTTGAAGAGAGCCATGTCCAATAGAATTGATCATCATATAGTCTTTTTTTTTTTTTTCCCCCTGTGGTATTTTTCTTTTTTCTTCTTTCTTCTTCTTCTTCTTTTTTTTTTTATTAAAGCTTTTTATTTGCATAACATATGTATGGGTAGTTCTTCAACATTGACTATTACAAAGCTTTCCGTTACAAATTTTCCCTCCTATTCTCCTCCCCTAGATGACAGGAAGTCCACTACATGTTAATTTTATTAAAATATTTTACAAGTCGAATATATGTGTACATTTCCATACTTATCTTGCTGTGCAAGAACAATCGTATCTACATGAACAAAAAAATCTAAAAAAGGAAACCCAATGCAAGCAATCATCAATATAGAGTATGAAAATGATATGTTGTAGTCCATATCTCATGTCCCTCTCTCTGGGTGTATATGGTCTTCTTTACTGAACAATTGGAACTGGTTTGAAACTTTTCATTGTTGAAGAGAGCCAAGTCCATCAGAATTATTCATCATCTAGTCTTGTTGTTGCCGTGTATAATGATCTCCTGGTTCTGCTCATTTCAAAGCGTATCACTTTTCATATGCGTAACTTTGCATTGACTATTTTCTCTACTCTTCCTAGTATGCTCTCACTCTTCACAGGATCCCTTCCTACCTTCTAAGACTTAGCTTAAGCACCAACTTTGACATGAAATCTTTCCTATCCTCTCTCCTCAAGCTACTAGTGTCCTCCCTTCCAAAACTGCCATATATATATATATATATATATGTATATATATATATATATATAAAATCATATGTTTATATATGTACATTTTTCCCCACCCCATAAAATATAATCTCCTAAAGGAAAAAGAGAACTGTTTTATTTCTGCCTTTGTTATCCCCAGTGCCCAAAATAATATCATTGTAAATATGTTTTTAAAACAAAAATTCAATAAATTTTTAGGTATCTACAATTTTCCAGGCTCTGTGTGAGGTTCAGGTAATACAGAGATTAGCTAGATTATATTCTAGCAGAACATATGCATTTAGTATTTTAAGATTCTTAATGCACTTTTGTGTACATTAACCTCATTTACAAGGGACTTCAGAATTTAAAAAATCTCAGTATTGGGAGGGGCTGAAGAGATGTTTAATAAACTTTTGTTGATTGATGAATTAAAGGTGTTTTTTTTGTTTTGTTTTTTTTTTGCAACAGTTGAAGGTAGGTAGAACAAGTATTAATTTACCCATTATACACATGAAACAGTTGAGTTTAAGAACTTTTGCTTTTCCCATGAAGTATACCTGTGTTAGATAAGGGTGTGGGAGGGGAAGAGGCATGATAGAATATTTCGGGCATTTTCCCCACTTTCAGTAATACATGGAATTGCTAGGTTTCTCTTTTCTTGCTTACTTGGAGAATAAAAAATATTCTTATTCTTATAATGTAAGAAAGAAATTTCAGAAATGATACAAAGAAGGTGTAGAAATTATAATTCAGTGTATTATATTCAATATACCCTGCTAATATTCTTGAATTAAATCTTGAATTAGTATCTTGGTGGTTTTCATTTTTCTTTTTGGACATATTTTCTATTAATGTATTCATTAGGGTGTTTTGAGAACTATGGTACTATAGGAAGTCACAAATGTAGGAAATTTCACATTGTCCCAATTCCCACTCAATTCATGATACTAGTTAGATTTTTCAATTATTAATTTCTGTTCTTTTTAGGGACAAGGAGGGAGAAGGGCAACTCCGAAAAAATCTCTCAACAATCTAGCAGATGGCATTCATCTCACATCTTATATTATGCATCTGTTGATTTTTTTTTTCTCCATTCATATGGTGTATTGAAGGAAAGAAAATCAGTAAAGAAATGTTCTTTCTTTGCAACAATTTTTGAGTAGGTGAACTCTGATTTTAACAGCTACCATCCTGCAATTTTGGGAAATGGTGAGGAGCAAAAAAACTACTCTGCTCCCTACAGAAGCAGCAACATGTCCAGTATAGACCCTTTCTCAGGCAAATGGCAAGTTGCAAAGCAGTAAGGGTCACATATGTTCAGTGCAAAGAAAGATATGTAAAGTACAATGTATTAAATTGCTGTGGTAGACAAACAATTAATTTGTGGTTTTTTATGTGTGAAATTATTGGATATTCTCTTTTATATACCAAAGAGGAAAAAGAATGACTAAAAAAAATTTAAATTATATCTTGACTTGGCATCAACTAAATAATTTTGATCTGGGTACTTTCAATATGTCTTTAAATATTAAAAAAAAAGCAGGAATTGAATGGAATTTAATTTCAGTGCTATAGTTGAGTAGAATTTCAACAACTTAGAATACCTACTTTTTAGTGCTTTTGAAGCAGGAAGTTTTTTTAGTGACAGAAGTATTCTAGTTCAAAGAATTTCCCTATTGCCATATGTGGTAAGAGTTAGTCACTAACCCACAGGCTGCTTCTGTAGTAACAGTGAATAAGCAGAATTGGTCTTTGTCAGGCCTTCATAAAAAAATGCATCCTAAGTAATTTGTATTACCTAAAGAATTTACTGAGTTTGAAAAGTGCTCCAACTCTTGCATGACACATTCTGTTTCATTTGTATGCCATCCCCCAACTTCCTATATATTGCCATACTTTGGAAAAATGGAATTAAAAGTCATTGTGTGAAGTGGACTAATACTGTGTGGAGTAGGAGATATTTTGTTACTTTGGATCCATAATCTCATGCATGGGAGAATTTTTTTTTTTTTCCAATGGTACCTCATGCTTTCTCAGCTTGTTAGTGCCTTTCCAAAAAATCTTTCATATATTCCAATACAGGAGAGGCGTTCTGTAGGATAGTGTTCTGAGTTCATTTTAAAGCTCTTTGATGTAGTATATTAGGCATTGGGTATAGAAATAAGGTTACAAAGACAAGGATGGTAATAATTCCTAAATCTTTCAGTGGCTTACATTATTAGACATTGTAACCTATTCTTAGAAAGCAATTTCAAGGGAAGAAAAGACATTGCTTCCAACTTAAAGGGGTCAGAAAAGGCTTTGTAAGAAAAGTAATGATTAAATGAAGTAAGATTCTAAGAGGTAGAGCTGAGAGTTAAGTGCATTCCAGATAGAGGGCAAAAGGCATGGAAGTGTAAAATGGAATTTTCACAAGCCATACTTGAGAGTCTAACTTTGACAAATATTGATGGTGCATGTATAAGTAAATAATACCAAAAAAAAAAATGGAAGATGAATCATGGAAAACTTGAAATGAAGAGGTAATAGTCACTAGAAAAAAAATTTTTAGAAGGGTAGTATGAGGAACATATATCAGCATGGTAGTTGTGATTAAATATGGGAGAGAGAGGAAATAGGAAGACCCAGTTGGGCTGTTAAAAATAGATAAGGAGATGATGAGAAAAGGGACAGATTCAAGATATTGTGAGGTGATAGATGATGAGAGAAGGGGACAGATTCAAGGTATTGTGAAAGTATCAAACAGCAAGACTGATAGCAAATGAAAGGTGAAACTCAGTGGAAAAGTCAAGGAATACTTTTCATGTTTTTGTATCAACATGTCCCTCTCTATCCATTTGTAATCCTTTACTCTAACTATACAACCAGCCAATTGCCTTTTCTGCCTATACATCTCTGTATATCTTGTCCAGGGAGATTTCAGATCTGATGATGATATATTTTTGAATGTCTTACCTTATTTTAGAGTAAAATCCTAATCCCTTGTTTTGTTATAAAATTAGATTTGCTTTGAACTGTCACTTCCTTGAGGGTGGGTGAAAAGAATACTTGGAATCTATAAGCATTTTGGAAAAATGTAGATCCAGATTTTTGTTAGCATCCACCTTTATATGGCTAAATTTAATAATTTTCTAAATGCATTAAATACTTTATATATGAAGATATTTGACTTTTTTTTTTTCCCCTCTAGCGACTAAGACGATTATCTACCAAATATAGAACAGAAAAAATTTACCCAACAGCTACTGGAGAAAAAGAAGAAAATGTTAAAAAGAACAGATACAAAGACATATTGCCGTGTAAGTTTGAATTATCTTTTGCCAAAACAAATAAGTGCTAATTATTGTTATGGTCTCACCAGTTTTTTCTGTTGTTTTAGGTGACTAGATTAGATAATACTTATGCTTTTGTCTTAAAAGTTCACTTTTATTGCAGTTACATCCAAATTGTAATATTGCTTAGATTTGTAAATTTGCTTTTAAAACTTATTTTTTAGAATTTTTCTTACAAAATAATTTTTGCCTTATACTAGTTTCTTTTAAAGTTTATTTACTTTTAATATTAATTTCTTAATTTTAATTTCTAAATTCTCTCCTTCCTTTCCAATATCATCCCTTTCACATTGATAAAGTATATATTAATTATATGTGTGATGAAGTTAAGTAAAACATTTTTCTATATTAGCCATGTTGCAAAAAAAAAAAAAAATCAAAAAACCAAAACAAGACCCAAAAATAAGTCATTAAGAAACCTCAAGAAAGTGGAAAAAAATTATGCTTTACCTGCAATCAGAGTTCATCAGTTCTCTTTGGAAGTAGATAGCATTTTTCATCATAAATCCTTTAAAATTTTCTTGGATCATTATCTTGATTAGAGTAGCTAAATCTTTTCACAGTTGATCATCATTACTGCTATTGTGTACAATGTTCTCTTAGTTCTGCTTTCTTTACTTTGTATCAATTCATATAAATCTTTCAGGGTTTTTTTGAAACCATTCTGCTTATTGTGTTTTTGAGTCATAGATCCCTTTAGCAGTCTGATGAAATCTATGAGCACTTTCCTAGAATAATGTTTTTAAGTGTGTTAAATAAAATGCATGGAATTCTAAAGGGAAGCAGTTATATTGAAATAATTAACAGAATACCAGAATTTTTTAAAATTAAAGTTTGAGGACCCCACATAAGAACTGCTGCTCAGGTAGTTTTTGGAAGATTGTGCACAGAGAAATTGATTTTACTTTTTCTTAAATTATACCTCTATCCGAATTTTCTTATTTCTGTTAATGTTACCACCTTGTTTGTATTATTTGTAGTAGCCTCATTTCTCATTGTCATCACTTTTGTCTTTCTACTTCATACTTCCAATCACTGTTAAGATGTTATCTATCACTCAAAATCCTTTACTGGCTTCTTCTTGCCAAATGATTTCCAAGTTACTTTGCCTGGAACCCAAAACTTTCCAAAATCTGGTGCTAATCTACTTTTATAACTTTGACACTACTCTCTTTAAGAGTAGTGATTTTAGACAAACTAAAATATTGAGTTTCTCTAATCTGTTTCCCCCTGTTTAATTGTATCTATTTGTTCATATCATACTTAATTCAAGAAATATTCTTCAGTCATCACAGTTAAAATTCTTGGGAAATCATGGCATAATAGATAAAGTGCTGACCTTCTTTGAGAGACTCGTTTGAATTTTGTCTCAATTGTTGACTAGTTCTCTGTTCTTTGGCCAGTCACGTAACTATCTCTGAAAATAGGGATAGCTTTCAGGATTTTAGAATCAAATGATACTAGGGTATTGCATCCTGCTGAGAGGGAGTACTGAGGCCACCTTGACCTGTGGTGCACAATAAATTTTCTGCCACTTTGCAGAAACGTCCTTGTTGAGCAAGGAGCACTTGATGGTACTGCATGGGAATGGGTTGAGCCCTGAGGGTCACAGCTAGTTGCTCGTGAGCAGGGATGCCTTGACAGGGCCTCTCATCTATGAGTGGGTTGCTGACATGGCTGGGTTGGCTCTCCTCCCATTGGCAGATACCATGCATACGCAATGCCCAGGAGCTGCTTCTCTGAATGGTGAATGATGGGTGATTGGGGATTGTCTACTGTTCACATGCTGATCATGCTTGCAAAAATGTATATCAACAAGCTGTGCTGCATAATAAACTGGAGCTCTTTTCACACCCTATGAGTTTCCCGCCTCATTCATCTCAGATCAAAGGGCTCATACAAGGTGAGCTCTTAAAGACAGCCACAACAAAATGAGATAAGATTTGGAAAGTACTGTATAAAGTTTAACTATTGTTATTACAATTAATTGTCCTCTGTACTTTTCAGTCAGAAGTCTTAAAAGTTTGTGCATTGTTTGTGTCTTTTGTGTTTTATTATGTATATTTTATATTCACAGTTGTTTTATATACTCATCTCTGGTATGGAGTTTCTTTAGGGCAGGAACTCTTTTGTATCTGCATCATCTCAGCAT
The DNA here is from genome assembly GCA_023553655.1 of Myrmecobius fasciatus. Classification (NCBI taxonomy): domain Eukaryota; kingdom Metazoa; phylum Chordata; class Mammalia; order Dasyuromorphia; family Myrmecobiidae; genus Myrmecobius; species Myrmecobius fasciatus. The sequence continues at coordinate 43,715 of JAJPUD010003700.1, read as the reverse complement.
CCAGCACACACTTTGCTCTTAAAATACTTGATTTGATAGCATCAGTGTGAGCACTTGTAATGTAATGGTTGTAATATCTTGCCCATACCTATTTCATCCTATTCCATTCTTGTTCATGACCTCTTATAAAACCTCCATAAAGGTATTGTCCATTTTGCTGAGTACCTGTCTTTAGATCCCTTGACACTAAGGAAATAATGGTGTAGCACACAAATTGTTGGTAATAAGCTTCTCTTTTCCCATATATATACCTTTATATTAGATGACCTCAACTGGAATTATTCAGAGATTGTCACAGTCATACAATATCACCAAAAAAAAATGGATATTTTTTTAAAAGGAATTTTGTACAGAAGGGAGCTTGCTTATAGTTTTCCAAAGTTTTCAGTATAGCCTGTCCTGTAGTGAACAAAGTTACTTGATTGATTTTGGACTCAGTTCGTCATCAGATAATGAGTGCTGATGGATCACTGATGAATTGATTAAATTGATTTTAAACTTTCACTGTCCTTTTGTCAATTTATACACTAAACATTCTTCATCCATTTGGTCTTTACTGTTTGTACATCTCATTTAGGAATCTTTTCTATAAGACTTGTTACAGTTAGCAAGAAAGTAGCATATCATTATGGTGCAGTGAAAAAAATTATTGGATTTGCAGTCAAGGAACTTCATTTAAATTTCATCTGTCACTTATTTGTATAAATTTGGACAAGTCTCTTTGATCTCTGGGTATCATGGCTCAACTATATAATTATGGGATTTGACTAAACATCTTCAAAATTTTATTTTAAATTCAACTCCAATCTATGATTTAGAGGTCCCTTATATTTTTAAAGATTTTTTCATTGTTTTGAATTTTGCCTCTAAATTTGTCTGACACATTGTTTAATGTTTATTTTGTTTTTTGTTGTTTTGCAAGACATTTGGGGTTAAGTGACTTAAGTGATTTATCACACAGCCAAGAAGTGCCAAGTGTCTGAGGGATGGATTTGAATTCAGGTTCTCCTGACTCCAGGGCTGATGCTCTATTCATTGCAACATCTAGTTGTCCCTCAAGTTTGATGTTTAGAAAAAAAGTATGTGATTTGGAAGAGCATAATGTTTAAAGGTTGACCTTTTAAAAAGATGACTCCCATACATGTATCATAAATATATAAAGTTTTTTAAAAGAGTAAGCAATAGAGAGAACTTTGTTTAATCCTCTGCTTATTAATTTGAATGAAGATACACACACACACACACACACACACACACACACACACAATTAACATTGATTAAGTTCTTACTATATTCTAGGCACTGTACTAAGCACCAGTAAGTGGTATAATTTCAACCCACATCTTCTTGATTTCGCTTTGCTGTATCAGCCTCAGTTAATTTGTTTTTTTGATTATTATATCTTCCATATGTTTAATACGATCACACAAGCAAACATTTATCCTTATGTTCAGAATAAAAAAGAAATAGGTGTTGGACTAGATCTAAAATAAAATGCAGGGTAGGTAATTAAAGAAATGTATAATGCTTTCTCTTTTTTCTGTTGTCTTTTTTGTTAGGATTTTCTGTTTGCCAGATAGTGAGTTATTGATAGTATTGTTTTTCATGGTTTAATGCTGTTATTAGATATTATACTCTGTATCTTTTTAGTAACCTTAATGGAATTCTGCATTTAGGAAGATAAAATATATTATTTTATAAAATATACTGCATTTGATTCCTATGACAGACAGTATATGACTCATAAGCCAAAACTATGAATCTAGCTTATATATCTATAGCTCCAAATTTCCTTTCCCACAAAGATAACTCATGCAAAGCAGTTAACAGTTTTGGGAATGTCAGTACTTAATCTCACAATATTCTGGATGTTAGTGATCCCATCCTATCAGGACTTCCTTTTCCTTAGATAGGATACAGTCCTTTGTTCATATTTTTGTTCCCTTTTTCCTTTAACAACTAGAAATTTGAGAGGAAATTCATTTAGATTTAGATATTCTGTGAATAGAACATTTTTGCAGTCGCCTGCATCTTTTTGTGGGGGGTGGGGGTAGGGGTGGAGTGAAGCTGGGGTGAAACCCATTAACAGACTACTGGTCACAAGTCTGAATTATATTGATTGATGAAGTGCTATTTTAAGTCTATAAAGATTAATTTGTAAAAGAGAGATAATCTCTTCCCATATTATTTGATATATTTAATGACAGATACCTTTGTGATTAGTACATACCTGTGATAGAACAGATAAAAACAATGCTTCTGTAATATTTATGTTGTCATAATCTTCCCTTCTCCCCCTTATAATCTTTCAGCTCACATTCTTATTTGTAGATTGGTTCTCCCAGAAAATAGCTGTTCCTAAATTCAGAGTACTTTAAGGGTCCACACTATAAAGTTGTAGCTCTTAGACCCTCATGGATTTGTTTATTTTAACAGTTGACTAGTAGACATAAGGTTACTTTTTTGTCACTGCACATTTTTCAAATCTTGACCAGGGCTATCTGATAAAGATTTCTATATTTGATATAAAGCATTTTCCAACAGGTCCCAGAAAATAATAGAATTAATTTTTTGCCTTATCAACAATATATTATTGCCATCTAGTGGTGAAGATAATTACCACAGGTTTTCTAGGAATTTGAAAAACAGTATCTGAGGATATACATACATATATATATATATATCTATATATATATATATCTATATATGTATGTATATTTATTATGTGCCTAGGATGTAGTCAGCACTCTGCAACATAAAAGAAGTATAAGGAGTAACTAAATAAGTGAATAGAGCACTGTGCCTGAAGTCAGAAGATGTTTCTTTGTGAATTCAAATCTGGCCAATCTGGACATTTACTAGGTGTGTGATTCTAGGCAAGTCAGTTAACCTTGTTTGTTCCTCATCTGTAAAATGAGTTGAAGAAGAGAATGGCAATCTACTTCAGTATCTGCCAAGAAAATCCCAAACAGGGTCATTAAGAGTTGAACATGACCTAACAACTGTCCTTTTTTCATATGTAGTTTGTAAGAATATATTACTTGTGGACATGCTTATTTTTCCTGAGGTCCAATCTAATGTTGTTAACTGTCCTCCATAATGGAAAAAAAAAATGTCATCTGTGTTATTTGGGAAGGTTTTTTTGGTTAATTAAAAAAAATTCCAAATGCTCTCCCACCTTTCCCCTCTTTAATAATTGAGAATAAATATAATTCTCATTCATTTGTGTCCAACTCTTCATAACCCTCTTTGTGATTTAATAAGTAAAGGTACTGGAGTGATTTGCCATTTCTTTCTGCTCATTTTGCAAATGAGGAAACTCAAGCAAATGAGTTACATAGCTAGTAAGCATTTGAGATTAAATTTGAACTCAGGCTTAGCTGGGCTGCCTAACTCTGCCCCATTATACATATGAAGTCATGCAAATCTTATTTCTACAGTAGTCGTGTTGGAGGGGAGGGAAGAGAAAAAGGGACATAAGACTTCCCCAAGCGTTCATCATTTTTGTCTCTGGAGGTTGGTAGCATTTTTCATCAGGAGTCCTTTAGAATTGTTGTGTAACTGTGTATTAAAGCAGCTAATAAGCCTCTCATAGTTAATTAGCTATCATAGCATAATTCATTGCAATGTTGCTTTTCTTTCAACAATGTTTTTCTTGTTTTGCTCACTTCACTTGCCAGCTTATGATTTTTCCTGAATTTTCTGATAGTATTTTCATCACTTATTACAACAGTTTTGCTGTGTCAGTCACATAGTATATAGCTTGTTTAGTTGTTCTCTAATTGATGAGCATCCCATTAGTTGATTTTTTTTTTGCTACCACAAAAATATTGTGAATATTTTATTTTGAGTTCTTTTCTTTTTTCTTTGGGGTACAAATTTAATAAAGGTATTGCTGGATGAAAGGGACATGCAGTTTTATAATTCTTTTGATACAATCCTAATTTGTTTTCCAGCTCTGTCAATTGTGCATCAATGCAACTATTTTGCAGTATCCCCTCCAGCATTTGTCATTTATCTTTTCTGACATATTAGGCAAACTGATGGGTATGAAGTGTTACCCATCAGAATTTTAATTTGCTTTTCTCTAATCGTTAGTTATTTAGAGCATTTTTTCGTATAACTAGATATGTCTCCCTGTTGATATCTTTTGACTTAATCATTTGGGTAGTGGCTCTTATTTCTATAAATTTGGCTTAGCTACCTAAATATTTGAGAAATGAGACCTTTATCTGAGAAACTTGTTGCAAAATTCCTCCATCCCCTCCCCCATTTTCTTACTTCTTAGGCTGCATTGGTTTTGTTTGTGAAAAAAACCTTTTTAATTTTTAGTAATCAAAATTACTCATTTTGCCTTCTTTTATCCTTTAAGCTTCCTTAATTTATTTTTGAAATGACCTTTTATGTCTAAGTCATATATTCATTTTGACCTTCTTGGAATATGGAACGAGATACTGGTCTTTGCCTAGTTTCTGCCAGACTACTTTCCAGTTTTTCCAGCAGTTTTTGTTGAAGAGTGGATTGTTTCCCAAATAACTTAATTAGATCTGTGGTTTTTTACTAATGCATAATGTGTATATAATCTGTTCTATTAATCACTCACTCTGTTTCTTATCCTTAGATTATTTTGATGATTGCCTTTTTGTAATATGAAATCTTGAGTTCAAGAATCTCAAGATTCTTGAACTTTTGTTTTTCTAGATGGATTTTTTTAAGCCCCATAAAATAATTTTTGGTAGTTTGATAGGTATCACTTAATAAGCAAATTTATTTAGGTGGTGTTACCATTTTTATTATGTTGGCTCTGTATGAGCAATTAATATTTCTCCAATTGTATAGATTTGTCAGTTGTTTAGATTTGCCTTTGTTTTTATAAAGAGTTTTATAATTGTGTTTACAGTTCCTTTGTATTTTGGCAGGTAAATTCCCAAGTATTTTATATTTTGCAGTTGTTTTCATTGGAATTTTTCTTTTTTATTTCTTCCTCCTGGGTTTAGATATTACCTCCTGGTAATAGATACACATACTTTGTTAATTTTTTACATCGTGTAGCTTTGCTAAAAGTTAATTGTTTTGATTAGTTTTTTAAGCTGCTTCTCTAGGGTTCTCAATGTATATTGTCATATAATCTGCAAAGAACGGTACTTTTGTTTCCTCATTGTCTTTTCTTTCTTACATTTCTTTTGTTTTGTTGTAGCCAGCATTTTTAGTATAATATTGAATAATAGTGGTGATAATGGGCATCCTTAATTCATTTCTAATCTACAAATTTATCTTTATTACAGGTAATGCTTGTTCTTGATTTTAGATAGATACTGTTAATCATTTTAAGAAAATCTCTTCTTTCTAATGTTCTTAATAGGAATGGATGTTTTTATAATCTTAAGTTTGGTTGGGTTTTGATAATTATGCTAATAGTTTTTTCCTAATATTAAACCAGCTCTGTATCTTGATATAGTATTCTTGATATAGATTTCTCCAGATCATAATGTGTGATCTTTGTGATCTATTGCTGGTTCTGGGGTTTTATTCTTCAGGAGGCAATTGATGATGGCCTGCTCAGTTTCTTTTTCTAAAATAGGGGTAAGCAAGTTTTTGAGTTCCAAATGCTGTTTTTTTCCTCCTTCCTTGATATGATAAACAATCTTATAGGTTATGTATGTACAATCAAAAATGTTTCATTTAGGCTGGCAATTTTATTGGTATCTAATTGAGCAAAATACCTCCCAATAATTGCTTTAATTTCATTTTCATTGGTAGTATAATTCACTCTTTTCATTTTTGTTACCGGCCATTTGATTTTCTTTCTTTTTGAATAAAACAGGTCAATAGTTTATTTATTTTTTTCTTCTCCCCCCTCCAAAAAAACAAAACAAAAAAACCCAAAAAAACCCAGTTATATTAGATGATTAAAAAAAAAATCAGTTTTATTAATCTCTTCTTTAATTTTCAGTATTTCTGTTTGGGTTTTTATTGAGATTTTTTCCATTTGCTCTTTTTTATTTTTTTCATTTGCATGCCCAGTTCAGTGATTTCTTTCTTTTTACTGGTGTGAGTGCTTACCTTAATTTGAGAATTAGGTTTTATGGTTTGATTTTTCTTCAAAAACTCTTTTGAAGTTCTCGGTTTTCATATTTTCAAAGTTTAAATTCTTAAACAGTTTTGTGCATGGGATTGGACTTGGAGTCAAGAAAATGCAGGTTTGAAACCTTCCTCAAAGATCTAACATTGACTTAACGGTTACTAGTGCCTAAGAAAATATTTTAACCTTTCTAAGCTTCAGTTTCCTCCTGTAAAATGATCTAAGGATCACTTTCAGCTTTGAGTGATCAAATGTCTTTAGGCAAAAAATTGAGTTCTGCTGGATAAATCAGTCTGGGATGATAATATCTTTTTAATTTGATCATATTACATTCCAATGTCCTGTTTTTCTTTCAGAAGTCCACTCTATTTCTGGTTAAGATATCTTGGTAAATGATTTGTTCTGACAGCTCAGAATATCTTATCTATATTTTATGGGTTTTTTTCAATAAAGTTTCTGATATTTGGTCCTCTGTCTTCTACATGTTAATTCTATATTTTCTCAATTTGGGGTGATTCAGGGTGTTTTTTTTTTTTTTTTTTTT
>JAJPUD010003700.1:0-36989 GCA_023553655.1 Myrmecobius fasciatus | reverse complement strand
AAGTGACTTTCCCAGGGTCACACAGCTAGGGAATGTTAAGTGTCTGAGACCAGATTTGAACCCAAGTCCTCCTGACTTCAGGGCTGGTGCTCTATACACTGCGCCACCTAGCTGCCCCCAGGGTGGTTTTTTTTTTTTTGTTTTTTTTTTTTTTTTGTGCCTCTGTTTCTTCTATTTAACTTAGGTTGTTTTTTTTTTTTTTTTTTTTTTTTACTGTCAGTGTCTCCATGCTTATTTTTCTTTTTGTTTTGATTTTTGTCATCTAAAATCTAGTTTGATTTCATCTATGACGAAAATTCTTTTGATTTATAGTTTTCTTGCAAAATTGTTAAAATCAGTTTATCAACTCGCATTTCTTGGGTGCTCTGGACCAAAAAGTTGCTTATTGCCATGAACTATATTTCTGCAAGTGTATTGTTTGGAGATGTCTCAAATTATCTTGGGTTTTGTTTGTTGCTTTTTCCCATGTAATGATAGTTAAGCTGTTTCAGTTGCCTCATATAGAGTTAAAAAAAACATCTTTTTAACTGGTTAAAAAAACATCTTTTTAACTGCTTAAAAAAAACCCCAACAACTTTTTTCTTTTTTGTTTGTTTTCTATTTTGATTTTTATTTCTGTATTTTTTTAGTACTTTCTCCCCGTTCATTAGTGTCTCTGTTAGTTGTATATTGTGGTAGATGTGAAGACCTTCATAACCAAAATTTTCTTTAAATGCCTACTCTGTGTTAGTTGCTATATTAGGTGCTGGGGTCACAATGGCAACAAATAAAACAATCCATGCTGTCAAAGAGGAAGACGGCATTTTTACATGTATAAATGTATATATAATATATGTATATTATGTAAATGCACATATAAACACTCCGAATAAATATAGTATAGATGTAGTTAAGGAGGGAGGGCACTCAGAATTGGAGATAGGCATACATTTGGAAGATGTTGTTTAAACTGAGTCTTTGAAAAAGTGGAATCTTTTGAGGTGAAAAGGAAATGTGTTTTACTTCTGGGAGAGGTTCTGGGAAAAGGCCCAAAGGAGCCTTTTGTGTGAGAAAGAGAAGGACAGTTTGGATTGTAAAGAGTAGATCTGATACTTCATGAAGTTGAAAAGATAAGTTGATTCCAGGTTTATAGAGACTTGAAATGTTTGTTTTTGTCCTAGAATCAATACCACAGGATTTTCAAGAGGGAAATGATAGATAAGGACAATTATTTTGACATCTATGTGAAGAGTGGGCCAAAATAGTAAGAAACTTGATAAAGGAAGACCATTTTGGAGGCTGTTGCATTAATTTATCTTAGGGGTTTGCAAACTGGGGAGGGTAGGGGAAGGTAAGATTGGGAGAGGTGGTACTCACTTTATAGCCCATGAACTAAGAATGTTTAAGTAAAATTTTAACATTTTAAGATTGTAAAAACTATTCTTAGCTACAAAAGTCACTGGAACATACTTTATCAACATAATTATGGTGTTAGGTGTGGGAATGAATATCATCAAGAGATTGTAAGGGAGTCGACAGCTTTTGTATCTCCTTTAAAAAAAATTAAAAAAAATAAAAAAGGAATAGAAATTCCAGGAAGGAGGATATAGGTTAGAAATCCTCAAAAGGGAGAAAAAGTAAATAATCAACAAAAGAAAATCATTCATACAATGAAACATTATGGAAGCCAAGATAAAAATGTTTTGTGAAACTGAGCAACAGCAGCAGAAACAAAACTAGAATTGATTTCATATCATAAAAATGGATAGGAGGCAGCCCAATGCTATAGCAGATAGAATGCCAGCCCTGAAGTCAGGAGGACCTGACTCAAGTTTGGCCTCAGACACTTAATACTTACTATCAGTGTGACTCTGGGCAAATCACTTAACCCAATTGCCTTGCAAAAAAAATTAAAAGAAAAAAGATACACTGATAATAAATACACTGAAGGGATTAGACAAATGAGAATGGTGAAGATATCACAAAATGAAAACAATAAACTTGAAATCAGAATTTCCATATCCCATGGGGTTTATGCAGCATCCTCCCAGTCACCTAACTTTGAGATCATCTTTGACTCCCTCCCCTTCCCTTTCATGTCCAATCAGTTGTCACATTTTATCAATTTTACTTGTACACTAACATGGATTATTGTAATAGTTTTATAATTAGTCTCTTTACAGACCCTTCAGTTCTTATTACAGTCTCTGAATAGCTGACAAAATAATCTTTGCGAGAAGAGATCATGTTATTTCAGTATTAAAAACCGTTAGTAGTTTTCTGATTGTCTAGAGACTGATTGATGCTCCTTGGTTTGGAGTACAGCCAGCACAGTGTTTCTTCCATATGTGCCCTGCTTTGAGATTGGAACACAGCTAGAATATTGCATCCTTTTTTATGTGATTGATTTAGCTTCTCAACTTTTATTCTCAAATTCTCAAATTTTAGATACAATACTCATGATGTATAATTATAAAACTTATGTGTAGTTTTATCAGTTTTTTGACTCTTTGATTCCTTAATTCGAAACCATGTTTCCAACTTCTTTCTTTGCCTTCCTCTCTTTACTTTGAAGTCAATTTATTTGAAGTTTGTGTTGATTTAGTTTGGAGGGCTCTATTGGATCCATAATTTTCTCTTATTTCCTTATCTTTTACAAATGATTCAGGCATATTTAAAACATATACAGCATCCAGTAGGAATTTTATAAATACTAATCATGAAGACTGAAATATGCTTGGACCAAGTACAAGTGATATTTCAATAGCCTGCAAACAATTCAGGAGAAATTAGTTCTAGACTTTTTTTTTTTTTTTTTGCTATCCATATCATTCCACTTAAGGCAAATATATGCATATATTTAATTATCAGTAATATAGTACATATTATATCTGTTTATTATATTTTATATAGTATATATTTGTGTGCTGTTTGCTCTTTTAGATTGCAAATTAGAGGTCAGGGACTGTCAGGGACTCATTTCTTTTTGTATCCACAATGCTGAAGTTCTTTTCACATCTTTGTGGAGCATTGAAGATCTAATGTAGAGTATAATGAAGAAAAGAACTAAAGATGTAAAAAGTAAATTATAAAGTAATTGAATAATTTCATTGCTAAACTCAAAACATTTTGTAGTTTCCATACTTAGTGGATTAAGAGTGGTTATGATTCTTGAAGAGAAAAAATAGCAGAAAGATATTAAAATATTCATTTGATGAAGTGATTTAAATAGAAATGGTAAAGCAATATAGGAAAAGAAATCAGCAGAGAAGGTTGATCTTCCTGGAAATGTCACCTTCCTGAAAAGAATGGAGAAGATCAAGTGATTGAATAAAAGATCTCTTTTCAGATCTTTTCATTCTATTGTCCATACCTTTATATGCATTTTTCATTTTCCCTTTCCAAAAATCACAAGATAAGAATAACAATATGCAAGCTTTCTGTCCCTAATATTTTCCCATCCCTATTGTGTCTTACTCCCACTGCAAAAGAAAAAATGATAAGATGTTATTTGTGGTTGTGAATGAATTAATAATTACCTTAAATTGAATATATGTGATGATTTTTTTCCATTTCCCCCCATATACACACTTAATTATATTTTAGACTTCCTTTTTCTTTTTTCTCCCTCACTTCCTCCATCCCTAAGATATTAAGCAGTCTGATATAGGCTATGCATGTACATTTTAAACATATTTCCATATTAGGATGACATATATTATTAATGGCTAACTTCTAACCAGATTATTAAATTACTATTGTGAAGCTGCAATTTATGTAGCCAAGGAGGGTGATCTTTTTTATTTTCTGTTTACCACATCCTATTCACCACCATGCAGAAATTGAAGTAATGTTAGAAATTATATTTTTTTCCATCTCAAACTATCTATTAGGCTTAGAGCACCAAAGAAGTACCTGTTAACTATGTAGTTAGGTTAAGCTGAAATAAAGCAAGCATATTCTCACAGTCAACTTTAATTTCCATAATAATATTAAGAGTTTCTACCAGTGTGGCTTATCTGTTGTTCATTGACCCCATTTGGAGTGGTACTGGAGTGGTTTTCGACTTCCTTTTCCAGCTTATAGCTTTACAGTCACCTAGTTGCTTTTTATAATAATTTCTTATATTTTATTAGATTTTTGGTTCCATTAATTAAAATAGGAAAAAAAATTTAATTGGCATGTTATAAAAATAGGATTATTTAGTTTGTTGTTACTTAGTTTTTCTTTACCAATAAGCATTTTGGGAATATGGTATTCAGGATTCCCATTTTTATCCCTCCATTATTCTGGGAACAGCTACATTATTGTTTGACTATTTTTAATGTAATTGCTTCATTTATTTTGTTCAAATTGTGTTTGCATTTTAAAATACTGCCACATAAAATGGGGTGTCATTTACTGGAATTTTTTCTTTTATAGTCGATCACAGCCGAGTTAAACTGACTCTAAAGACTCCTTCCCAAGATTCAGACTACATCAATGCGAATTTTATTAAGGTATATTTTAACACATAATAATGTCTAGTATTTACATTGCACTTTGAGGTTTGCAAAGCACTTTTACATGTATTTTTGTTTGATTTTTCTGAATCCTGTGAGATAGATAAGGAAACCAATTAGATTATCTTTGAAATATTAACTACTTAGTATAATCAGATAAACCTGCTTGAAAATCAGTTTATTTTGGTTTATGGTGGCAAACTGAACTTCAGGCATAACAAAAAATTTATCTTGGTGTTCTTTTGAGTAGGAAGTGTTGCAGAGTAGATGAAAGAGCTAGGCTTAGAGTGAGTTTAAATCTCACTTCTGATACATATTCTCTATGTGACCCAGAACCAAATCTCTTAACCTCTGGAGGAAGTGTTATAGCAGTGCGTAATTGCTAATCCTAATGAAATTTCAGTTTGGACAAAAAGCTTCATTTGGTCAAAATAGTTTTGCTTTCAGTCCCTGATTTTGTATTTATATTATTTATAAATGGGATTTCTATTTCTTAAAAATTTTAAGGACCCTTATTTTGTTTCATTAATTTTGCTATAGCCTGATATTTTGAATTATGTTAACAATAGTAACATTTTTCATGGAATTCTTTTAAGGTAAATCTTAGGAGTTAATTTGGAAACCTTAATTTAAAATTATAATTTAAAGAAATTTTAATGAGTTAGATTCTGTTTTGATTTAGAAACTTTGTTTTCATTACATGTTCTTGTTACCAGTACATATAAAATTAGTTTTAAAAATTATTTGTGGCATATTTTTTTTTAAAAAGTCCATTCAGAATTGAACATAGCATAAAAGTATTGTCTGCTGTTCCATTTTTGCTTTGTGTTCATTTATCATATTTTTTATGTTATTTCCTCTAGCCTTATAAGAGGTAAAATAAGTGACTTGTATGTAGACATGGAGAAGATCTTTAGAGGCCATCTAGTGGACCATTTATATTATACAAGTTGCTTTAGCACTGAACCTAAGGTCCCTCATATAAAATGAGGATGATATCTACATAAACTTTGAGATTTTGTTATCTGTATTATACATGCATGTTTAATAACATGTTTTAGAAGGTTGCTATGCTGTCATCTTGAGAAAACATTTTGGAAATATAAGAGAAGTGGAAGTCAAGTTTGAGATGCTTAGAAATGACATTAATATTCCTTTGCATGTGAATTTTGCTTTTTACTTTTTTTAGGGAGTCTATGGGCCAAAAGCATATGTTGCAACCCAAGGACCATTAGCAAATACAGTTATAGATTTTTGGAGGATGATATGGGAATACAATGTTGTAGTAAGTAATTTGTTTCCAAATCTCTTTTATAAGGCTTAGTAGTGAGATTTATGTGAAACTAAAAGATAACTTTTTGTGATTATCATGTTTCTCCAAATATGTTTTTACTTACAATTGATTTTTTCCATTGTTTCTTTCTCTCCCCCCCGCATTGTTTCAATGAACTTCAACTATATTGCATTAAAAATTCGATTTTAAATTATGCATTTATTAAGACATTCCAAACTTCAATTATTTTCCTACTACCTGTTGAAATTTGAGATTTCCAGTCATTACTGTTTTTATTTTTTCATGTTCTTCACAGGAAAGAATTTAATGATAAGAAACATAATTATATCATTTTAGAAAATTCTGTGGAAGTTGCTTAAAATGTTTAATATTGCCAATCTGAAAGCATTAAAATATAGTGTAAACAATAAGAAATATTTCTAAAACAACCATATAAATTACATTAAAATTAGATGACTGTGGAGTTTATTGCTCCTTTGATCTATAAACTAAATTTACTATATTCTTCACACACATCTGTGTAATTTGTTTCTAGTATGCTTTTAGATTATAATTAGCAGTTTAAGACTTCATAAAACAATTTTTTCTATCTTAATTTGTTCAAAATAAATTGGAATTATTAAGATGTGATTTTGATGATTTATTAACTTTTATAAGTAAACTAAGTGAATGTAGAGAAAAATTGTCCCAAATTTATGCCTTTTAAAAAGTATGTGTAAATTTGTGCTTTAAATTGATGTGTATATATATTCTTTTTTTTTTTTCTTTTTAAAGATCATTGTAATGGCATGTCGAGAATTTGAAATGGGAAGGGTATGTAAACAAATTATCACTTTCTACAGTGTTTACTATTTATCACATTAGTATAAAAGGTGAATATACTTAAATTTCAATGTATCATGATTCAGCTATTATGCAGAATGAGTCCTTTGAATATAATAGTCATATTATATACCATTCCTAAGATAGTTTTATTCCTAGAAGTAGGAGCATAATATTATTTTACCTACAGTATAGTATAGGAGCTCAGGCCCACATTACAGTGGACTATTTTCAGAGAGTATGAATGTGTCATTTTTAGCATGGTAGATAAAAAATGTTATATGATAGGCAAATTATAGGGTAAAGCTTCACATTATTGTAAAGATTAAATGGAGAGGCATTATACATGCAACAGGAAGGCTACTTGGCATGGAAGGCAACCGTGACCAGATCAAAGCTTCTTAAATTGTGGGTAATGACCCCATATGGGGTTCACTTACTGAAAGTAGGGGCTTTAAAATTATTTTATTATCAGTTAATGTTTTTGGTACCTCTTTTTATATACCTATATCCTAAGGTCATATAAAAATTTCTCAGGTGAAACGGACATACCTGCTAGCCTAATAAACCACCTCCCCTCCTCAAAAAAAAGTTTAATAAACCCTGGCCTAGGTTGTTCAGTTAATACTAAAAAGTCCCAAGGATGGATTTGCTTGGGCCTGGTTTCTAGACCGTGCCTAAGAAGTGAAGAAAAATGAAATATTTTTATTTGGTTTTAAAAATTTTTCCTATAGCCCTTTGGTAGAGATGTTAATTTGTACTATGTATACTGAAAATGGGGTCACCTTGAGGGTTATTAAAAGAATTGTGTGAGTAAAAAGGAATTCAATGTTTGAAGATAGTAAAATACAAATCACTCTGTTAAGAGACTTACTGAGAGGGACTGGTAACTTTTGGCTTTATCAAGGAATCTTATGTCAGGGTTATTCTATCCTCAAAGTTAGAGGGAAAAGTTTTGGCAATGGAATAAGGCATCTAATAGTTGTATACTTATATACTCCTTTCTGTCCTCTGACACTGCCATCGCTTCAAGCCTCTTCTACACCATGCCATCTTTCCCCTTACTGTGAAATTGGTCTTTCTACAATATATGCTTCTAATCAGGCCATTTGACCTCTGACTCATAGACTCTAGTGACTCCATATTATTTTCAGATCAATTATAAAATCCTGTATTTGACTTTTAAAGCTCTTTCCAGGCTTTCCAGTTTTCTCACAGCTCACTCTCTTCAGGTCTTTATTGGTCTTCTTGATGTTCCTTGGACAGAACATTCTGTTTCCTGACTATGCATTTTTTACTGCATTTCTTCTGTATTCCCTGAGTTCCTTTAGAGCATAGCTAAAATCCTGCCTTTTTCAAGAAGCTATGTCTGATCTCTCTGAATGCTAGTGTCTTGCATCTGAATCTCCCATTTGTTATCTCACCAATTAAACTGTATGTTGTTTTAATAGCAGGAACTGTTTTTTGCCTTTCTTTCTATCTCTGTGCTTAGCACTGTGTCTGGCATATAGTTGACACTTAGTTCTTGTTTATGTGACTTTACTTTCTCTTCAGATTTTCTAATGTCATTTGCCCATTTGAGCAATTTTATTAGCATTGACTCCAAAGGAAGGGCATGAAAAAATAGACTTCTATTTTGCTCAGGTTTATAGTGGTTCTTTAAAAACTGTATGGTCACTGAAGAGTTTAAAAATGATATCAGAAATGTACCATTTCTCCTTTTATTGCTTTTAAAATGAAATTCCCATTTTCAATGATATGACATTTGAAATTCTGTATCCTCTTGAGATGATTCTAGTTGATTGGCTCATATTTCTAAGAGCTCATATCATGCCAATTGTATGCTTTAATTTTTATGACAGAATTTATGGATCTCTCTGTTTAAAATGAATTAAAAAAATATTCAATGTTCATTGGGTTTTAAGTTATGGTGGTAAGACCTGGGAATAAAAGGACATAAAATGGCTTGTCCATGCCCTTAAGCATACTTTCTACTGGCTAAGCAAGGCCCTAATATCATTGATTTTCTTCAAATTACATTGTTGAATTATTGATCTTGTGACTCACCAGAACTCCAAATCTTTTTCAGAGGAACTCTTGTTTAGCTGTACCTTCCCCATCTTGGATTTCGTTAAGTTTTTGACTCCTAATATAAACCTTTACATTTGTCTGTAGTTAAGTTCATCTTAACTTAATTTGCAACAACATTTTAAGTGTGTCAATCTTTTTAGATCCTGACTGTCTTCAGCATGCTATCTATTTCTCTCAGCTTTGTATTCATAGATTTGATAAACATTATGTTCTGTCTTTAAACGTGTTTAACACATTACAGTTGTTCAACACAATACAGTCAAGAATAGGTCCATAAGACTGAGTTAGAGACTTTTATGTTACTATTAATCCAATAGTGTTATCCACTAAAATAGCATGATTTTAGTTGATATAAATTTCACCACAGCATTTAGTGTCTGTGGCATACCTTAGTCTGCTAGTTTAATAAACCTCTTCCTCTCCTCAAAAAAAAAAAAAAAAAACCAAATGTGGTTTGCCTAATAGAATGCATGACATTCAAAAATTGTCCTAATTTTTTGTGATTACTATTTCATTATATAAATACTTACTAATCATCTCTTTTGTATGCCCTAGAATTTTTCAGGTTTAAGTTAAACTGGGGCTTGAACTAAATTTTCCTGTTATTCATTACTCCTTGCTACATTTTTAAAAAATCAGAATAGTGGAGAGCAGTATAAATAACCTAGACAAAGGGAATAAGCATATTTTTAGTTCCTACTATGTGCCAGTCACTATGCTAACTCAGTAGTAGATATTGAATCAGCCTAGGGAAGTAATACTGTAATGAACAATTGTTAATTCTGCATTAGTGAAGATTTTCCTTCCTCCCTTCCTTCCTGTCTGCTTTCTTGACCTTCCTTCTTCCTTTCTTTTCTCCTCTCCCATCCCATTCTCTTCCTTTCTTCCCTTTTTTGTTGGATTGTTTGGCTTCTTTTTTGGAGGAAATCAAGGTTGAAGGACTTGACCAGGGCCACACAGACAGTGAATGTTTCAGGCTACATTTGAAGTTGAATCTTCCAGACACTAGATCTTGTACTCTCTTTCAAATGTATCACCTATCTGTCCCTAGTGACTAAGAAGATTTTAGTTGGAAATTAGTGGAAATATATTGGTGTATAGAGGAATGTGTTTTGAATATCAAATTGATTCCATAAAATTGGAAGTAGAAAATATTTGGGATTGAGGGGAACAAAGCAGTTTTCTTCCACACACCTCTATCCCTTCATAATACCTTTATTTCGTTCTGGTTTTCAAAATTCCTGTAGAAAAGAAAATCATTGTCTCACAAGACTGAGGAATATATTTTGGGAGATTAGAGAATATGTTTGTTGTTGGGATTTGTTTTTTTTTTTGAGGAGTATTATGAACAGAGTACTAGAATTAGAATAGTTGGCTGTGTAGCCTCCTTTTTTTCTGCCTTTGTAAAATAATAGGGCAAATCTTTTAAGAGATCTTCACTGTTCTTATCTATATAAATGAGGACAATACTTGTGCTACCTGTTTTATAGAACTATTGGAAGGAAATGTCTTTGCAAGTCTTGAAATATTACATAAAAATGATTTATCTTGGAATTCTGGATAAAAGATAAAATAGGAAAATCATGAGTGTTTGTCACCTGATCTGCTTTGAGTTAATGAATTGAAACTCTAATACAATTTATACTAGTGTGTGTATATATATATATATATATATATATACAGAGAGAGAGAGAGAGAGAGAGAGAGAGAGAGAGAGAGAGAGAGAGAGAGAGAGAGAATAGAATAGAATAGGACCAGCTGTGTCCAGATCTTGGGATCATGTAGATAATAGCATTTAGTCATATTGAAACATTTGAATGAGGACTAGAAGCTGAGTAAAAAGTTGGAAATTGGTGGTGTCTTTATTTTTATGAGTAATAAGCTTGCTGTTATTAAGAGAACTTAAAAGAAAAACTGTACCTATAAGTAACTTAATTCAAATAATTTTCTTTGGCCAACAGAAAAAATGTGAACGTTACTGGCCTTTGTATGGGGAAGATTCTCTTACATTTGCACCATTTCAAATTTCTTGCGTAAGTATCTACATTACACTAACTCTTCTTACTCTTTAAGGTTGGGTTTTGTGATTTCACTGGGGTATAGGGAATTTTTAGTGAGGAGATGTCTTCCACTAGTGCACTTTAGCAGATGTTCTACAATTTATAATCTTGGAGAATTGCCCAAGAAGACTGAGGAATTTAAGTGATTTGGCCCAGAATCTTACAGCCAGTGTGTTACAGAGGTTGAACTTGAATCCATGTCTTCCTGACTCTCAGGGCTGCTCTCATTAATGGAACAGCAGTCTTTATTTACAAAAGCAGTATTGTAAATTATTCAACAGATGTACTTCTCATGCTGTTATGAGTCTTTTTAACTTGCCTTAGGTTCTGTCATACTGCTTTAATAGGTGCTTGGTATGAAATAGTTTTAAATACTAATATATACAGCTTCTCCCCCCCCCCCCACACACATATATCCTATATCCTATAAGTTTAAAACTTTATGGGGATATTAGAGGTTGTCTAGTCTAATCCCTCATTTTACACTGATTTTTTTTCCCCTCAAGATTACACAGGTAATAAGTTGCATTTTAGTGGTAAATAAACTCCTAATGTAATGATAAAAACATTACATTTTTATGTAGTGTTTTTAAAATAAAAAAAAATTAGGAATTCCTTTTCTGATGCACACTTTCATGATTATGAATTGATGTATGAACTTAAAATAATGCTATGATGCCTTCTTTTCAATTAGTAATTATACCAAATACAAAGAATTAGAGTATCAGTATATGAAGATAAAAAGGAAAATGGATACTGATTATACAAGATCCTAGAAAATTGTGTATTGTGAATATTTAATTGAAGGAAGGTTTATCTTATTAACTGAAATTTAGGGATTTCTTTTCTCATCTGTTTGTAGACCCTTAGAAATTTGGGGGTGGTTGTAGAACAAATGGCATACTTGGCAAAAATTTGGGGGCTAGATTTTTCTTACTTTGCTTGATATTGATGGTAATTGCTCTTTTAGACCCTGAAATAGATTTCTAATAAAATTACACAACTATTTTAAGTAGTCTCATTAGTTTGATCTGAATTTCAAATTAAGTAGTGTTCTCTCCTTTTCCTTTCCCCATCTTCCTTTTCTTTTATATGCTAGAATTCAGTGGTTATGGTAACTCACAGTTGTTTCCTTTCATTTAGGAAGCTGAACAAGCTAGGACAGACTACTATATTAGAACATTGTTACTTGAATTTCAAAACGTAAGTACTTAAACTTAGAATTCTACCTTCAGGATGTGATTCAGAGGGGTGGGGTCTATATATTTGTATGTATCTTAAATATTTTTAGATGATTTATGAAATTTTTATAGATATGTAAAAAAAAACTGGAAAAAAATCAGTGACTAAAAATTTTGACTTTCTTTAATTCAGTACTCAGACTTTAGGTAATTATTTCTAGTTAGAATTCATCTCTGTATATTGTTTTCAATAATGCACCATTATTTACTTTAAAGGTCAAGTCAACAGTTATTTCTAGCATATGCCAGTATATACTAAGTATACTTGGCATACTTAATATACACCAACACTTAGTATATAGCAAGTAGTGTACTCTATGTTGGGAATTATAAGCAAGTATAGTCCTTGAGCTTAGCTTTTCTTGGGGGAAGACAGTATATAAAAGGAAGTTTCACATTAAAAAAGGTTACCATGTGGGGACATGGTTAATAAGTCCTTAGAGGAATGATTGAGTGAATGGAGCTGGGCTGGGAAGTTTCCATTAAATGGAGGTTCAGGGAAAAACTATTTAATCAGAACAAAGGGCTCCAAGGTCAAAGTGGTCTGACTGGGTTATGGTATAGAAAGAAAGAAGTCCAGAGTAGATCTCTGAGAGGAATGTTCATCATTTTCTAAATAAAATAAAAACATTTCTCCCCCCCCCCTTCTGAGTAATGTTGAGATATTTTTGTTTGCTTCATCTAAAAATATTAGGGCAAACTGTTCTTTATTTACAAAATGCACTGACTTTCAAGCCTATGGTATTTTCTTGATCACTCAAGTGGCAGAATCTATATTTAAATTAGTACATGAAATTTTAAGTAACTGAAAAGTTTTTGGTTAGTTTGTTTCCATTAATTGTAGGTACTTAAAATTATCTCTTTTATATAGCAGTTGAGATTGGTGATTGTCATTACTTTTAGCATTATATTACAGCAGAAAGATAGTAATTCATTATGATGGCCACTACTTACTAATAATAAATGGGGGGAAGCATTTCAATATAGGGATTTAATTGGCGTTTTGTGCCCAGTTCAGCACTTCACCCAAGTATCATTACTATCATATTAATCATTCTTTTTAAAAAAAAAAAATTTAAGCTGATGTTTCGCTGCTGCTTTGTGTAGAAATTGTCTTATATGCTAATATTTAAGGGCTTATTTGTAGACTTCATTGTGAAGTTTTAGATTCAAATTCCTAAAATATATCTAATTTTAATTTGAATTAACAAATGTTAATTGAAATATGTGATATGCCAGTCAATTGAATTTAAATTTCCAGATTAATAATTTCATTTAGAGAACTTTTAGTGATTGAATACAAACATTTGAAATACTGGCAGATAAGACAATATTCTTTTAGTACAAGAGTTAGAATTTTTATAAGACATTAAAGTGATTTTTTTTTTTTTTTTACCATAAATTGATTAGCATTAACCTTCCTTCCATCTCAGCTTCTAGTTAGGATAGTCATTCAACATTGAGTTATAATTTAGAATTGTAACCTCTTACTCACTTTTCCTGGAGATTTTATATTCTGGATCTTAGCTCATCTTAAGTTGGTTTCTGATTTTTCTAATAGAAATTGTATTTATAAGTATATATAGGATCAGTAGTAATAAAACTCTGTGTGTGTGTAAATAGTGACAATAACAGCTAGCATTCGTATAGTGCCTATGTGCCAGGCACTGCTAACTACCTTAAAAGTACCTTATTTGATCCTAACAACCCTGGAAAATAGATGAAATTATATTTTTGTTTTACAGATGAGGGAACTGAGGAAGTCAGAGGTTAATAAGTGCCTTGCCCAGAATTGCCTAGCTATTCCAGTATCTGAGACTGGATTTGAAATTAGATCTTCTTGGCTATTAAAATGTAACAAATATATAATATACTGTATATTTTTTTAGATAATTACCTTCTGCCTCTCTCCCCCATGCTCCCAGTATTCTCATAGCATCATTAAACTGTTCTCCCATAATAGCTTCTTACTTGAAACCTAAGTTACAGGGATCAGGAAATCTCTCTAAGTAGGGGAAAAAGGGGGGGAAAATTGATCGGTATTATTATTATTCCCACTTAATCTTATTTGTAAATTTAAACTGCTTTCATGTACTTTTTATTTCTAACTCTCCACTATGACTTGATGTTTTTTTTTTAATTTTAATTGGGGGTCAGAATAAAGTCATGTGTAAAGCTTTCCAAAGTTTTCACAGCACTAACTACACACACACACACACACACACACACACACACACACACACACACACGATAGATTTAATCTTAACAATAAACATGTGAGGTAGGTACTAGAATCTTTTTATCTTTATTTTACAAATGATTATACTAAGGCTACAGGAGATTTATTTACTGTCTAAGGCCACTTAGATTAATAAAGGTGCAGGCTTCTTCCTGAGACCTTCTAGACTCCAAATCTAATACTCTATCTCTTAGCTTTCCTATCCCTAATACCTTCCCTATCTGAAACAAACATTATTAGCAAATCAAAGATTAAAAATGGATTTCTGTAAGGCTCCATGTTGCTGTCCCTAGTGTGGGACCCTCACCCTTTATGGACAAGAGAATCTCGGAAGCTTGGGTTCTTACTCTGATTCTGCTACTAACTTAACTCAGGCTTTTCACCTAGCCTCTCTGGGTCTCTGTTTAAATGTAAAATAAAAATTTTGAACTAACTCCAAAATGCAACTATTATTGATTGCAGTGTAAAAGATTCTTGTGCCATTCTTTTTTCCCTTTTCCCAAAATGGAGCTTAGGAGTAGAACATAAGGAAGGAAGGAATTTATACTTTATTTCAGATTGTTTTTTACACAAAAGTTTTTATGAAAATCTAAACTTTTGTAGATTAAAACCATTTCTTATTTTTATCCCTTTTAATCCTTATACCATCTACCACAGTTGCAGGAACATATTAATTTATCAATAAATAGTGCATTTTAAAAACAGTAGCTAATAAGCAGTGCAAATGTCTTAGAAAAATGGGCCAAAAAATCCCTCACATCTGAAAATATTATGTAGTTTAAAATTTCAAAGAGGATTTTCATAGTTGTTGAATTTCTTAATTTCTTCAAGGAATCTCGTAGACTGTATCAGTTTCATTATGTGAACTGGCCAGATCATGATGTTCCTTCATCATTTGATTCTATTCTGGACATGATCAGCCTTATGAGGGAATACCAAGAACATGAAGATGTGCCTATTTGTATACATTGCAGGTACAAAATAGTTTTCAAATATATTGTGGTGTTTTTTTTTTCTGCTTGAAGTTTAAAGTTGTTGTTATTTCTGACATTTGAACATGGTAAACCTAATTTTTTGCTAGCATTGAGTGGCTTAAAGCATGATAATTATTTGTATTAACTCACATGTTTTTGTGATTTTTTTCACAGAAATGTTCATTGAATTAAAGGAATTTTTTTCTGTAAAAAGTTAACATGAAAACAGCTTGAAATATGGCATCAATTGTATTAATAAATATTAAGTATAAATCATGTTAAGTATAAATATTAAAAAGTATGGCAGGGAGGGCACTAATAGTTGTAGAGAATCAGGAATGAATAGAAAAAGAGGGATTCTGGGTTGGCAGTAAGAAGGGAAAATACATTACTAGAATGTGGGATAGCATTTGCAAAGGCAAAGTAACAAAAAGGTTTCATGTGAAGAGTAGAGAAAAGGCTGTTTTGGCTCTATCCAATAATACCAGGATTAGGTGAAAACCAGTCAGGCAGGAAAGATAAGTTGCAAGATAGGGCTTTAAAGACTAAACCTCCCTTTTATCCTTGAGAAAACAGAACTCCGTTTTGAGTTAGATTAATAGGGGCACCAATGGCCAGCTGAAGTTAAGAAAACTATTTTGTCATCACTGTGTAAGATTACTGGAGAGGTAGGAGACAAATTAGGAGGTTATTACAATAACCTAGGCAAGTAAGGAAAATGTTAAAAACTTCAATTAAAAGAGCAATTGGATGAATGAAAAGAAGGGGTCAAATGTTATGAATAAAGACAAGATATAATGCCATGTTTATAAACTTGGGAGACTAGAAGTTTGTAAACTTGGGCTCTTAAAGTTTGGAAGGAAGGGAGTTTGGAAGTAAATACAATGGGTTTAGTTTTGAACATGTTTAAAACATCTCTTGGACCTTCATTTTGCAAATGTCTTAAGGAAAAAATTAGTGATTATGGGACTAAATTCAGGCCAGAGATTTTTTTTTTTTGAATGTATAGGACTGAATATATAAATTCTTTATAGTTAAAACCCTTGTGAACTGATGAAGTTACCAGAAGGGGAAAAAGGAGAGGAAAGTAAATTCCAGGCTGAACTTTATAGAACATCCACATCCCGGAATGTGAATTGGATGAAAAGTCAATAAAGGAGACTATCAGACAGGTAGGAGGAGGTGAATCAGAAGAGAATAGCAACATGGAAACCCAAAAAAGAGAGTATTCAGAAGAGTATGTGGTCAGCAATGTATGGTGCAACAGACAGTTTGAGAAATCTGAGAACTGAGGAAAGATCTTTGCATTTGACATTTGAGATCCTGATAAATTTGGATAGAGCCTTTTCAGTTGATTAAGGTTGGAAGTCAGGTTGATTGATTGTGAGAGTATGTCCAACTTTTTCAAAGAAATTAGCCAAAAGGAGGATAATTGCTTTAGAAGATGCTAGTCTTTGAAGATTTTTGAAAGATGGGTAGATTTTATGTTTTTAGGAAGTTGGGGAGTAATCATTTGGTAAGGAAGAATATGGAGGAGGCAACAGTTGAGGAGTTAGTCTGTTGCAGAACAACAGGTGGTCTGATATTCATTTATATAGTGGTCAGCCTTGTTAAGGAGAAAAGCTGTCTCTTGTCAGAATGGAGGAAAAGAAGAGAGAATGGGAGATGCCATTGAAGGGATTTGAAATAGAATAGGAGAAAAGGGAGCTCACTTCTAATAGCCTCATTTTAAAAAATAAATCAAGAGTTAAGGTCCTGTCCTTCGAAGTAGGGTGATTGTGAAGGGTTTTGGAATGGAGAAGGTTTGGAACATCTATGGGGAAGGAAAGGGGAAACCAATATCAGGCAGGAATAATAGAATTACCTTGTTGCAATAAGGACTCATTTGAAGTTGAATCATGAATTTTCAGGGTTAATGACTAAAATACTGATTAGCAAGCTTAAGGATAATCAGTGAAACTTGCTGAAGCATGCAATGTTAGGAGGTTATGATCAGGTAGAGGTTATCAGTTTTTAATTAGAGGGAAGTGGCATCCTTATACCCATTAATACATCTATTGAATGAAATTCCTCATGTAGTGATATGAAATAAAGAAGTAGGGCATGGATGGGACTTTGGAATTTGAGGAATTGGAAAGTTAGTGAGTTTTGGGGAACATCTCCTTGGCCATCTTAGTAGAAGAGCACAAGTTGAGAGATGGAGAGAAGATGGTGTGCTAAACTCCTTTAGAAAAAAAGAAAAATTACTGATTTGAAAGTGAGTATTCTATAGCTGTTAGAATTTTGGTTGAAAAAATCTCGATTGAGCAGGCTTTAAAGGAGGAGTAAAAGGTTACTGTGTTATATATTGCAATATTGCTCTTTTCCCATTCTTTCCCATCCATTTTTGCTTCCAGACGTTATTAAACATGTGTGTAGGCAAAAATTTTGTTCTACTTGAAGCACACTTTCCTGATGTTGGTAGGCCCAACTTATTTATACATATTGCTTCATCATTGCCTTCTGGTTTCTGTCCTTTTCTAGTCACTGTTCAGCTATTTTTAATTTCCCAAGAATTACTTTAGGACCATCTTTTATTCTTATGTCCTTTCTGGATAGTTTAATTTACTGATGGATCAGATTTTTCTTTTTCCTGCCCATGTCAGAATCCACCCATCAGATTTTGTATATAATCTCTTCTGATATGGTTGTGTCCTTTTCTCTTTTCATTAGATAAGGTCCTCATTATTATCTACATGGACTCTTTAATCTTTTAACTAAGTTTACTGCGGTTTTCTTTTGTGCTATTGCTGTTAGTTTAAACTTTCTTGAATCCAAATATGAAGTTATATTTCTTTGTTGAAAATACTTCATTGATTCCCTTTTGCTTATCAAAAGAAATCTAAATACCTTAGCCTTATAGCTAAAGTCCCTCTAAAACCCAATGTATTCTGTATATTTCCAGCCTTAGGGCAGTCAGCCAAAAACAGATTAACCAACTACCCTCGTGGTTATGCCACTATTTCTTTTGCTTACAAAGACAGTGTCTGTTTTCTACCCCATATCTTCAGAAATCCCCTTTCCCCCACAAAATCTTCACTGAATCCTCTTCTTCCTCACCAAGTTGGAAAATCTTTTTCCTCCTGATCTTGTACTTTTTTCCGAACTTCAAATACTTTATTTAGTAGGCACTTAACAAAGAGTAGATAGAATATGTGATTGAGTTATATTTCATTTCATTTTGCTTGGGTTTTTAAATTTTAATATTTTTCCATAATTCAGAAGTCATATATGATATGTGTATTTTTCTCCCTAAAGAAAAAAAATTATTATGGTAAAAAACAAAAACAATCAATTTTAAAAGAATATCAAAATCTTAGAGTGGGTGTCATCATGGTGAAAAGGAAAGACTCTTAAAAAGCTTTTTGTGTGAATGTTTTATTGGTTAAAAGCTTTTGTCTTCAAAAAAACCTCCTATTCCTTGAAAGATATTTTTACAAATTCAGATTTTTGAGCACAAATTTACTTTGCATTTTTCCAAACTTTAACTTTATTCCTAATACAAGAATTTTTTAAAACCCAATTTATTGATTGATCATTTTAGTGAGTTAATCTATTTTCAGTTGATTACAAATAATAAATGATATTTAACAGACATAATCCTATAACTAGTTAAAAAGAGAATTTTAGTTGATGTATAGTTAAAAATCAATCTTTGCCCATCTTGGAGTCTAATGATTACTGTAATGATTTAATTTTTTCTGTAGTTGAGAAGTTATATATGATATATTTTCCTACCTAAAGGAAAAAGTTAATTAATTAATTACAGTAAAAAACAAAACGAAGTGAATTTAAAAGAACATTAAAATCTTGAAGTGGGGTATAGTCATGTGAAATTATTGATCTAAAAAAATGGGAATTATTTTCATTAAGGTTACTTAAAGAGTCAGTATATTTTAATTTTTAACCTCCCTACAAATTACTCAACTAATTAAACTAGTTGGATAGTTCAAAGATAATACCCAGGTAATTAGTTATGATTTATAATTAAATCAATTCAAGGTAAAGTAGAACCAGTATAGGAATGTACCAATCATGACTACAAAAATATGAATTTTTTTTCTAATTCAGCAGTGGATATATATAATTATAATGCCCAACTTTCAACATCTGGAAATTTTTTTTCTAATTCAGCAGTATATATAACTATAATGCCCAACTTTTACCATCTGGAGAAAAGATAGGAAAGTAACTTTTCTCTCTTCTTTTCAGAGGTGAGGAATTATGGGCGTGCAATATTGCATATACTATCAAAATTCAATTGGTGTTGCTCAACTGTTTTTCTATACTTTTTGATTTCCATTCTTTTTTAAAAGGAATGGGATTCACTTGGTAGCAGGAGTGAGGAGAAGCACTTATTTGCACTTGAGGATAGCGTAAAAACAAAATATATCATTAAAAATGTAAATTAAAATAAGAGGATAGGACTAGAAGACTTCTGAGATCTTCTAGCTCTATGGTCTTTGATCTTGAGACATTGACTGTGATATATTGGACTGTATACTTAATTTTTTCATCTCCACAAAATTGCTGAGTTTGACCTACACATGTGTGGGTAGGCACCATTGATGCAGAATGAGAAAGGAAGGGGTAAACTTTCACAACAGATTTCTAGATAAGACTAGAACTTCATAGCTACACAGTTGATAGCTACACAGTTGACTTAAACATTTAGAGGAATCCTTATCTTGTATTTATTAAGAAAATATTACTTTAAATGGCACTTTTAACAAGGATTTCTCCTTATATTAAATCTCAGATTATTTGAAAGGTGCAATCATAAAGAACTCATCATGAGTATCTTAATTATAGAACAAAACAGAAAATAAGCTTCCTCTAAAGTGTTCATTGACATATAGGGTGATGAGTAGGATAGGAGAAAGAATATATTGGATTGCATTTGGGAAATTGTGTAGTGCTGTAGGGATGTCAGATTGCTCACTGACAAACCAGTCTTCTATTGATACTATAATGAATCATAAATCACTTCAGCTTTCACTAGATCAGAATTCTTGGTGATCACAGGGCAGTGGAAAGAGAGATGATTAGAAGGTGGTAGCATGTTATCAACAAAGATTGAAAATTGGAAGATTGAAATGTGTGATTGGAAAAGTAAATTAAAATTTTATGAGATCCAAAGCTAAATATGGGCCCCCCCATAGCAGATGTTGGTATACTGGGAATGTTAAAATATATATATATATATATATATATGTATATATATATATATATATATATATATGTTAATGCTCTTAGCCTATCAACTAGACCCTTAATTATAAGATATGTATGTATGTATGAATGTATGTATCTATGTGTATATATATGTACATAAAGAATAGTAGAGAGGAATCATATATAGTTACCTTTATTATTGGAGGGCACTTCACTGAGACTCCTGGCTTAACTGAATTCAGTACAGTATTAATTTGTATGGTTAATAAAATAAAAATGCCATTACTAGGATAAAATGTTTTTAATATAAATACTGTATTTTAATTGAAAAGTAAATGTACTGCAACTAATAATTTAACAATTTTAGTTTTCTGTGTGAAAATAGCCATTACATTGCTGTGTTTATTATTTTTATAATAAATTATCAAATAGTATTTTTAAAAATTATGTATCCATAGTGCAGGTTGTGGACGAACAGGAGCCATTTGTGCCATAGATTATACATGGAATTTGCTAAAAGCTGGGGTAAGGATTAAAAATTTAATTTTAATTAAAAATTTAAAAAGTATTATGACTTTTTTTTTTTTTTTTGGCTTTATAATTCAGAGTGAGAAAATGAATCACATAAACATAAAGTTAATGTGTTGGTATACAATATACACAAATAACTCAATGGATAGATAAGCAGTTATGAATGATATATACATACTGATAATAATCATTTAGGATGTGGGGTTTGGAGGGTGATGAAGATGCCACTTATTTAACTTTAGTAAGTGGATACTTTCAGTAGCTCTTAAAATCTCTTGACTAAAAAGATTTTTTTTTCTTATTAAGCTAATATAGGGTAATCATTTGTCACCTATGAAACATGTTTTAGTTCTGCTTTCCTTTAACCATGTATACCATTTTTTAAAAATTTCATGATGTGATTTTTAAAAAGTTTTTTTTTTCTTAAAGCTTTTTATTTGCAAAACATATATATGGGTAATTCTTCAACACTGACCCTTACAAAGCTTTCTGTTACAAATTTTCCCCCCCAGTCCCCACCCCTCCCCTAGATGGCAAGAAATCCATTACATGTTAATTATGTTAAAACACTTGACAAGTCGAATATATGTATGCATATGTGTATACATATTGACAGTTATCTTGTAGATATGATTTTTTCTTGCACAGCAAGAAAAAAAATCAGAGAAAGGAAACACAATGCAAGCAAACATCAATAGAGAGCATGAAAATGTTGTGTTGTGGTCCACATTTCATATCCCTCTCTCTGGGTGTATATAGCTTTCTTTACTGAACAATTGGAACTGGTTTGAAACATTTCGTTGTTGAAGAGAGCCATGTCCATGATATGTGGGGGAAAAAACCATATAGAATTCAGGATTGAGGCTTACCATTTTATTTTAAACATTAGCACTCTTTCCATTAGTTGAGAAACTTCCTTGAGCCAAAGATAAAGAAAGAAGGGGAAGAGAAGGAGACCCCATTGCTTTTGTTACCATGTGGCCTGTTTTGTCTGTTTTTATTCCCTAAATCAATAGAACAAAAACAAAGGGAGATGGAAAAGGAAAGAAGGGTAAGCCTCTTCCCTTTACAAATGTTATACTACAAATAGCCCCTATTATAAGATAAAAGATTCTATAAGGAATCTTTCTTTCTATGCCCTTTCCTCAATCTATTCTCTAGTCTCATTCAGATTTAGCTAATTTAGGAAGCTTCTTGCATACTCAAATTGAAATAAAACAAATTTGTTTATTTTTAAAAAACTGTTGTAAATTAAGGTCTAATAATTACTGTATTATATTTGTCTCAAGCATTGTAATAAGTATACTAGGAAATAAAAAGAAACATGATGTAGCTCTTTTGTTAAAATTTTTAATAATAGCTTTTTATTTTAAAATACATGCAAAGATAGTTCTCAACATTCACCCCTGCAAAACCCCGTGTTCCAGATCTCTCTCCCTCCCTTAGATAGTAAGCAGTCCAATACAGGCTAAATAAACGTGCAGTTCTTCTAAACATAACTCCACATTCACCATGTTGCACAAGAAAAATTAGATCAACAACAAAAAAGGTGAAAATACTGTGTTGTGAACTTACCCTCAGTTCCCACAGTCCTCTCTCTGGGGGCAGATGGCTCTCTTCATCACAAGATCATTGGAACTGACCTAAATCAGCTCACTGTTGAAAAGTAATCATCAAAATTGATGCATAATTTTCTTGATTACATAATCTTGTTGCTATGTACAATGTTCTCTTGATTCTGCTCACTTCACTTAGCATCAGTTCATGTAAATCTCTCCAGGCCTTTATGAAATCATGCTGCTTATCATTTATGAAATAATATTCCATGACATCCATATACCATAACTTAATCAGACATTCTTTAACTAATGGGCATCTACTCATTTTCTCATTCTTTGCCACTGCAAAAAGGACTGCTACATTTTTGTAGCATGTGAGTCCTTTTCCCTCTCTTTTGATTTCTTTGAGATACAGACCCAGTAATGGCACTGCTGGGTCTGTACACAGTTTGATAGCCTTTGGGCATAGTTCCAAATCTCCAGAATGATTGGATCAGTTCACAACTCCACCAACAATGAATTGTGTCCCAGTTTTTCTACATTCCCTCTAACATTTATCATTACATTTTCCTGTCATCTTAGCCAATCTGAGGATGTCTAGTGGTGCCTCAAAGTTGTCTTAATTTGCATTTCTCTAATCAATAGTGATTTAGGGCATTTTTTGGGGGCGGGGTATGGTAATCCTTTTTAAGACATTATATTTAGGGGCAGCTAGGTGGCACAGTGGATAGAGTACCAGCTCTGAAGTCAGGAGGACCTGAGTTCAAATCTGGTCTCAGACATTTAACATTCCCTGTGTGACCCTGGGCAAGTCACTTAACCTCAATTGCCTCAGCAAAAAAAAAAAAAAAAAAAAAATTGTGTAAGTTAACTCATTTTCTATATCTATAGTTGTATATAGTGAGTTTTTATTCACAATCAAACCAAAAATCTTGTTATGCCCAATATATGAAAATTGATTACAGAATGCCTGAAAAAGCGATCAAAATTTTTTAGCTAAGAATTTTTTTTCAAATGTTTAAAGTAGTGAAAAAAATAGTTAATTTTTGCTAAAAATACTTCATTGATATTGCTAAGAATTGGCTATTTTATATATGTCCCTTCTTTTCCTTGTCAAAGAAATGAGAAGCTAGAAAGTGAAAGACACTACCCATGGTGATACCAGGAAAGAATTTTCCTTACAAGTAGGACTGGAAATAATAGCAAGAGGAGAATTTTGAAGACTGCTTGGCATAGTTAGGAAGGGAAACTCCTATGACTGCCTAAGGAGAATAAATGGTTACCAATAGATGAGGGACAAAGGTAAATGAGGCCAAAGACACAAACTTTGTTTAACAAAAAACAACAACAAAAAAAAACCTAAATGTTATTTCTCAGAATTCATGCAATAAATTATTTGTTTTAGAAAATACCAGAGGAGTTTAATGTTTTCAACTTAATACAAGAAATGAGAACACAAAGGCATTCTGCAGTACAAACAAAGGTATATTGCAAATTCCTTTGCAATTCTGTTATTACATTAGTAAGAATTCCATGGCTATTTTAAAATAATGTATTTTGTTTATTATTCCTTTATTGGTCCACAATAGGAACAATATGAACTTGTTCATCGAGCTATAGCCCAGTTGTTTGAAAAGCAACTTCAAAAATATGAAAAATATACAGACTGGAAAATTTCTGATGTAGTGGTAAGTTATTGGGACAACTTTTAAGGAAATTTGTTTCTTACTAATAAAAACCAGATATCTCAGCTTTTAATTATCCATTTAAGTATGAACTTTTAAGAATTCTCCTCTTCATAACAGTATTTCTTTCATATTGTGGCAGCTGCTTAATGCTTCTTGGCTATGTCTGTGGTTGGTGAATAGGAATGAAAATTATCAAAACCAAATGGAAGTTGGAAATGAAGGGTTTTGCTCTTAAAATCATGCAATACATGATAGTGCTAAATATAATTTTTAAATTGCCAGTGGCCTTTCTGTCTCTGATTCTGAATTTTTATCCTATTTCTCCTATTCTTTATGTGTTGATTTGCATTAAATTTCCCTTTTACCTCTGGATCTCAAATTTTGTCTTTTATTTGTTTAATCATTTTGAATCATCAACATTAAGTTTTTTTTTAAGTTAATTAAAATAAGATTTATTTTGACATTTGTATTAACATACTTAGCAGAAATTTTCGTTCTTAGAAATTGTTTTTAAAGATAACCTGAGATTTAGGTTTACTACTAAGATCGTTTTATAGCTTTAGATTGAAATTCTGAGTAACAGCAATGCCATTTTCTTACTCTGTTTTCCTTCTCCATCAGAATCCCATTTGTGTGATATCTGTGTGCATCTGATTGTGTCTCTTGTGTGTCACCCATTCTCATCACTTCTTTCCTATGTGATGATTATATGTTTAAAGTAGCAAATGTCTGAGCTAGCACTAAATAATTATTGTGATCTGATGGACAAAATTTAAGTTCCTCCTTTTTTTTCTTTGTGATAAATCAGAGAAATAATTTCTCTTAAGTCACTGAGCTAATTATAATAGAATCAGGATTAAAAAAACTTTCTCAGTTTCCTATTACATTGGGATCTTATACCACCACAATCATTGTATTTCAGAAAAGAATTGGAATACTTGTGGGTTATTGTGAAGCTCAGGAAAGTAAAGTTCTAAGGACCTTCTTGAATTAGGAATTGTTGAATCTTGTCAAATATGTCCTGATACTGCAACAAACCCTGAAAATGAATTTTTAAAATGCATTCCTATTGGTAGATTGCCTGTCACTTTCTCTCATCAAGTAGTATAGAAAATAGAAATTCTGGTCATTTGGATTTCAGATAAAAAAATAGTCTTTTTCAATGTACTGGTCATTCTCTTCAATATTTCCCTTCTCAGTGGATGAGGGGAAGTTCAACAGTATTAACATAAATCACTAAAAAATTTTTGTCTTTTTTTAATTAAAGCTTTTTATTTTCAAAACATATTCATAGATTATTTTACAACATTAACCCTTGCAAATTCCCCTCCTCTTTTCCCCTTCTTTCTCCCCCAGATGGCAAATAATCCAATATATTTTAACATATATGTTAAATCCAATGGAAAAAAAATGATAAATAAAATGCAAGCAAACAACAATAGAGTGAAAATGTGATCCACACTCAGTTCCCACAGTCCTCTCTGTGGGTATAGATTGGCTCTCTTCATCACAAGATCAATGGCCTGAATCATCTCATTGTTGAAAAGAGCCACATCCATCAGAAGTGATCATTGTATATAATCTTGTGGTTGCTAAAAAGAAAATAAACAAGAAGAGACGGGATTTCATGGGTATAGGGGACTCTGCAGGGAAGGATTAAATTTTTTTATGAATGCATATCAGCATCTTCTCTGAAAACAATTTTCTTTTCAAGATTAAGGGATTTGAATTGTCTTCTTAGCTCCAAGGCCAACTCTATCCCCTAGCCCAAAGGTTCTTAAACTATAAGTCATGAGGTGGAGGTCATGAAATTACTTGATTTATATCATCTAATTATTGAATTATCCTTGATGAATAGGAGTAAACTTTCACATAGAGAAGATAAATTTTCACAGTCAGATATTTAGAAATATATGATGGAGGCAAGATCCTGCCAGATGTAATGAAATGAAATATAAATTCTTGAACTGGGATTTTAAATTAAGTAAAATATAAGGCGCAGAAGGCATTTTCAGAAAGCAATTTATTTTAAAAAGATAAGTGTATTTTAGTGGACTGAAAATTCCTTATGAGTAAGTGATATGACATCACAGGGATTATTAACAGTTTTGGGTCATCTTGAGAGAAATAGGTAGGCATATAATTAGTCTTCTTGTACTTAACCCTTGTCAGCCAATATATATATAATATTGTATTCAGCTGTGGATGCCACATTCTTGAAAAGTACATTGATAGGTTGGGCACTGTCAAGGGAAGGAAGCAAGGATGGTAAAGTTGAGTTTAAGATCATTTGAAGAAGAAACAAGTGATAATTGTCTTCAAGCATTTTGCAGGTTTGCAAAACCTGTTCAACATCAAGAATAGCGAAGCCGTAACATTTGGACCTAATAGCCATTTTCAGAGTCCTTTTTGTGCTTCTTAATTGGAGATAGCATTGGTGGGAAAAAAGATGGGAAAAGTGAATGGAGTATATCAGTTATGTATTGTTATAGTTTGTACTGGATGTTACAAAATTTTGAATGTCTTCAGGAACTAAAATTTCAAGATATTTGGAAGAGAAGACCACACAGTTTAAAAAAATCTTCAGATGCTGTTACCCCCTGAAAGGGCAACCTAAAAGAAACCAAGATCAAGAAACCTATTTGACAATTTACATGACAGAAAGTGTGTGTGTGTGTGTGTGTGTGTGTGTGTGTGTGTGTGTGTGTGTGTGTGTGTGTTTATATATGTAGAGAGAGGGGACAGTTCTTCACAAGCAGCATTCCATGGTAGACCAAGTCTTTTTTTTTTTTGCCTGAGATAGTAATTACCCAATCCTATTTTGGTGATTGTTGAATTGATGCAGCAAAATGGAAAATTTCTTGTCTTACTAGTTATTTGTTTTTCTCTCTTATATACTGAAAATTATCCAAGACTTAAAAGATAAAACAGAAGGATCAGCAGATTATAGAGTAGTTGCCCTCCCTTAAATTGTAGCAAACCAAAAATCTTCAGAAGTAATTGTTTTCTGGATAACAAAAATGTTAAAAATACTGAAAAATTTTATGTTGGAAAAAAAGTTAAAACAGAGTTTTTTCACGTGTCCCTTCCTTTCAACATCTTGGGATTTAGGGTATATCTTGGAACTGCTTTCCTCCCACTCACACAAAGCCACTAAGATGATCCAGTGGACAAACACCACAGGAAGTGGTGCACATTAGCTACTAACCACAAATGACAGGGAAAGAAGTGGAGGGGGCAGAAAATGCTGTCAGGATGAGAAACTTGGTCTATACTCAGAGCCAAAAGCTAGAAAGAGAAAGGGCATTGAAAAACCAGCTAAGTTGTGTTTTCTCTCCATAGAGTAAAGGAACCTGGCAGCCTTACTGCTGGGAATATAATTGGTTTGGGGGTTTTATGTTACCATAAGCATCCAGGTCCTCCCTTTGATTTGGAAGTTCCCACACATTTCCTATGAAATAAGTTATTTAAATTCATATATGTTTATTCCTAAGTAATCTATTAAAAGTAGAAAACACAGTAGTGTTAGCAATTTATTCTCCCCACAAATGGTGATGGGCATATCACACTCCCTTTCTATCACGCTTACCATTTGGAATAAATGCAATGTTATTTCTATTAAATTGTTTTAAGTAAAAAAAAAATGTTTTCAAAAAAGGAGGTGAAGAAAGATATTTTTTATGGTAGTTGTACCATTAATTTTGATCTTTGAATTGCCCTACACTAAGAAGTCAGGTTAGGCCCATTTGGAAAAATTTGCCTAACAGAAATA
The DNA here is from genome assembly GCA_023553655.1 of Myrmecobius fasciatus. Taxonomy (NCBI): domain Eukaryota; kingdom Metazoa; phylum Chordata; class Mammalia; order Dasyuromorphia; family Myrmecobiidae; genus Myrmecobius; species Myrmecobius fasciatus. Next base: position 9,023 of record JAJPUD010003700.1, on the reverse strand, counting down.
TGTCTGTAAAGTAGTAGTGAGTTCTGGAGAAAGTATGCAAGAACCTTTTCTTTTTCAAGGTTAATTAAAAAAAAAAAAGAATAGAAAGGCTTTTTATTTGCAAAACATATGTGTGAGTAATTTTTCAACATTGACCCTTGCAAAGCCTTCTGTTCCAGATTTTTCTCTCCTTCCTTCCACTCCCTTCCTTAGATGGCAGGTAGTCTAATACATGTTAATTATGTTAAAATATATGACAAAATTGAATATGTGTATACATATTTATACAGTTATATTGCTGTACAAGAAAAATCGGATCTACAAGAAAAAAACCTGCAATGGAAAACAATGCAATCAAACATCAACAGGAAGTATAAAAATGTCATGTTGTGGTCCACACTCAGATCTCACAGGCCTGTATATATACATATGGCTTTCTTCATCATTTCATTGTTGAAGAGAGCCATGTCCATCAGAATTGATCATCATATAGTCTTGTTGCTGTGTATAATGATCTGGTTCTACTTGTTTCACTCAGCATCAGATCATGTAAGTCTCTCCAGGCCTCTCTGAAATCGTCCTGCTAGTCATTTCTTACAGAGCAATAATATTCCATAATATTCATATACCATAATTTTTTCAGCCACTCTCCAATTGATGGGCATCCATTCAGTCTCCAGTTGCTTGCCACTACAAAAAGGGCTGCCACAAACATTTTGCACATTTAAGAGATCTCTTTGGGATATAGGCCCAGCAGAAACATTGCTGGGTCAAAGGGTATGCACAGTTTGATAACTTTTTGAGCATAGCTCCAAATTGCTCTCCAGAATGGTTGGATCTGCTCACAGTTCCACTAACAATGTATCAGTGTCCCAATTTTCCCACATCCCCTCCAACATTCGTCATCATCTTTTCCTGTCATCTTCGTCAATCTGACAGGTGTGTAGTGGTATCTTAAAGTTGTCTTAATTTGTATTTCTCTGATCAGTTGCTCTGATTTGGAGCAACTTTTCATATGACTAGAAGTAGTTTTAATTTCTTCATCTGAAAATTGTTCATATTCAAAGTTTGTTTTTGATGTTCTTGATTTGCTTATTTTATAGTATTAATATTAAGAATTTTGGAGAACAGACATTTATCTTGTTTAAGATTTTCTTGAACTTAAATATATGTTTTGGTGTTGTAACTAATAATACTGGAGTTCAGGTATTTACTATTCTAGATGTAATTGAATCTCAGGGTCTTTACTAAGGCCTTTTTTTTTTTTTTTTAAATCTGGGATGATTGACTTGTTTTGTGCAGTGTATGCAGGAGTACCCAATAAGATTGAGAATAAATTAGAATTTTTTTTTCCTTTTGCTAGGATGAAAATAGCACAGAAAAGATTGTCAGCTCTTTGAACCTTGAAAAATCAGATTCCCCACCTCCAAAACCTCCACGTACCCGCAGGTACCGCACCACTGTATTGTCCCCTAGAGTAAAAGAGCATTTAGAAAGGGGGAAATTTAAGGGCCACAGAAGTGAGGGAAGGAGGCCATAGAGGCAAGGACCACATAGGAGGACAATTGAAGTGATGCCAGGGTCAAGTGTTAAAATGACAAGGGAGTGAGGAAAGGGAGAGAAGAAGGGAAGAGGGGAGGGAAGGAGGGGGTGGAAAGGGACAGAATATGAGAGCAAGCTAGTGCTAGCTGTCAGAATATGTATTGGAAAGAGCAGATATATCACTTAATAGCTTTCTGGCTTTAACAAGTTTCCTTTTTTGGAAAATTGAAGAAACAATACATGTGTAGCCAGGTTAGTTATAAAAATCAGATGAGATATAATGGCCATGAGATTATATTATGAACTCAAAGTGCTATTATGCAAATATGTTAGTATGGTTAAGCAATTATTACAAATTTCACTCACTCATATTTAATGAATTTAATGGCATCCATTCTTTTCTCAGTTGCCTTGTTGAAGGGGATGCTAAAGAAGAAATATTACAGCCTCCAGAACCTCATCCTGTACCACCCATCTTGACACCTTCTCCTCCTTCAGCCTATCCAACAGTTACCACAGTATGGCAAGACAATGACAGATACCATCCAAAGCCTGTGTTGCATATAGTTTCTTCAGAACAGCAGTCAACAGACCTCAATAAAAATTATAATAAATCAACAGAATTTCCAGGAAAGAATGAATCAATAGTTGAACATATGGAGAAGAAACTGGAGCGAAACTTGAGTTTTGAAATTAAAAAGGTTCCCTTACAAGAGGGACCAAAAAGTTTTGATGGAAATTCTCTCTTGAATAGAGGACATGCAATCAAGATTAAATCTGTTTCACCTTGTACAACTGAGAAACTCTCAAAATCACAGGAGCCAAGTTCAGGGGATTTAATTGAAGATATTTCTCAAAACTCTTGTGTGGACTGTGATGTATCACCATCTAGCAAAGTCTCAGTAACTACACAAGAAAGAATGCAGAGAAGTTTTGAGACACCTCCAAGACCAGATTGTTTGCCTCTTAAAGAGAAAGGACATGCTATATGGCCATTACATGGTCCTGAAAATGCACTGCCTATTCCTGATGAGTCTGAGAGCAAACCCTCAAATAATCAATGTCAGGCTACTAAAACTATTTCTCTAACACCAAGCCCCACGTTACAAGTAGAAGCCAACAGTCTTGTGGATAGTAATGCACCTTTAGTTAGAGCACCCCTCAGTTTTACTAACCCTCTTCATTCTGATGATGATTCTGACAGTGATGAAGGGCACTGTGATGGAGCCAAGCCTAAGAATGTGACTAATATTTCGACAGCAAGTGCTACAGTTTCTGCTGCCACTAGCACTGAAAACATTTCTACTAGAAAAGTATTACCAATGTCCATTGCTAGACATGATGTGCCAGTTACAGTATGTTCAGGGCCTGAAAAAGGTAGGTTTTATTCAGCTTCATCCAATAGATCTCAAAGTATGATAATAAGGTATTTTAGCACATAGGTTTGAAAATGAATGTTCTTGTCTTAATTTGTAAGTCACAAATATTTCATGTAACATAGCCTGCAAATAATGTAGGGAGGGACATTTTCATTCAAAATATTGTTGAAATCTATCGGAATAATTTGGGCCACTTCATATAGCTACTATTTCTAACGAATATCCATTAAATAATCTTTTTGTGTAGATGAATTACTTCATAATAAAGAAATTCCTCTTTTACAGTCAACACCAAATCAACTTTTATCAAATCATTTTAGAATTAAAACTAATTTTGAATAAAAAACTAAACAATTTCATGAAATCAACTTATACCAAATCAACTTTGAATTAAAGCATATTCAAGTGTCTCTAAAATTTGCAGTTAAACTGAAGGATGGGCACATTTATACCTACACAGAGAGATTGCTAGTCAATTGTTGCAGCCACATATAATCTGAAGGGTAATGATATAGACCACATTGGAACAAAACAATCAGATATAAAACAAAGTTTTATAAATAAGACTGTCCCTCTAAAATGAAATTTTACTTAAAAAAACTTAAGAACTAAAGTTCTTTGTAGCTAAATTTTGGGAGAAATGAAGTTTATGTTCTTTGGACAAATATATTTCCATGTGTGTGCACACATACATGACGTGTGTGTGCACGACACGTGTATGTGATGTACACATGCACACATATTAGATTATGCCTATGTTTAATATTTCTTTACAATTTAATCATTTTATTTTGTTTTTGGTGACTGCCACCATGATTAAAATATTTGAAGAAAAGTAGTAATTTTTAAAATACCCCCTTTTGTTGTAGTAAATGTTAGTGGAAGTAATAGTCAAGTAATTACACAAGTAACGTATTGGTAGTTTACCAGTAACTAAGCAGTGCTACACATATGTGAAAAATATGAATGTCATAAAACACATTATTTGTTTGCAAGTACTATATAAGTGATGATTTTCCCCCTTTTGTTTTAAGGCACACAATAATTGCCTGTCTACATATATATTTGTATATGCATACATGTGTTTGAAAAATTTTGGAAAAACATATATTGTTTAAATTTAAAATGTTTGTGCAGTGGATAGAGCACCAGCCCTCAAGTCAGGAGTGCCTGAATTCAAATTTGACCTCAGACACTTAACACTTCCTAGCTGTGTGACCTTGGACAAGTCACTTAACCCCAACTGCCTTGCAAAAAATTTAAAAAATGTTTAATGCGTACATGTGCATGTATGTGCATGTGCACACGTGCGTAGTTTAAATGGTGCTTTTATTTTTTCAAACATTTTAACTTCCCTAGCTGTGGATGGTATTTTATAGGTTGAGAGATTTGGGCACAGTGATGTTAGTCTGTGAGAATTACTGTTGTAATTCCTATGCTACTTAAATTTTTATTGTCTGTAGAAAGCAGTTAATGATAGTTGCCATGCTATCAACTTAATATTTCATATTTTAAATGTTCTCTTCTGCCCATCTACTAGAATTTGAAAAATAATTACTAAACTAACTATATAGTATGTTTATGTAAAAGCTGGATAACATGTGTTTTTATATTGGGGACATATTTTACTCATATTTTTGCCCTTATTTGGGAGGTGGGGAGGAAAGGATTTGAGGAGGAGAATGCATGAATTATTGTTACCCACAATATCTTTAAGGAGTGGTTTGTCTTTGAATAGCTCTTATTTTATTTTATAAAGGGATGCATGAAATTACATGTTGTTTCTTAAGCTTTGTTCTTTTTTGATCAGTTTACTTTCTAATGTTTTTGTTATTTTTACTTTATAAACTAGATGAAAAGGGGCTATTAAATAAGCTTGGCATTACCAAAGTTTTTATCTGGAACATACTTTTGAGTTCAAAAAAATCTTTTTATTGCTTTGGATAATTCATTCAGAAGCCATGTATATATCTTCTCAGTAAACAAATAGTGGAAGAGAACATTGGTTATGGATTTTCAGGGAATCCTGAGTTCACTTGTTAGCTATTTGACCATTGGCAAATTATCTACTTTGGCTCCCTCAAATTTGCTCTTCTATAAAATGGGTAATAGCAAACTCTCAGGGTTGTTGAAAGTCTTTTGCAGATCTTACATATGTACAATCTTATATATAAATAACGGCAGTTCTAAGAATCCTTTTTTAGAGGAGACGTCTCAGTAGTATTAAGGGATTCAGGTATTTTGCCTTTTTTTTTTTAAAAGTTAAAATCATTGATTTGTTTTTGGAAAATAATTTTTAATTTGATTTAATTTAGAATAGTGACTTTTAATCAGATTTTTCTCAAAGCCATATTGTAGTGGACAACATTGAATATTATTTGAAACTGTCTACGGAAATTGTACAAATCTTAATCCTAGGAAAATGTTGGGAAAAAAAAGAATCTAACTTAATTTTGGGGTTACTTTAACAGCAAAAGTTGTCAAAAGGGTAAGTTTCTGGGAAGAGTTTACAAACTCTATATGCAATATAACTGAGAGAATGGGTCTTATTTGGCTAGAATACATTCTACTGAGATAAAGGTCTTGGATTGTTGGTTTACAGAGCCAGGGACTATCCTCTCTAATTTGGGTTATCTTCCAAACATACAAAGTCTGAGGATCTTAGAATCTAAAGCAAGGAAAACTGGAAAATTGAGTGGCAGGTTTTGAACTTACATTTTGTGACTCCCATCTAGACTCCCATCTAATCTTCCTCTAGACTGTGTAGATGGCTAAGTGTAAACCAGAACTATCAAAAACACAACCGACAATACTCCCTATTAGGGCTGGGACCCTATTAAAATGTAATTAGTAAATATTTAAGAAGATAAAGAAACACATTAAAACAATGTTAGTTTATGTGGTTTTCAAAGTCAATTAGGGATTCTTTAGTGTACATTCTATTTGAGTATGATAAACACTAATGTACATCATATAGGAAAATTGGGGCTGATCTAAGGCAAAATAACTGAAATAAAAACTTCAGGGTCTTTCAGCCTCTCATTTTTTCTTTGCCTTGTCCTGTTTTTTTTTTTTTTTTTTTTTTTTTAATCTCTTTATGGGTAATGTTTACACTTAAGTATAATTTATTGATAAATTTTGTTACCTCACAGATATCTTGCAATTTATCTGGCTAAAACCTTTTTGGCTTAAATCAAAGTATGAATTTTAAAAAAAAGTTATAAGAACCTTCCTAATATTCCCTGAAAGTCCAGCAAATACGTTACCTATTTTCCTTACCAAGGAAAATCCTGGGGGCCAGTCCCAATTAGTACAAAGTAGAATACTTAAGGCTTCATCTCTTGAGCATTAGGGAAAATTTGTGGGAGAACTATCTTGTTAAAAATACATTCTTAGATGCAGTTCATATTGATTTTTGTTTTAGTGTTCGTTTCCTCAGAATGGATAGTAGGATGATATTAAGGAATAAAAATCAGTTCTACTATTTTTGCTATTTTGCTTTTTGTTTCTTTGAGAAACTATTAAATCTGTTGTCATTCTTGAAATGAATATAAGAACGCTTCCACTGTATTTAAATGACATTTAATTTCATTCTTAATCATGTGTATTTAATTTAGATGTTGATGTTAGCGAAGATTCGCCTCCCCCACTACCTGAAAGAACTCCTGAATCTTTTGTATTAGCAAGTGATCATAGTGAGTTTCTTTTATATTGTTAAATTTTTTTAGTCTTTGATGAAATATTTCACTTCACATATAGAAATTTCCTCAGTGTATTATGTAAACTGATTAAGAACTAGAATTTAAAATTTTGTACAACATAGTTAAGAAAATTGATATTGCAAATTGAATTTTGTCAAATTGGTCTTTTTTCATTTATAAAACCATTGAAGTTGCTAGAATGAAGGTAGACTAAACTTCAATGTAATTGTTTTTTTCCTGTGGTGTACCTGATTGATGACTTTATATTTAACTAAATTAAGCTTTTCACTTTGAGATCTGTAATAACTGTTTACTTAGGGCAAATATATGTTACTTCTTGGAGATAAAGAGTCTTAAAGATATTACGAATTTCAGAACTGGCACATTGCAATTAATGACATTTTTATTGTGTTCCCATGATAAACTTTGAATTATAATGGAATTCCAGGATCCTTTAAACTAAGGCTTATTATTGATGGAATTCCAGGATCCTTTAAATTAAGACTTATTTTTGTTTCTTCTTAAACTAAGCAAAGTAGCACTACTACAATACAATATTGGCTTCCTCAATTGTTGTATTTTTAATTTTAAATTACTAATTATTGTGTTGTAAATATTTTAGAGAATATATTTTAGAGAATATACTTTACATTTGGTATTTTATTGAGCAAGTACAATTCTTGTGTCTTACAAAAAGTTTATATGGTTACAAAAAATGTTTCATTCTAAAGATATTTTATTTGGCCAGTAGTACACACACTACATACATGGATATACATATTATACACATGTGTGTACATATATTTATAGATTAAATTCCATATTACAATTTATAGTCAGCATTTTAAAAAATTTATACCTTGGATGCTGTTTTCATAAATATTACTGAAATATAAAGGAGTTTCATGATTAAAGAATTTCGATTTTGATCACAGCAATCTATTTTTCTCAGATACACCTGTAAAATCAGTTGAGTGGAATGAACTTCATACCCAAGAGCACTCTGAACAAAAGAAACCTGAAGTAAGAGTCTTATTTTTGGAATGCAATTATCTTTTGCTCTTTTGTTTTTATTTTTAGAGGTAATTTTTGGCATTACTTAAATATAGATTTGCAGATTATAATTTGTGAATTAGCATCCTTAGCATTGTTTTAAACAAACTTCAAATATAAATCTTTGGTTTTTTGAAGTTTGTTTAAATTTCCAAATTTTCAGCTGAGCATGAGATTTGTTCCCTGAAACGAAAATGAAACATGAATTGTATAGATAAGAAATCATGGCATTTTACCTTACACACACACACACACACACACACACACACACTGTACCATTATCAGAAATTAGATTTGATGGCTACAAGATTTATATAATAGTTAATAAGCATAATATTCCAGAGTCAATTGGGAGCAAGTGTGGATAAGGTTTCAATGAATGGAAGAGTGAATTTAATTTGGAACTTCCACTGAGCAGTCAAGAAAAGAGGATGAAGATGAAGTTCCTGTTTTCAGGACTATCAGAAGGAGGTGTGTGTGCATGCGTGTATATAAGATAATAATGCACTATCACTCTAATGTTTACATAGGACATTTTCAGCTCTTCCCCATATCCTGTCTTGACCCTCTCTGGGCTCTTTTCTCATCGAAAAAATGTAGCCACGCCCTGGTTCCTAGAATATATAGACAGGTAAATGATGTGTGCTTTTGGGGGGATAGTAATACTAGCCTTTTCATATCCCCTTTGGAAAAGGGAAGGTAAATTCTTTGTCATCCGTGCACACTAAAATATAGAAAACGTATTTTATGATTTTTATTTAAATTGCACTGGAAGCACTATTCTCAGTTATCATTTGGAGAATTGTGACACTTGATAAAAATTTAAAGTTTCATAGATGCATTCAGATGACATCCCCTGAATTTTGTTAATTATTTTTGTGTTAAAAAAATTTTTAAGTTTTCCAAATAATTATTTAACAGGTCTTGATATCTACTGACAATAAAACATTTGGTAAGTGATTAAGCTTTCTTTCCATTTTGTTTTCTACATAAAGGAAAAAATGTTTCACATCAAGGTCATCTTTTTTGGTGCAACTCTTGTTCATATTTTCCTCTAAATTTGTCAGGAGATCTACTTGACATATTGAGGCCCATCTTCCCCGTTTTCATTTCTGGTCATACATCTCTTTGAAAATATCTTTTGGATCTTTTTTACATATAGTTCATTGTTTGTAATGCAGTTTTTTTGTGGCCTTCTTACATCTTCCCATTACTATTTCAGTATATTCAAACTTTTAAAGTAATGGCTGCCAAATTAGATAATTGAACTTGGCAAAAGGTTAGAAAATTTTTTTCTAACCTTGTTTTTTCTTTAAAATAATACATATATGGATTTGGTTCCCTGTTGGTAGTAGTTTGGGGGGGGGGG
>JAJPUD010003699.1:197823-229076 GCA_023553655.1 Myrmecobius fasciatus | reverse complement strand
TGACTGTGTACTTTGTACTGCAATGATGTTGCTCTGAAGTCCACAGGGGTCCCTTTTATCAGGTGCTGGCTGAAGAGATGAGGTGAAGATGCTATATGCTGTTGGAGGCTTTAGGGATCTGGCAGCTTAGCTGGTACTAAGCTAGGATGCTAGTGCTGTCTATCATGTGATGAAGTCAGATAGGGTATTACTGTGTTTCCACGGACTCCTGTTTGCCTGGGTCTGTTCCAGAAACATAGAATGATGTGGGGACTGGAGTCAGCAGGCTCTCTTGGTTTTACGAAGGTATGAGGGGGATTTTGGTATTACTGTTCACCTACACCACTGCCCTGGGGCTCAGCATTTTCTGCTGATTTGCTGAGGTGAGGCTTTCTTGTAGCTCACTGGGGAGCTTCCAGTCTTGGATTGTGCCCTACCCTCTCCCTGCCATCCATTACCTGAGGGAGAGGGACCCCTCTTGCCAATCCTCCAACTTTCCTGGGATAAAAGATCATTTCTCTTTGCTAGTTCTGCTTCTCTAGGACCTATCTTAAGGCGCTATTTCATGATTGGCTGGAGGTGAACTTAGGAGGGTTACAGTAGTTCACTGCTTACTCCTCCATCTTGGCTCCCAGAAGTGAGGATTTTTTCTTTGTTTTCAAAGAGGATCAACAATATCTTAGTTTGCACATGAATTGGGTGTGAGGGAGAGGAGAACAAAGTTATTGTTCTCACACTTTCTTCTAGAACCATTGTAATCTGATGACAAGATAAATCAAAATGAGGAATAATGACAGAGGACACTGTGGATGCTCTTGGTGTCCTTGACAACTGACCAATCTCTAAGTGCTCCACAGTGCCTGCTTTACCTGCTTTCGTGGTCATTGGAATAATGTTCTCATCAGCCCGTTCTGCTTGGGATGACATTAAATCAATGGTTTTGAAAAATGTAGGTTATTCTCAAACTGGTTTAGCCTGTTTGCAGAGACAATTTTACCTGGATTTGATCACTGCACATGCTACAACTTCTTGGAGCCACAACTGGATAAGAGCTCAAAAGAGCTCCAAGAAATTTAGCAGGGGTATAAAGAGTATTAGGGAGAATTGGTACATCTTTTAAGTTAACCTAAATTCATGACATATGGTTCATACTCAATTTTTAACAAAACTATTTGTCTACAAAATATCTCTTTACTATGTTTTAAGCTTCTTCAGTTATTTAATTATTATTATTTTTTTTTATTTAGCTGTTTTGAGTTTTTATCACTTTATTTGGAGTTTTCTTGGCAAGCATACTGGAGTGGTTTGTCTTTTTCTTCTCCACCTCATTTTTTAAGATGAGGAAACTGAGGCAATGTTAAATGACTTGCCCAGCATCACATAGCTAGCAAGTGTCATAAGCAAGTTTTGAACTCAAGAAGATGAATCTTCCTGATTCCAGGCCACCTTGCTATGTACTATTTCACCAAAGTGCCCCTCCCTGAGTATAGAGATTGTTATTTAATTATTTTGTTTATATCTTCTACAGCAAGTAGTGCAGTATATCACATGTAATAGGTACTTAATGATTAAGGGAATAGACTGCACCCTGTTTATCTTGATTATCTAAGCTTTGTGTTTGTACACACTGCTTTCCCTATTGAATTCTCTTGAATATGCACATCAATTGTTTTAATTTTTTTTATGATGTATAATGTTCTAAACAATGCCAATTGATAACTTATTTAAAATTTTCCTAAATTATGTTTCTTTGTAAAATGAAAAAAATTAGCCCCATTCTTCATAAAAAAAAAAAAAATCCTTAATAGTCTCTCTAGCCTTGCAAAAGGATCATGGAAAAAATATTTTGAAGCAATTGCAAAAATTCTTAATTGTCACAAGGTGGCAGCAATGCAACACAAATGATTAGGATGCTTCTTAATCCATAAATTTCAAGGAAATAAAAGAGGTGAGGGAACCCTAGAAATATCAGTCTTTAGAGTGAGTCCCAAAATCAGAAAATAAGCAAATATGTATAATATTATAATAAGCAAATATATATAACTAATGTATAATATATATATATATATATATATATATATATATATATATATATACAGAAACATATGCATGTGTATATATATGTGTGTGTGTTATATATAACTCTTGTTTGCCTCTTGTTATCCTGAACTATAATATGGGAATAATAATAGCACTTCTCTCATTGTTTTGAGGATTTAATGAGATAAAATTTGTATTAGTATTTAGCTATATAGCCTAGTACATAGCAAACACTATATAAATGCTTATTCTTGTTTTTTTTTCCTTATCTGTTTGTGTGTCTGTGTGCATCTCCACTCTAGTTTTTTTTTTTTTTTCAAATTCTTTGAATAGTTTTTAATTACATTATGGAGAATATCCATTTTTTTCTGTTTTTAATTAGAAAATCATTATAAAAATATTTTTATTTAATTGCCTTTTGTTTCTTAAAAGGGTATTTAAATAAGCACATGATTTTTCATAGGTTTGTGAAAGACTGAGGGCAAAAAAGCTGCCATATAATAAATTTATTTTCACAAGATGGGCTCCAAGAGTGGTGTAAAAAAAAAAAAAAACAGAAAATGATTTCCATTCTAGTACTGGCCTACCACCAATTCTCTTTAGAGCCTTAACTAATTCATCTCATTTTTTCCCTCAGTTTCCTCATCTGTAAAATGATCAAGGATATTTTCAGCAGCAATACTTCATAATTTTGTTCATATACCACCCCCTGAATTTCCATTTTGGGGAAGTAATTTTAAGGTTACATAATGTGAACAATAACAAAAAAAATCAGAAACAATCACCCCAATCTTTTCTTTTTGTGTTTTAGTTTGATATGTTAAAAGTTACCTTATCAATTTTTCAATTAAAAACATTAGCATATGAGGTCTAAATTATGTTTCAATTGAAAGGTGTTTCTTATCTGCAAATAATTTCCTGGGAAAAGATGCTTGAGAAAAACTTTCAGCATTTATCAAAATGTTTAGAGTCTGTCAGGAAGAGGATGCATTGAGATTCTGGGTACTGACATACATTCTTCAACCACAAGCTCTTGAATAATATCCTAATTGTTTTTAAAGCAAAAGCAATGTGCCAAGAAAGCATGGAGTTTTTACATGAAGGAAAAATAAGATATAAAAAAGTTAAAACAGTGCTTTTGGATGTAAAGGACTAAGAGGAAGGTTAAAAAGGAAGGATGAGGAAAATATCATCATGTTCTAAGCTAATAGAAGAAAGGAGCTACAAAGATTTTAAACAAAAAATAAGGTGTAGAGTTCTGGAACATCTTTTCTTAAGCTTTGTTGTCCACCCTCCACCCCTCTATACCTAAAAAATGGTCTCAATAGAAGCAGCTAAGAGAAGGCGCTAGGGGTGTATATTCCTAAAGAAAACTCTCACAGAGAAAAGTAAAGAAATTTTCTTAGAAGTTCTTGGAATCATAGTCATAATTCAGGTGAAATGAATAGGACATTTTCTTGGGATACCAAAATGTAGGAGACACAAAAATTTAGTACATGAATCCCTTCAATAGTATAGAATCAATTTAAAATAACTTAGGATCTACTTAGTAGTAATAACTCTCATCTATTAGCCACTTCAGTGGCTTTCAGTAACACCTCCTCCTTTCTCCAAGCCCAATGACTTAAGTGAATTTTATTTACATTGATTATAACTCATATAATGAGTTGCAGAGTTGTTTAAGAGAACTCAGATGTGCACACTGCCAAACATTGAGCACCAAGGTTATCAGTTAATGGTCTGCCATAGTAGGTAGTTCTGAGTGCTCCCATTTTGTGTGATTCCATGATTCTTCAGAATATAAGCATGAACATGTAACTGAGTGTGCCATAATATGTGACATTGTGGCAAGGGATCACATTGCATTCAAGACATAATTTAAAATTGAACACAAAGAGGGAAAAAATGTAACTGAAATTGGAATTAGAGAAGAGAGCTGAGATAGGAATAATTTTACAGAGAAGGCAACACAGTTCTAGCAGATACTAAAATAATGGGAGCAGAAAATTTTAGGAAAACATTAGCAACCTGTTATTTGTCCTTAAAATCGCTAATCCTAATTGAAATATTAATTAGAATGCAGGGAGACCTTTTTAAAAAAAAAGTTAATTATGGCTTTATGATCCATATGTTGATGGAAAAAGAGAACTTTCCTAATGGTGGATTTTTATTTCATAAGTTCCATGATATTGGCACAAATTAGAATAAATTGATAAAAGTTATATTGGGGCAATATTTAGTATCATAGTGTCTGTGGCATTTGATACTTTCAGTTTAAGAAGTATTTGTTTTTTGTTTGTTTTGTTTTTGTTTTGTTTTGTTTTTTAAATGGGTCAGGATAAGGAGATCAGAGTGAGAAGGTATAGAGAAGGAATATAAATGCTTTTAAAATCATAAATAAAAAGTGTGACTTCTATATTCTAGAATCGCAAAGACACACAAAGCTAACTGTGGCTCCTAGCTGGATTCATAGGGACTAAAGTGGAGGGAAGCTTTAGGAATAATAAAACAATAAATGATCTGGAATGTTCCCTCTTTATTAACTCCAGGAACACAGTAATTAGTAAAGTTTGCTGATCTTATGTGCTTGGATTAGATGGATTTTGCTACCCTGATAATTTCTTTATCTTATATTTGTAACCATAAATATAGCTGACCAAGTTAGTTGTTGAACAATTAGGAACTTCCCAATATAAAAATGAGGTAATCAGTGTTCAATGATGTAATCATTTCTATCACTGACTTTTCAATTTCTATCTTGACTCCTGTTTGATAGAAACTTCTGTTCTCTAGAAAAGTCAGGCTGAAGATTTTGTGATCTCTGTTTCACTTAAACTCAATTCATGAGTAAGGCAAAACATCACCCCATGATGCTATTGATCCTATTTGCAACAAAGGATGAACAACATCACATATATAAAAACCCTAATTATTCTCTCACTTGTTATGTTGTATTGTTTCATGTTTCCCTAGAGGAATTGTAAATTCCTGAAGTTAAAGTATCATGTTTTATAAGTCTGTATACTACCCTTCCCACCCTATTATATTTTGTAAAATAATGAAAAAACAATTCAATAATGGTGCAACAAATATTTTCCTCATTATTGAATGCTGGATAGATTGTCACTGGATTTTTAAACAAGATAGCTCTAAAAGCTGAGATATTGCTTGGCTTTAAGATTTGACAAGGGTTTTCTAACTTTCATATCTATTTCACTGGAAGATTAGAGTCTTAAGTGTGCTGATGTTCCCCTGGATGTAACCCAACAAGATTATATTTCTAGTTAGTTCTGTGTGGTTAAGAACAGAAGTTTTCTTATGTTCTATTTCTATGATTCAGTCTCATGAGTATGTACATAAGTTTAATTGAATGTTTGTTTTTCATTTTAATCATGCTAATTAAATGCTAATGATATTTTTTGTGTGATAGCTTTGGGGTTCAGATTTCTCATATTATTTCCCCTAAGGTCATATTTGGGTCTTTCAATCATTTTACATCCATTTCTTCTCATATTCATTATATCAAACCAACTGGTTTTGTGACTTTTCTTTACTTGCAAAGTAATGAATTCATAAGACCTAAGTTATTATTCAATATAGTAGATTCACTGTGACAGTGAACTACTTTATAATATAGTTATACATCGACCCAGTATTTTTTGTTATTTCTTTTTTTCTTCTTTTAGCATATCAAAATAGCTAAAAACACTAAGTAACAATCTCCTCTGTCATCAACATATATTGCTTATCATTTCTCATACTATTCTATTGTTGTTATTATAATTACTGTAATAAAATTTCTATCTCCCATTATCATTTTCCCCTCTATCCTTTTCCACTATCATGTGATTCATTCTCTTATCTTTATTTGCTTAAATCTGTATTTGGCCACACAAAGGAAATTATGATACTTTTAAGTTTATCTTTAAAAAGATAAAAGAGGGGGGCGGAGCCAAGATGGTGAATTGTAGACAGCATCCTCTGTGAGCTCCTGAGACCTTCCCTCAGACCCAGACAAACTGAGCCTCCGAATTGGTTCTGGAGTGAGGGCGCCACCAAACCCTTGGACTACAATGCACTTCTATCAAATATCTACTGTGAAAGAACTTCTGAGGTCAGTTTTAGATGGGCAGGGGATCGAGCAGCTCCCAGCGCTCAGATGCCAGCGCTCAGACGCCAGTGTGCAGCCCGGGTGCAAGTCCGGGGCTGGGACGGACCAAAAGTTTTTAGGCTGCCAGGAAGTCCCTGGGAGACCCTTGGGCCACTTTGGTCTGCTTGCAGGCAGGTGCTTTGGCAGGTCTGCCTTTGATAAAAGGCAGATTGAGAGCAGCTGAAAGTGTGGTCCTAGTGCAGATCTAGGGAGATCAGCCCCAGACCAGAAGCCAACTAGGCAAATTGCCCCAGGGCAAATTGAAATCACTGCTGCTGCTGCTGCTGCTGCTGCTGCTGCTGCTGCTGCTGCTGCTGCTGCTGCTGCTACAGAATTCCCTGCTGGTGACTGATACCTCTGCTGAAAATCATGCAAGAAAAAGAGAGCTCTCACTTTAGACACCTTTTATGGAGAGAAACTAGAAAAGTCCCCAGATCCTGAGATTCTGAAAACAATCCCAGATAAAGTCACAAAGGTGGACTTAAGCTGGTCTCCCTTTCAGAAGGCTTACCTGGAAGATTGCATAAAGAATCTCAAAAGAGAGCTAGAAGAAGATTGGGGAAATAAATTGAGAGCAGTGCAAGAAGGAAATATTGCCCTGCAACAGAGATGTGAAAAAAATGGAAAATAAGTCTGGTGAATTGGAAAAACACAACAATTCACTGAAAAACAAAATTGGTGAATTGGAAAACGTTACCAAATCACAAGAAAATAAAAATAGTGAATTGGTAAAAGACAACAATTCACTGAAAAATAAAATTAGTGAATTGGAAAAAGACAACAATTCACTGAAAAATAAAACTGGCAAAATGGAAAAAGAATGCAATGAACCAAAAAATTCAATTGGCCAGTTACAAAAGGAGCTAAAAAAAGATAGCTGAAGGAAATAATACCTTAAAAATTAAAATTTAACAAATTGAAATGAATGATTCAATAAGACTTCAAGAATCAGTCAAACACAAAAAATGAAAAAAAATAGAAGAAAATATGAAATATTTCCTAGGAAAAACAACTGACTTGGAAAACAGATCCAGGAGAGACAATCTAAGGATTATTGGACTCCCTGAAAGTCATGATGAAAAAAAGAACCTTGATGCTATCTTCCAGGAAATCATGAAAGAGAATTGCCCTGATGTTTTAGAATCAGAAGGCAAAGTTGGCATTGAAAGAATTCACCGATCACCTCCTGAAAGAGACCCCAAAATTAAAATGCCAAGGAATATCATGGCCAAATTTCATGACTATCACAGCAAGGAAAAGATATTACAAGCTGCTAGAAAAAAAACAGTTCAAATACCGAGGAATTATCATTAGGATTACACAGGATCTGTCAGCTTCCACATTGAAGGATCGAAGGGCCTGGAATCAGATATTCCGAAAGGCAAAAGAACTTGGATCACAGCCAAGAATAAGCTATCCAGCTAGAATGAGCATCATCTTCCAGGGAAGAAGATGGTCATTCAATGATACAGGAGAATTTCACCTATTTCTAATGAAAAGACCAGATCTGAACAAAAAATTTGACCTCCAAACACAGAACTCTAGAGAAGCGTAAAAAGGTAAAAAGGAAAAAACTCTCGAGAACTATATCTCTACTAGGGGTATCCTTAAAGAATGGGAGTATAATTTGATTTTACTTTGATAATAATCGGAAAGAAATTAGAGGTGGAAGGTACATCATACTGTAAAAAAAGGGGGGAGGGGAATGGAGGTAAAATAAAGTAAAAATAAAAAGGAGGTAAAATAAGGCAAAGTCTCATGAAGAGACATAGAAAATCTAATATAATTGAGGGAAAGAAGGGAGGGTGATGTGTATTCTTACTCTCATTAGATTGGGCTCTAAAAGAGTATATCAGATGCATTTGATTTCAGGGAAAAACTTGGCCCTCTGTATAGGGAAGTAGGAGGGAAAGGTGGAAAAGAAAGGGATAAATTAATAGAAGGATTAGGGGAAAGGTGTAAAAAAGAAGGAGGGTTTTAAAGAGGGGAGGACTGTTAGAGGGAGGTGGTCATCAAAATAAAAAGATAAAAGAAGGGGACATTTGGGATATGTGACTAATAAGATGGCAGATTAGTTATATTTTCTAAACCTTTTGTGAAACTTTCTAAACCTTCAGAAAAGGAAGCCAGATACAGAATGATTTACAACTTAACATGCTGAAGAAAGCAGAAATTTTTATAATTCAAGGTACTCTGTGAATGAATACTAGAGAACTCTAACAATTAGAACAATCACTCAGCATCTCTTTCATACCAGCCTTCATGCCTTCTTAGCACAAGTAGTCATGACCTGTCAGACTTCTGTGTGAAAGAAGAATTTTTAATTACTGAAGTGACTTTTACTTCATAAGAAGTAGCAGATGCTAATTCTGTCCAACCAAATGAATGTAATAGGACAGCAGAGGAGAAAAGTGAGGGTTTAAAATATGTAGCCACTGTACTGCTATCAAGCTCTATTATAAGAACCACCCCAGCTGTAGTTACTATAAGTGAATGTTCCTTACATTCCCTTAACAATTTACAAAAGTGGCTGGTGTCCACTCTCCTCAGTTACATGAAGGAAAGGGAGAGAAAAAAAAAAAAAAGAGAGAGAGAGAGTCCTGATGATTACATTCAATTTTAATCAAAGGGGACTGAATCCTAGTTTAGCTCAGTTATACAGATTAAGGTAGGTATCCTCCCAAATCAACTACAAGTTTTCTGCTTTTTGGTGACCTTCAACCTGGGTTAGCCCATCTGAGATGGTTTTTTATCAGGATATGGATGCGGGCATGTTACCGCTTCTTGAAGCCACAGGTGGAAATTGGGTTACAAGCTAACATAAAAAGTGGGTGAATACCTTTAAAAGAGCTAAGCTAGCATTTTCTTCAGAGGTACTCCTCCTCTATAAATATTTCACACATGTGTAAGGAAATAAGAGACTAAAACACCAAAATAACTTAAAAGGAAAAAATCCTTACTAAAATTTCAGCCTACAAATTAATAAATGAACACCAAATACTCTAAAATCACAAGGAATAATAAGGAAAACCTCAAATACAATACAAATGCTCTTAAATATAAAATGAGAGAAAATTAACTAACAGGGCCTAATGAAAGAGATTTCTATTATCCCATTGACAATTACAATTTTAAAAACTCTAGAATATTTAAAAGTAAAAATAAAATTAACTTAAAGGAAAGTAGTATCAAATACAGATTATACATTGGAGTTACTAACACAAAATTTTAAAAATTGGTAAATTCCATGAAAATAAAACTTTTATGGAAATGAAAGAAAAATTTACAGAAAATAAACATTTTTTGGAGGATGGGGAAAATCTATAAGAATATAAGCAAAAGATAACAACATTAAAAGAACCCATTATTTTTACACAAGTTAGAACAAATTAACTTTAATATCAGATGTGAAAAGATAATTTAAAGATAAAAATTAATGTAGAAGAGCAGGAAAAATAAAACAAAAATAAAAATAATCAACTAAGTACCATAATGACAAAATAGCATAAGAAAGCTTATAAAATTTCTGAATAATGTACTAATTCTTATAAAAAGTCATAATTGATTCAAATGATATATATTGCAAAAAAAATTTAAAAATTACTAGCCTTCAAAATGTAAGTTATATACTGGTCAAAAAAATCCAATTAGAAACAACAAATTTTGGAAACTACCAGGAGTGTCTTTCAAATATAAAAGAAGTTATTCGAATAATAGAAGTTATTGTACAGCCATGAAAATTTTGGAAGGGAGCATAATAACATCTTTCAAAAATCCAAGTTCAAACTCCAAGTAAAAATTACGAACTCTGAAAACATAAGCTTATTTATAAGTTGATCCTTCCTGTCTTGTACTTACTATTTCTCCCTTAGAAATGCCAATTCACAAGTGAAGCAATATCAGGGAGAAACATATCAATAATAGAAAAAAATTGGTTTTAGGGGTTTGTTTCTTTCTCCAATACCATGTGTCAATCCTAATTGCCCATTAATACCAAAAGGGATGCAGAGACAATAAGAATGAGGAACAAATAAGAATATAGCATAAATCAAAATATAATTTGTGATATTGTGGAAAGGAAGAGAAATTCAATACACTACATTTAATTAAAATTCAGAAAAAAGAGTAAATGAAAATTAATGTAATGAGAGGTTGGAGAGGGAGATAGACTAAGTCCTTTAAATTAGTGAGAAAAGTAAAGGGACAAAAATAATGAAATAAATGTTTATCTAAAGAAAATAAAGAAAAAATAATATTTTAAAGTAAACTTTGAGGACTAAGGAGAGGTCAATATGAATGGGGAAATAGCAAGAAGGCCAATTAACTTAGATTAACATGAAAATAACAAATAAAACTAATCAAAAATTTTGATAATGGAACAAATGAAAAACAAGGAAATCATATTCAAATGGGCAATGGATTAAAAAGTCACATTTATTTTAATAAAATGAGATGATAGAATCTACTAAGAAAACAAACAACATCTAGAAATTTATATTTGGCCACACAAAGGAAATTAGGATGTGTGTGTGTTTAAAAGATGGAAAAAATAAACTTCAACATTATGTGAACAGTAAGATGGCAATATTATTTTACATAGTTTTAGAAATATTAGCAATATTAATAAAACAAGAACACAAAAGTAAAGATATAAAGACATGCACAGAAGAAACAAATCTAACTCTATATGAACTAAATTTCTGGGATTTAATTCATCAAGACAATCAAGATTTGCTAATAGATAAAAATCATGTAATGTTCCTTAAATAAACAAGAAAAAAAATGGGCAAATCATAAACATTTATTTTTAAGCATTTACCATTTGTTAGGTACTGTGCTATGCACAAAAAATACAAAAAAGAAGCAAAAGCCAGCCCCCACCATCAAGATTTCACTACCTAGTCTTCTGGGGGGCAGAGCCAAGATGGCAGAGTGAAAACGTGACTCTCTGCATCTTCCTCCAATCTTCTCTCAAACCAACAATAAAATAAGGCTCTGAACTGATCTTCAAGTCAACGAATCCAGAAATATTTGGACACTGCTCTCTGAAGAACTTCATATCAGGTTTGTCTAACTCGGACAGAGGGATAAACAGCGGACACGGGTGTAGGCCGTGAGGCAGATGAAGGTGGCCTCGCTGTACCAGATCTAAAACTATATTATAAAGCAGCGGTCATCAAAACCGTTTGGTACTGGCTAAGGAATAGAGCAGTCGATCAGTGGCACAGGATAGGTTATCAGGACAATCTAGGCAATAACCTTAAGAATTTAGGGTTTGATAAACCCAAAGACCCCAGCTTTTGGGATAAGTACTCACTATTCGGCAAAAACTGCTGGGAAAATTGGAAACTAGTGTGGAAGAAATTAGGGCTTGACCCATACCTAACACCACATACCAAGATAAGATCTAAATGGGTTCAAGATCTAGATATAAAGAGTGATTTTGTAAGCAAGTTAGAGGAACGTAATATAGTTTACCTCTCAGACCCGTGGAGATGGAATAAATTTATGTCCAAAGAAGATCTGGAACTCCTAACTGAACACCAGATGGATAATTTTGATTATATTAAGTTAAAAAGTTTCTGTACAAAGAAAACTAATGCAGACAAGATTAGGAAGGAAGCATCAAACTGGGAAATCATCTTTACATTTAATGGTTCTGATAAAGGCCTCATTTCTAAAATATATAGAGAATTGTCTCATATATATAAGAATTCAAGCCACTCTTCAATAGATAAGTGGTCAAGGGATATGAACAGACAATTTTCAGATGCTGAAATTAAAAGCATCTCTAGTCCTATGAAAAGTTGTTCCAAATCACTATTGATCAGAGAAATGCAAATTAGGACAACTCTGAGGTACCATTACACACCTGTCAGATTGGCTAAAATGACAGGAAAAGATAACGATGAATGTTGTAGGGGATGTGGGAAAACTGGGACACTAATACATTGTTGGTGGAACTGTGAACGGATCCAACCATTCTGGAGAGCAATTTGGAGCTATGCTCAAAAAGTTATCAAACTGTGTATACCCTTTGACCCAGCAGTGTTTCTAATGGGCCTATATCCCAAAGAGATCTTAGAGGAGGGAAAGAGACCCACACGTGCAAGAATGTTTGTGGCAGCCCTTTTTGTAGTGGCAAGAAACTGGAAACTGAATGGATGCCCATCAATTGGAGAATGGCTAAATAAATTATGGTGTATGAATGTTATGGAATATTATTGCTTTGTAAGAAATGACCAGCAGGACGATTTCAGAGAGGCCTGGAGAGACTTGCATGAACTGATGCTGAGTGAAACGAGCAGAACCAGGAGATCATTATACATGGCAACAACAATACTATATGACGATCAATTCTGAGGTCCATGGCTCTCTATAACAAAGAAATGTCTCAAGCCAGTTCCAGTTGTTCACTGAAGAAAACCATATACAACCAGAGAAAGGGATATGAAATATGGACCACAACGTAACATTTTCATGATCTCTATTGATGTTTGCTTGCATTGTGTTGCCTTTCTCTGGTTTTCTTTTTTTTTCTTGTAGATTAGATTTTTCTTGCACAACTTGTCAACTATTATTACATTCTTAACATGTAGTGGACTTCCTGCCATCTAGGGGAGGGGAGAGGACTGGGGGTAAAAGTTGTAATGGAAAGCTTTGGCAATACTGGGGAACTACCCATACATATGTTATACAAATAAAAAGCTTTAATCAAAATAAATAAATAAAAAATAAAAAAAAAAGATTTCACTACTTAATAAGGGAGACAAGAAGCAAATAAATATGTACAAATAAGGTATATACAGGAATAACAATAAGAACTTAAAATAATTAAATTATTAATTTATAATAATAATTATAATAATGAAATAGGTTAGAAAAGGCTTTCTGTGGAAGATGGAATTTTAGTTGATACTTAAAGAAGGATATGGAATGTAAGGTTTGGAGGTAATACAGTTCAAGGGAGAACATTGGAGATACGGAATGGAGAATATTGGAAGATAGCCCCCCCCCCAAAAAAAAATGCCCAGAGATGAATGCTGAATTATCTTGTCCATGTAAATACAAGATCAATCTCACTGGACTAAGGAGTATGTCTTGAGGAGAAAGATGAAAGAATACTAGAAAGTTAGGAGTGGGATAGGTTGTAAAGGGTTTTAAATGCCAAATAGAAGATTTTGCATTTGATCCTAGAGGCCATTGGGAACCACTAGAATTTTTTTGAATATGTGTGGCAATGTGAGAGTAGGAAGGGGTTAAATGTTTCTACTTGGCCTTTAGGAAAATCATTTTAGAGGCCAAATGAAGGAAGAATTTGAATAGGGTGATAAATTAGAAAGGTAAACAGAGTTTGAAGTTATAAGAGAGTGGTAGAAATGTCAGTAAAAGGACTGGAACATATTTGGGAGATAGTGGAAAGATGAAATCAACAGGTTTTGGCAACAGATTAAATATGAAGAATGAGAGATGAGTAGAAGATGACTCCTAGGTTATGAACCTAATAGATGGGATGATGGTGCTGACCTTAAAAGTAATAGAAAATAGGAAAAAAATAATACTAATAAGAAAATTATCAGAGGGAGAGGAGATAGGTAGAAAAAAAATTAACAGCTTTGGATATTTTGAGTTTGACATTCTCTGGATATTCAATTCAAGATATCTAAAAAGCATTTTGAGATAAGAATGGAGGTCAGCTAAGAGGTTAGGATAACCTAGGTAGATTTGAAAAATAATAATGGGGATATTATTATTACTAATTGAATAATTATTATTATCTTTATTATTATAAGTAACATTTCTATAGTATCTGTGATACACTTGGTACTGTCCTAAGTACTTTACAAATATTATCTCTTTTGATTCTGGGGCGTAATTGTTATTATTGGTGGATTTTGATCTATGTACTCTGATCTATCCTCTTTTATTTCTGGAAGTGTAGGGTTGAACATGTCATGTCCTCAACCCCTACTCAATAAAATCCACTGGCTCCCTAGCACTTCTATGATCAAATACAAAATCCTTTGATTAGTTTTCAAATCCCTTCATAACCTGCCAGTTTTCTAACTTTCCAGTTTTCTTACATCTAACATCTCTTCAAGCACTCTGCAATTCAGTGACAATAGCTTCCTTGCTGTTCCTGACAAAAAATATTCCATCAACCAACAGGGCTTTTCTAATAGCTATTAGAGATACCTAGAACTCTCTCCTTCCTCGCCTTTGTCTCTTATGTTTCCTAGTTACCTTTAAGGCCCAGGAGAGTCTTAAATTTCACAAGAAGCCTTTACTAGATCTTCTGAATCTGAGTGCCTACTTCTATTATTTTAGCCAAGTTTTCCTGGATATATTTTGTTTGTAAGTAGGTGTTTCATTTTGATTTCCCTGATGTACTGTAAATTTCTTGAGAGAAGGGACTTTTGCATATTGGTGTTGCTTGTTTGTTTGTTTTGTTTTGTTCTTGCTTTTCTTTGTATCCCTATATTTAGCATAATCAATGCTAAATGGGATGATGGTGCTGACCTTAAAAGTAATAGAAAATAGAAATAGAAAAAACAATACTAATAGAAAAGTTAGTAGTGGGAAAGTTAGACATGGAAAGAAAATGTCAGCTTTGGAAGTTTTGGATCATATCCATTTCCTGGATATGATCAGGCATGTAGTAAATGTTATAACAATTAAATTCAAGAAATACAGTTTTCATCAAGGAAGAACATACACTACTTATGGCAGATATTTTTTTTTTATGTTGACATGAAAGGTTTTATGAGCTGCAAAGATGTGTGTCAGAAATTAGGATTAGACCTATATTTTAAAACATTTGGTAAATAATCTCAAAATGGATGCTTAACTTCAATAGATTATATCTTTTTTTTTTTTAAAGAGAACAGGGTCAAAAACTTTTTGTTGCTATGACTAGGAAGAGAAAACTTTAAATTACGTAAATGGTAGAAATGATCAACAAAGACAAAATATAAAATTTTGATTACCTAAAATTAAAAAAAATTGAAATACAAAACTAATCCAATTTAAATAGGAAAGGAATTGTTTAATTGACAAAGGGGAAAAGCTTTACAGAAATTATCTCTATAAAGAGATTGTGATTAATGATTTATAAGTATCTAATAAAAAAATTAAAGCAAAAATCATTCTCTAATTAATATGTTCATTTTACAACTCCTCAAGCATTAAGTATTCCAATTTCTTTTCTTAACCTGTTCCAATTTGTGGACATAAGGTTAAAAGCTAGAATGCCTTTATTTTCATTTCTACTATCAGTAATTTGGACCAATCTTTCATATTTTTGTTAATAGCTTATAATTCTTCTGAGTAATATATATAGATAGATAGATATAGATATAGATCATTTATCTGTATATACCTAAATAAGTGTATACATAAAACATATCTAGTATATAATATATATGATGTATATATGCATAACTTACATAATATATATACATTTATATACATATATAAAGAAAAATATATGCATATAGAAACACATAAATTGAACCTAACAAAGTGGAATTTGCTTATCGTTCCATAAAGAGAACTCCCAGGGCCAGCTAGAGGGCAAAGTAGATAGAGCATTGGTCCTGGAGTCAGGAAGAAAGGACCTAAGTTCAAATACAGAGTCAGACACTTAATACTTACTGTGTGACCCTAATCAAGTCACTTAACCCCATTTGCTTTGCATAAATAAATGAATTAATGCATGAATAAATAGAGACAGACAGAGATAGACAGATAGATAGATAGATAGATAGATAGATAGATAGATAGATAGATAGAAAAAAATAAAGAGAATTCCAAGACAGTTGATTTACAGAAATGATAAATAACAGCTATCCACAAGCATTCTATGTGTGGTCCCAGTCTTTCTCCTTCTGAATGTACTTTTCAGAAGTAGATAAAAGTGTACAGAAGCTGAAAATTTGGGTTAGTGTTTTAAGCTTGTTCGTGAGAGAAGGAAGAAAGAAAACTAGTTACTTTGTACTTTGGACACAATATGATGGTTGGAAATTGGTGTTTCTGTTTAGTTTTCCAAGTCTATAATGTGTTTGTTATCTCTAGTAATTAATATGTCAATGGGGAAGCCTTTGTTCTGGTGTATCCTACATCCCCCTAAAAAATGGGCACTGAGAATTGTCAAGAATGTCAGAAATAGCACTTTTGTTTCACAAATTTAGGCTAATTTTCTTGTTATCACTTTTTCTAGGTGCTTGTAATATCTTTTCTTTGGTGTGATAATTCTGAAATTTAGCCATAATATTCCTTGCAGTTTTAATTTTTGGATCTCTTTCAGGAGGTGATCAGTGAATTCTTTTAATGGCTATTAACCTTCTGCTTCTAAGACATCAGAACAGTTTTCCTTTATGATTTCCTGTAAGATAATGTCTAGGTTTTTTTGTTTCTTTGTTTGTTTTTGATTTTTTTTTCCCATCATGGCTTTCAGGAAATCCAATAATCCTTAGATTGTTTCTCCTAGATCTATTTTCCAGGTCAGTAATTTTTCCTGGGAGGTATTTCACATTTTCTTTTTTTTCTTTTTTTTGTTTTTTAGTTTTGTTTGACTGATTATTGAGGTCTTATTGAGTCAATCACTTCCATTTGTGCAATTCTACTTTTTAGTGTATTATTTTCTTCAGTTACCTTTTTTAGCTCCTTTTGTACTTGTACAATTTAATTGTTTTGTTCATTCCCAATGCACAAAATTTGTTTTTCAATGAATTGGTAACTTTTCCATATATATTTGGTAAGGCATTATATGCTTTTTCTATTTCATCAAATCTATTTTGTAGGGAATTAAATGCTTTTCCCATACCTTCTTGCGAAGATCTCATTTCCTTTCCCCATTTTTCTTCTAACTCTCAAGATCTTTTATGCAATCTTCAAAGATAGCCTTGTGAAATAGGAACTAGCTCATATCTTTTTTGGGGTTTCATCTGCAGTTGATTTGCCTTTAAGAATGTCAGGATTTGAGGTCTGTTCTTCTCTTTCTCCATAAGAGCTGTCTATGGTGAGATTTCTTTTTGGTTTTATGCTCACTTTTTAAAGTTTGCTCTTAATGAAAAGGAGGCACAACTGCTTTAGTTTGCCCTGGGGTAGTTCTGCTGATTGACTTCTGGTGTTGGGTAATCCTGGCTAGGTCACACGAGCTCAGTGGTTTACAATTTGCCTTTTGTAGCAAATCTGCCAAACCACCTACTTGCAACCAGATCAGAGTAGTCTAAGAGGCTCACAGAAGATTCCTAGTTGTGTGGAAGCTGCAACACTTAGACTCCCTGCCCTGGCTCCTTGCCCCCATCTCCCTGTGTTGTGTTTTGGGCTCTGCAGAGAGTCCCTCTGACCATTTGAAACAGACCTGTTCTGAAGTACTTTTAAGGTATCTTCTTCTGGAAATGTCTTGTACTCCAAATATTTGTGACTTTTTTGACTCCAAGATCAGTTTAAAGGTTTAATCTACTGTTGGTTTGAGAGAAGGTCAAAGGAGGTCACAAAAAGTTGTGTCTGCTCTCTGCCATGTTGGTGTCTTATTATCTCTTTTTAAACTCTTTCCTGAACCCCAAAGACTGAGATATAGTGTCTCCAACATGGTCTAGAAGCAACTGAAGTATATGTACATGAAGATATTATTCCTTTAAAATTCTGTTTTGGTATAGATAACATAGTCCATTTATATTGAGCTGATATCCTAAGCTATAAGTCTAGAAGTGACTTTAATTGTGAAACATCTTATAGTTTTAAATTTTTATTGTAGTATGTTTATTTATTTTTAATACACATTGCTTATTTGGAACTATGATCAAAAGTTTATCAAACTGTGCATACCCTTTGACCCAGCAGTGTTTCTCCTGGACTTATATCCCAAAGAGATCTTAAAGAAAGAAAAGGGATCCACATGTACAAAAATGTTTATGGCAGCCCTTTTCATAATGGCAAGAAGCTGGAAACTGACAGGATGCCCATCAGTTGGAGAATGGCTGAATAAGTTATGGTATATGAATGTGATGGAATATCATTATTCTCTAAGAAATGATCAGTAGAATGATTTCAGTGATGCCTCCAGAGACTTAACATGAACTAGTGCTAAGTGAAGTGAGGAGTAGCAGGATTTCATTGTACACAGCAACAAGATTATATAAACATCAATTCTGATGGACATGACTCTTCTCAACAATGAGATGATTCAGGCCAGCTCCAATAATCTTATGCTGATGAGAACCATCTACAGCTAGAGAGAAGAATGTGGGAATTGAGTGTGGATCACAGCATAGCATTTTCACTTCTTTTGTTGTTGTTTGCTTGAATTATATTTTTTCTCAATTTTTTTTTCCTTTTTGATCTGATTCTTCTTGTGAAGCAAGATAATTGTATAAGCACGTATGCCTGTATTACATTTACATATATTTTGACTACATTTAACATATATTGAATTATTTGCCTTCTAGGAGAGAGGGTAGGAGGAAAGGGAGGAAATTGGAACACAAGGTTTTGCAAGGTTGAAGAGTGAAAATTACCTTTGCATATATTTTGAAAATCAAAAGTTTCAATTAAAAAAAAAGAAGAAAAAAATGCACATTGCTTTATGAATCATGTTGGGAAAGAAAAGTTAGGCCCAAAGTGAAAAACCATAGGAGAGATAAAAAAAAAAAAAAAAAAAAAAAAAAAAAAACTGGGGGAAAAAAGTGAGCATTGATTTACATTGAGCCTCCTTATTTCTTTTTCTAGTTGCAGATGGCATTTTTCTGTCCAAAGTCTGTTGGCTTTGTGTAGGATCACTGATCCATTGAGAAGAACCAAGTCTTTTATAGTTGATCATTGCACCTTCTTGCTGTTATTGTGCACAATGTATTCTGGGTTTTGCTTTTTTCTTTCACCATCAATTCATTTAAATCTTCCCAGGGCTTCCTATATCAGC
The DNA here is from genome assembly GCA_023553655.1 of Myrmecobius fasciatus. Taxonomy (NCBI): domain Eukaryota; kingdom Metazoa; phylum Chordata; class Mammalia; order Dasyuromorphia; family Myrmecobiidae; genus Myrmecobius; species Myrmecobius fasciatus. The sequence goes on along the minus strand of JAJPUD010003699.1, from coordinate 209,985 downwards.
TTGTTCAACATTATTTAAAGAACAAAATATCTCTTTAAGTTCACATACCACAACTTGTTCACCCATTTCCCCAACTGGTGAGCATCTACTCATCTTGAAATCTTTTGCTAACAAAAAAGAGCAGCTACAAACATTTTTGCACATATGGGTCCTTTTCCCTCCTTTATTATTTCCTTGGCATTACTGACACAGTAATGGCACTAACGGTTCAAAGATTTTAATATTTTGAAACTATATATTTTATTTTAAAATAAAACTTTGTAATCCAGCGATTATGTTTCATCATGTTTACTTTTGTCCTTACATTACTAAATCTTTTACTTTCGATTTCAAAATTAGTATTTATAATGAATTTTGAATGAGTGCTGTGCTTTAGATATATTTGGAATAATTTGGTCTTGAAATAAAGTTATTTCCCAAAATGCCAATGGAGAGACATTTGTTTTCTTAATGATCCCTTCAGGTACTATGTTCTGAATGTTTATCAGTATGAATTATTTAAAGATTGCCTTGCAGGGTGATGGAATCTTCTACATAGAGAATAGCAATAAGCCTGCATTCAGCTTAAGTAGTTAAGCTCTTTTATCCATATTGTTCAATATTATTTTCTTTCAATGAGATCAACTTCATTTCTCAAGATGCCAGTTTAAAAAATCAAGTATGAAAAAGTTACCAGTATCTACATCATTATATAGTGTAATCAATGCAACAAAGAATCCTTGAGAGCCTACTATTTTTATGGAAGGAATAAATAGGTAATTAATTACAAACTGGCTAAACTCTGGTAGCTTTTTAAACATTTAATATAATTGAATTATGAAGAATACTAGCTGGAGCCCAAATCGGAAACTCTGATTTAGTTTTACTTGCACATGAAAAGACTAGGAGATGCATCTACTCTATGACTCTGGGCAAGTCAAGTTATCTTTTTGGTTCTTAGGTCTCTCACCCATGAAATGAAGTACTTGGAATAAATCATCTCTAAGGACCCTTCCTAACTTAAATTCATGATGCAAATGAGATCTGGATTTGTCAATACATTTTTGATCAAACTGTTTTTTGTCTGTTTTTCTATTTATGGTTTATCCCACATTGTGTCCTCAGTGAAAAGTTATATAAGGACATTCAGATGCCTGTGAATTCATATTTTATAACGTGACAATATTTTCATTGTTGTTAGATTTCAGGTATGTAAAAGTAATTCCTTAGTATCTCTGAACATAAATAATTAAATAAAAAATAATTAATCATCATGATTTTTAATTCATTTGGTGCAATGTGAGTTACTATGCTGAATTGATCTTGAAGCCAGGAAGCCTTGAGTTCAATTTCTGTTTCTGAGGCATGTTGGGGAGGTAACCATGAAAAAGTAATTTAACTTTTCAATGATCTAGGCACTTCCTAAAGAAGATAAATTGCAGAGAAAGTTTTAGTTTATACTGTTAAAAGAAATGTTCACATTCCAGAACATCCCTATACTAAATGATGTCAGAGATCGTCATTTCTATAAATGTAAAAAATGCAAGAGAGCTGGTGTTATATATTTTATGTACTTCATACACTAGCGGATCGTTATTATGCCATTTTCACCTTGGGTCATAAGAAAATTGTTTTACATATTCAATAAACATGGAAGGTGATAGACTGGAGAAATTTCAGGCAGAAGACTAAATAAAGAGAAATATCCCTAGACATATGCAAAAAGTATTATACATTTACTCTCTTTTTATAAACTACATAGAGTTGGATCTCAACTGAAGTATGGGAATATTTAAGCAAAAGTCAGACCTTGAGAATATCAGGAAGACATTATCTACCAAGAAATATTTAAAATTTTGGCATAGCAGAAAAACAAACCAAATGAAATGAAATAAAAAGCTAATTTGCTTATGATATACTTTCTTATTTCTATATCTTGTATATATTTTGAGCTTTTTTTTATATGGAAAGAGATGTTGGTCTATATCTAATTTCTTTCATACTGCTTTCCAGTTTTCCCAGAAGATTTTTCCCCCAAATAGTGATTTCTTGTCCCAATAATGGGGCAGCTTTTTACATCTTCACATTTTATACCTTATGTATTCAATTAATCAATCACCTTTTTTTGTAGGCCATATTATTATTACTTCTGGTTATTATTTAATGGCATACATTGTTATCTGGTACTGCTAGATCACCATTATTCACTTTTCTGCCAATGTTCCTTTAAGATTCTATATTATTTTTCCTTAAGATGAATTTTTAAATTATCTTCTCTAGCTCTATAAAATTATCCTTTAATAAGTTTGATTAGTATGGTATTGAATAAATTCTTTATACTTACAGCAAACTTGGAGTAATTTTTCTCCAGTAGATCTCTCTTTAGTTATGTGAAGATTGTTTTGTAATCAAGTTCATATAGTTTTTATGTGTGTTGGCATTTAGACTCCCAAGTATTTTAAACACTGTGAAGTTATTTTACATTAAGTTTCTCTTTCTATCCTTCTTGCTGGGATGCTGATGATTTATGCTGGGGTTTTTTTTATAGCCTAAAAGTTTATTAAAGGTTTTTATTTGTTTCAAATAGGTTTTTCCTTGATTCTCTCACATTATTTAAGTATATCATCATATCATCTGCAGTGATAGTTTTTTTTTGTCTTGTTCCCTATTCTTATTCATTTAATTTATTTTCTTTTGTTTTATTGCTATAGTTAGCATTTCTAGTATGATACTAAATAATAATGGTGATAATCATCATCCTTGGTTCACTCCTTGCCTATTTGAATTCACCACATCTTTTAACTGTTTATCTATTTATAGAATGAGTCATAGCCCTAAAACCTTGGATAATAGACTTTAATCAGTGAGCTCTCTTGGTGATCTCATTAGCTTCCAGAGATTTCATTATCATCTCTATGCAGATGATACCAGTATCTACATATCCAGCCTACACTTTTGCCTACACAACAGTTCCCATTCACTATCTACAGAATATCTATAACTACTTCATAGGGAGATTCAACACAATAATTCCCTCTTCCTAACATTCTTATTTCTTTTAAAAGTACTAATATCCTATAGCGAACTTTTTTTTTAGTTTAAGAGATTTTATTTGTAAAATATTAATAAGATATTACCCACTAACTTCATTTTAAAACACCTGTTGAGCATCTCGTATTGTATATGAGGCAATATTACAGCTTATATTCAAGGAATGTAGAAACTGGTAAAATCACTAAGACAGGACACAAATTGCAGTCATAATAGTTGGATATGTCATATTAGAGAAGAGATGCAACCAATTGCTATGGAACACAGAAAGAAAGGGAAATAAGGTTTCAAAATAATGAAAAATTTTATGGAAGAAGTAGCATTTTAGCTGGATCCAGAAGGATGAGTTGACTTTTATTGGGGAGAGATAGATAGTGAAGAATCCCAAGTAAAGATATTTGGCTATAATTGAGGTCAATGAATCCAAATTCAAATAAAATTTAAATAAAAACAGGGATCACTAAACCTTAATAAGATTCACCATAGGCAACATATTGACTTAGAAAAATATATTAATTGTATGTATTCTATTTTTTTTTGCTTATTTTGTTAAACACTTCCCAATTATATTTTAGTCTGATTTATGAATCATTGGAGAATGCTGTGGGACAGTTTTTGACACCTCTGACTTAAGGTACTTGAAGCACAATTTTTGATTTTGTTATTCAATCATTTCAGTCACATTTGACTCTTCATGACCCCATTTGGGATTTTTTCTTGACAAAGATACTGTAGTGTTTTGGCATTTCCTTCTGCAGCTTATTTTATGGATGAGGAAACTGAGCTTTGCAACAGGATTAAGTGACTTTCCTATGGCCACATCGCTATTTATTATCTGAGGCCAAATTTGAACTCAGGAACAGAATACTTACCTGACATTTATCTGAACCACCTAACTGTCCCATGAAGCATAATAGCAGGAAATAAAGCTTGTAAATGCTGAAATTGGCCAAATCATACAGGATATTAATACGCTAAGAAATATGGATTTTATTTCAGTAAACCAAAAAAAGACAAAGTTTTTGAACAGAAAAATGACTTGTTTTAAGAATCATATCTGTTGAAAGTATTTATAGAAGACATAGATAGTGAAAAAACTTAAATTATTACCAAATGTGTATTTGTTTTAAAAAAAGAAATTACAGATGATAAAGAGATGATTGAAGGTGAAGAAAGGATATAACTGTTTCTGAATACTTAAAGGATTTGTTATAAATTACATAGAGAAGATTCTTGCTGAGATGTACTATATAACCATTGAAATCCATTCCAAGATTGCACAGTTCCATGTGTATTTTTGTTTGTTTTGTTTTTAATAAGATGAAATAAAAAGGGCAATGACTAGGCTGTAGATTAAGGGAGATATCAGTAAAGTGGCTACCACAAAATTTCACGTAACAGAAAATGAGGGCTTCAGAATGGTAGGGTGAATGGAAGAAAATAGTAGATATTGTAAAATAGAATCAGCAAGACTTTATACATGTTTGGCTAATAAGGCTGAGATTACAGTTAAAAAAAATTAATGGTATCTTCATTTCTAAATATAGTGACTAAAAAATAACCTGAATTCATTTATTGGAATGTATGATGAAATCACTTCTCTACAAAATAAATAACAAACAAATGAAAAAAAAATTAAAAAATTAAAAATGATTATTAGAACAAAGAATGAACAACATTGCAGTAGGATTTGTTATTCACACCTTAAGAATTTCTGGTATATGACAAATTTCCTAAGAGACACTGCTCCTGAGACATATCTGTGATGACACTAAAAAGCAACCCTCTCAGGGGTTAAAAAACAAAAAGTATCAGCTTTTAGAAATCTGCCAACAATGCTGCACAACAGTTTGGAACAAGGAAATGAACCGCTGCATCCAATGGAAACTGCCATGGGACTTTAGGCAGGTAAAGTGTAATTAACTAAATTAGAAGTAATGAAAATGCTTCGCTTAAACTGCGTAGAAACTGTACAGAGATTTGCTATACTATAGAGCTTCGTGGTCCATTTGAACTCCTGCATACAATTAAAAGACATTTCCTCTAAAAAAGATCAAGGGATTTTCATCAGAGAAAATTACTACTGCTTGCCAGCTCTTTCCTAATGAGTTTTTAAATCTGCCTATATTGTATGTGTGCCAATTGGCCCCATTTTGTCTTCAGTAAGGTGGATGACACCACATGCATGGATCCCTTTCCTCTCAGGGCAAAACCAATATTGGAAAAGATATTTTAAAAGGCATTCATAGGATTAGAATCCATGTATAGGATCCCTTTTAGGAATCTTGGCAGTAGGAATCAAAATATGGACAGTTAGTGTTAGATATGTACTGCATTTCATTCCAGCTGCAATGATTTCCTCCAAAGGGAATATTCTACTTAGAATATTCTACTTACTCTTGTGGATGATTGGCTGTCCTAATTACAAAAAGGTAAATCTATTTAAGCAGGTTTCTTAAACTGTAGCCTGTGAACTTTTTTTTTTTCATATTTTGGAAATTTTATTTCAGTATAAGGGTTTTTCTTGTAACCCTATATGTTTTATAATAAGCATATAAAGACTTTATTTTGAGGAATCTATAGATTATACCTGATTACTAAAGGGGTCCAGGACTTAATCTCTCTCTCTTTCTTTCTATGTCTGTTTTTTTTATAGACACACACATCTACAAAGTTAAGAAATACAAATTAAGAGAGTCATCCTATAAGAAATGTTCATGCATAATTGGTGACTTCTAAATATAAAAGTTTATATTAGCAACGAATTTTATAAGAACAATTTATTTTTGAAAATGCTCTTTCAATGAGGGTGACACTTGGGAGGATCTCAGTGCAATAAAATGATAAGGAAATGCGACAATGTCTAAGTCTTAGAATCATAAATAGACATATATGTTGGATGATCAGTTTAGAACTGGAAGAATTCTTAGTATTTGCTCTGAAGTTAAAGAAACTAGTCTTAAGTTAATTGTCTTGATTTACGTGGACAGAAGGCCTTATAACAGTGTGAGTATTAAATAAGTTAAAAAGGTAAGTCAGATTTTCTGGTTACATTATTGTGAGGAACTAAGATTGATTAGGACTTAAATTCCTACAAGTCCATAAGGATATATCTCTTGACCCTAGATGCTTTTCTTTTATCACTTTTTTCTTCCCTTTCTTAAGGGCTTAAGACAATCCCATGGATGGCCTGCATTTCATTTTCACCATCATTACGTGTTACTTCTAACCAAGCACTTCTCTAATGATTTAGCTTACTGACACATAGAAAACATAGTCTTTTGATGGCTTCTTAAGGCATTTCCTACCAAAAAGGAGACAACAGAAAATAGATAGAACTTTGTTCTGCCCCACTTCTTTCTTTCATATATGTATGTGTGTGTGTCTACACATTCACACATACACATAAATACATACATATACATATATACATATAAAGTATAGGAAAAGAGAAAGATACTATCAGTAGATACATATACATATATTCATGCATATGAATATATAAATAAGCACACAAACACATACATAAACATAGATATATGTGTAGATTTGTGGATGTGAATGTCAATTTAAAGGAAGAAAGGACTAAAGGTTTTGCTATAATATAAAGGGAAAAAAAAATTTTTGCCTAGCATGTGTCTTCATAGGAAACTGAGTCATGAAGTTTAAATGGCTTTGCTAAATCATGTGGCTAATAAGTAGCATATCTAGAACTATTACTTAAGTTAAGCACCCCGGTGGCACAGTGTATAGAATACCAAACTCGCATTAGGAAAACTGATTTTGAATTCAAATTTGACCTTAGCCATTGAAGACTTATATGATCAAATCATTTAATTCTATTTGCCTGAGTTTCCTCATCTATAAAATGAATTAGAGGAGGAAATGGCAAGTCACTTCAGTATCTTTGCCAAGAAAATTTACATATGTGGATATCCTTTACAAGTCTCTAAGTTACAGCCCTTCCCTAGGTGGGGCTCAGAGTGGGGAGCTGGGAAGAGAAAAAAAAAATCAAAGAAAATGCCAATCATGTGCTAGATCTACTTGTAAATCTGCCTGATCTTTTGGTCAGGGTGGGGTATCAAACATTGCAGTTATGAAAGGAAAGTCAATGGAAGCTGGCATCCATGAGAAGGAAGCATCAGATTTTTAGTTAGAACATTTTTATTAGCATCCAGGTTTTAATTTACTTGGTGACCTTAAGCAAGTTATTTGATATATATTAGCATTATCTCCCTCATCTGAAAAATTAAGAGATTAATTTGGAATCTAGTCAATATGCATTTTTTTAAAGATCCCATCTAGGTAGGATCATAAAATAGGATCATAAAGGCACCCTACTGGGATTCATAGTAGGAAGCCCTAATTCAGTTCAATTTTTTACACTGATGCATCACAAAAAAAAAAAAAAAAAAAAAATGTTATCTTTGAACTTTACCATTGTAGCTCTAGTTCTCCTAGAATCCCAGTTACTATGTAAGACATTGCAACTAACTTGAGGATAAGATAACTTACTGTCTACCATGTGGTGGTAGATGAAGTCACAGTATGAAGAGGTTTATAATGGCATCTATAACTCGGTTATTCTAAGATTAGGAATTCAAATTCTGGGGGTTTTTTGTTTGTTTTAAGTTTTTTGTTTGTTTGGTTTTAATTTCTCCTCTGTAACAGTTAACTTTAGCATCTTTTTCTCCCTATTGTCCCACTTTTCCCTAAGTCACATTTGTTTTCTAGAGCCTAGGACAAAGGTCACCCTAAAGTGCTTTTCAGATCTTCATAGGGGAAGCAATTTCAATAGAGTAGTAAAATAATTTATTCTACTTTAAATTAAATCAGCCCAATATTCCAATGTTGGTCCCATCTCAAGTTTCAGTATATGGGGTTGGACATAGCTATCATCTGGCAATTTTGACTTGTTTTATAAAATTTAGGCAATCGATAATAATTTTTATTATCCTCATCTAGCTTTTACATAGAACATTAAGGTTTGCAAAGTGATTTACAAATCTTTTCTCATTTTATCCTGAAAACAATCCTCTGAAATACCCATTTTACAAATAAGAACTGAGGTAGATAGAGCATTAAGTGATATGACAGTCTTGCAAATATATCAAGAAAGTTATTACACACTACTAAGATTTCTCTTTTCTAGACTAAACTTTCCTCTATTTTTTCAATTTGAATAATCATGTCTTCCAGAACCCTATCACTTTCTCCTAGATTATATTTTTCATAAATTAATCTGTGAAAACTAGACTCAGCATTTTATATAGCATGTGACAGGAGCAGAAATGATGAGATGATTATATCTTTCATCTCAAATACTTCCTAGTTTTATTATGATAAAAAGTTATATCAATCTTTTGTCTCTTATTGATTTATTGATGCATGTTGAACTAGCATCCTGTAAAAACAATCAGTCTTTTCCCTCTCATTTTGTTTTCATGAAATTGATATTTAAATGTGGATTTTACATTGTCTTTTTTGAATTTATTTTGCTTGGATTTGATTTGTTTTCTGGAATTGTAGAGATATTCTTGGTGCTGAGTCAATCATTTTGCTATTTTCCCATGAATTGACCTAAGAGAAAAAAATAATATCTCTGTTTCCTTATTCGGTCTGTAATTAAATTTAACACTTCATGCTACAAACATATGAATAATATAGCTTTAATTGGACTGTCTTTTCCCCAACATGCTTAACTTTCTGTACTGAATTTAAAATATAGAAATTTGAGTCCTTTGCTAAAGATGGAAGACACTTATTGACTTTCTGAAAGAGAAAATGTCTGTGTCTTTGTGTGATTATGTGTTTGTGTGAGAATGGTTGTGTGTGGGTCTATGCGGATGTGTGTTGATGTTTGGGTGTTTGTGGTTCTAACCAAGAAAGATGTAAACTGGAAAAGAAGGTGGAAGGAAAAAAACACTTATCTTTCATTCTCCCCACTGCCCCCATCCCAGTGCCAAAACAGATGTGAGAGAAATAAACTTCTACAACACAGAAAAAGTAACTTAAATAAGATCACAAAAAACAAAAATCTAAGAGAGGGAGTAATAAAATCTACTGCTTCATAAATCTATGCAAACACATATAAAGTATAGGTAATAAACAGAGCCTCTGAGATTCCTCCCAACTTCAAGATTCTGTGAATATGCAATTCTGAAAATAGAGATCATTAAAATACCTTTCTTGGTAGTTTATTTCTTTTAAATTCTATTTATTTTATTCTGAATTTAAGAAATAAAATAAGCATTTCCATAATGGTGTAGGATATATAAAAAAGATTATTGCTTTTGAAATTTCAAGTCAGTTGTATACAACCTGCTATTCTTTTTAAATATATAATAAAGTTATCATGTAACTTTCCCCCCCCCCTTTTTTTTTTCCCTTCCACCTCCTTTACTGCTACTTAGAGTGATACCTTCTACTATGCACTTCTGGATATGCACATGCCTATGAATTTGGACCTAACTAGCATTTGTATGCATTCACATATAATCAGTATATTCATATACACATATTTTTATGTGTAAAATAGATGTACAGATATAGCTGAGATATTCTCAATTAATTTGTTCATTAAGAGTTAAGCCACTTTTTTAAAGGAATAGAGTAGTGATCTCTATTATGTAGATTAAAAAAAAGATAATGAAGAGAAGCAGAAAGCCATTGGACAGGGAGAAAATAAAGAACAGTAAACATTCTTATAAACTCCACAATAATATAAATATCAATGATTATATTTTATAATAATAGGATTCATAACAAGAATCAAAACACAAAGGTTTTGTTTTTGGTTTTGTTATTGTTGTTATTTACTTGTGTGTTTGTTTTATTCCTAGTTCTGATTATTCTATTTGGCTAGATAGCCTCTTCTGGCATTACCCAGTGAAACATATAACATCTATTGTAGAAAGTATGTAGCATAAAAAAGTATGTTTATATATATATGTGTATGTATGTGTGTGTATACATATGTGTATATATTCACATATAAAGATATAGATTTGTATAGCTACATGAATACACGTGTGTATGTGCATATGCATATATATATGTACATCTATATCTGATGCTTAATAGATGATTTTAAAAAAATGCTTGTAAACTGATTGAATTATAACCTCTCACTTTATCCTCATCTTGATTTCCAACTCTCTTCTTACAGAGAGTTAGGACTCATCCTCTGAGATTTTAGGCTTTGAACTCTCACTATTTTATTTTGTGCCAATATTAAGTTGAAGCTGCTTAGTATAGATGTATGTTCCACTGAATTAAGTAATTTTATCAGGTTCCTTGTGTATTGTTTCTCAATCCTCCAAAATGGATGCAAATAAGCTGTAATTATTTTCTTAATCATGTTTGCTACCACCAATTGAAATCACTATGATACATTATTATCAATTAGCCAATAATCATTTTTAAGTCTTTAATGTACATCAGGCTCTGTTTTAATTGCTAGAGATTTAAAGGAAGGCAAAAATACATTTCTTGCCTGCAAAGAGCTCACATCACACACAACACACACACACACACACACACACACACAAGACATAAAGAAAATCAATAGAAGATAATTTCAGAGAGAAGAGAATGACTTTGAAGATTAGAGGGTCATAGAAAGGCCTCCAGCAGGAAAAAAAAAAATTAAGCTGTCTTGAAAAAATGCAGCAGAACCAAGAAACAAAGATAAAAGAACAGACTGATGCAGACATAGGTAACATGCAGTACAAAATCATAGTTAAGAAATGAACAGTTATGTATGAGGATCATCAACTAGAAGAAAAGATAGGAGGAGGGTTATTTTTTTAAGTTAAATGCCAGATAGATTTCTCATTTGAAAACAAACATGATAAGGAGTCACTGAAATTTATTGACTAAGGAAGTGGAGTGGTCAGACCTGAACTTTAAAAGTGAAAATGACTTTGGCAGCTGAAAAAATTATGAAATGAAGTTAGGGAAAAACAAGATAAGAGCAACAATTACAAGAAAGATGTAATTAATCATCCTGAAAGCTGAGAATGTATGTATAGAGAATATACAAATAATATTTTAAAGATATAAACAAAGAATTGGCAAAAAAAATGGAAATGCTGAGTGAGTTCAAGAGAAGAATTAGTTTGAGTGACTAGGAACATGGCAGTTGAAGGAGGGAGAGAGGCACAAGTGCCATGTTTCAGACATATTGATTTTGTGATATCTGCAAGACAATCAGTTCTGGGTACTTAAAAGACAGAATTTGGTGGTGTTGGATTGGATTTGAGGAAGGGCTTAGGGTTTCATTCATAAATGTGGTAATCATTTGTGTAGAGATAATTGTTGAACTCATGACAGCTGAAGAGTTCATGAAGAGCTAAAGGAAAGAGAAGAGAAACTGAGAGAACCTTAGAAGTCACACAGAGTTAGGGGGCATTACTTAAATTATGGTTAGCAAAGGACTGAGAATCAGTGATAAGACAGATTCAAGGAGAGTCAGGCAAGATCAGCACCTTGAAAATCTAGGGTGAAGAAATGATCCAGTAGATGATGGACAATGTGGAAAGTGGAATTAAGAAAGTACAACATGGATAATTTTAAGCATGGGACAGAGAAAGGAAAACTAAATTAATCATGATCTATATGAGTCTAAATATGATCTCCAAAAGGGCTAACTTCTGAAATCTATTTTAATGAAATAAGGAAACAGAGCAATGATAATATAGAATTGGCAAAAATAAGAGAAACTGCCAGATAATTTTTAAAATGTATTCTTTAAAAAAGCCATCTAAAAGAGAGTACCATGAATTGAGGTTAGCTTATCAAATCCCTACTACCTTTTTAGATATAAAGAAGCTAGAAATATCCAGCTGGAATAAGTCCACACATATCTAAACCCGGTGTGGTTTACATAAACTTGTGAAGTATATGCTGAGAAATGCGGAACAATTTCCCACTTCTTAGAAGCCAATTTAATCTGTCTTCTCTAAAACACTTTTGTTCTGTGTGTGTATATGTGTATGTGTGTATGTGAGAGAGAAAGATAGAGACACAAAGACAGAGAAACATAGAAAAAAAGATAGAGACACACACACACACACACACACAGAGAGAGAGAGAGAGAGAGAGAGAGAGAGAGAGAGAGAGAGAGAGAGA
>JAJPUD010003699.1:172288-194981 GCA_023553655.1 Myrmecobius fasciatus | reverse complement strand
TAGTAGTAGTAGTAGTAGTAGTAGTAGTAGTAGTAGTAGTAGTAGTAGTAGTAGTTGTTGTTGTTGTTGTTTTTGTTGTTGTTGTAGTACTAGTAATATATTCCAAAAGATATTGCTCTTTGGATTGGAAATGTCAATGTAATATAAACTGGATGATTTTGACATTGATATTTCTGTCATCTTCTGTTGTAGTATTCTGATTTCATTCTGAGATAACCAAATAGAAGCCATCCTTTGGAAAAGCAAGAAAATTGTTATTTGGTGGTACTGGGGAGGGAAGTTGAATTCATATTGTAGTAATGGTTTTTAGTGAATTACAAAAAATGGTCAAAGGGGGAAAAAAGAATATAACACTGACATTGTCTAAATGAATGAAAACAGAGGGTAGGAAGTTGTTTTAAATTTCTGTCCTGAATTCAGTCTAAATCTGCTCACGTACAAAACTGGTTCTTGATTGAGTTGTTTCATTAAGTATATAAAATGAGACATGTGAAACACTTGGGAAACCAGTGAGATTTAGAAGCAAAGAGTGAATTCAAAGAGATGATTTGAAGGTTATGTGGCAAAATGCTCAGTTTCTCCAACTAATTAGGGCTGTTGGGACTGTGGGTAATGTGTAGTTTCTAGGTCATAGTGAGTTTAGAGTCTTTTTTAAGCATTTAAAAATAAAGTTTGGCTCAACTATTTTACAACACAATTTTTTTCCTCCCTCCCTTCCTTTGCCCCAACAATCAGTCTATCAATCTTCATTAAATTGCTTTGTTTGGTTTTTTGTTTTTTGTTTTTTTACAAATTACTTTACCAGTGAGTAGAAAAATGAGTGTGACCAGTTTTTTTTTTTTTAATTCCCAGCCCTAATTCCTCCTCTTAAATCCTTTTAAATAAATTCTTTTATTATTAAAATGCGTGTCTGTGATATACAAGGATTGTTTCTGTCACAAACTGACTATTATTCAGAGGTATTTGATAAAATGCAAATAATCCTGAAAGAAAGAAATCCAGGATTTCATTGCCTAATAATTTTATAGCCAGAGGTAAGGCTAGATAGCACATAGCCAATCTGCTCTGATTTCTGATTATTTCAGGACTCTACAATTTTTTCATTTGAAATCACAAGTGAATTGATTAAATTATCTGAGTGAGTATACATTCTGCCAATCACTGAATCCACTGAAAGTCCACAAATCTTTCTCATCATTGATTCTCTCTCTCTCTCTTTTTTTTTAAATTAAAAGAAAAAAAGATTACATACATGTTTTCTTGTTTTTTTTTTTGTTTATTTTTATTTTTTTTTTTTTTAGGGGGAGAGTGGAGTGTGGTAGGAAAAGATACATGTATGACATGATCTTTTCCTTGGTACTTTGCAGTTCCTCAAATTCAGTTTCATCCAATACCCTTGAGGAATTCACATTCTACTGAAATAATAGAAAGACTCTTTTCTTTTAAATATTAATCAACCAGAATATGAGAAAACAATAATGTCTCTAATTTGTCAAATTAGTTTATGATTATCCCTCCCTTAACTTTTTTTTTTTTTCCCTTTGCTGAGGCAATTGGGGTTAAGTGACTTGCCCAGGGTCACACAGTTAGAAAGTCTTAAGTGTCTGAGACCAGATTTTAACTCAGGTCTTCCTGACTTCAGGGCTGGTACTCTATCCACTGTGCCATCGAGCTACCCCCTTTAACTTTATTTTTGAGAGTTATTTCAATGCAAGAGTAAACATTTATTCAACATATCACATCTAAATTCTTCAATTTAGGTACTTTGGGGAACTAATCTGATTACTAGTTTTGAGGTTAGATTTTCTCCTGATTCATTGAACTGATTGAGGGTCATTCCTTTGTGTTGTTGCTATTTTTGTGGTGGTTGGAAAACATATTAAATATGATTGTGTATTTCCAGCCAGCAAGGACATTCTGGCTCTTTGGATAGCCATTATTGAGTTCTCAAGCTAGCATGGAGGAAAAAAAAAAAAAAAAAAAAAAAGAGGTGTTTTGTTTGTTTGGTTTTGTTTTAAAACTATCTTCTAGCTTAAGATATCCAGAAAATTTAAAACTAGGTATATATTAAATTAATATTTTTAAAATTAGATCATTTAATATTCATAGGATAATTGACAAAAAAGTCATTTGATCCCTAGAGAATGAAACATGTATTTCCAGTCTTTTCTTAAGCTCTCTTTAAATCATATTAATTAAGAATACAAGAGGCATCTTTCCAAGTTCCTAGTTTATTAAATCATACTAGCAAAAGGCATCAATTACAATGCTATGTTTTAGTAATTCTTTGTTTATCTTGTTTTAGAAGTATCTATTACACTTCATTAAATATTAATTTAACTTATAAAAACTCATTTTAACAGTATATTTATAGAACCACAATGAAATTTTAATTTAGACATTAAATACATATTTTAAAAATGCATTGCATTCTGTATTTACAATTGAAAAATGTATTCAACAGAGATTTGAAGCATGTCAGTATTTATACTTCCTGATGCAAGTTTAATAAACAATTTCAATCATTTATAATCATTGATACCTTTTAAATTTGAAAAAAACATTAAAACATTAGTGTTTTGTGTCAGAGAAAAGTTTTATACAGACACAGCATATAAGGAAGCACATAATATGCTTCATATGTATATGTGTTCTTATATACACATATAGGTGTATGCAACACATGTATATATGTGTATGTATGTACATTCTAATCATTTTTTCATCTTCTAATTGTATGTTCTGTTGTTAAATAATCATGTGGGCTAATTGTCATGAGTAAAAACAGAAAAAAAATATGTTAGTCTCAAAACTTAAAACCCTGACTTAATACCAGACCAAATAATAAACAAGAAATCTAGTGAAAAACTACAACAGATTTCTGGAATATCTCCTGGATCCCTGCTCTGTGAAGAGAAAGAGAAGAAGAAGAAAGAAGAGGAGGAGGAGGTAGAGAAGGAGAAAAAGAACAAAGAAGTTCCTGTTGCCTAGAGTGATTAAGTAGCTTAAAAGAGAATACTATTAAAATTCTGTAAGTAACATTGGATATCTTGAAAACTAGAAAAAAGAGAAAGAAAAACTTTAATTGCACAAAACAACAAGAAACATTTGAACAAAAGACAGGAAGAAAAAATTACATAAAAAGGAGTGACAGAAAATAAAACTACAGATGATTTATAAATAATTTATAAATCTTGAAAACCATGATTAAAAAAATCCTGAACACTATCTTTAAAAAAAAAAAAAAAAGTAAAAAAAAATTCAGATCTATTCTAACCAGAAGGCAAAGTGGAATGAAAGAATCCACTAATAACTTCCTCAAAAAGGAAATAAGAGGAAAGTTAGGGAGTAAAATCTTCCTTGAAGCATTTTATACAGCCAAGGTAAAGTCCTGATTGGATTAGAACATCCCCATAAACTTTATTTTTACTACTTCTTGATACATTTATCTTTTTTAGAAATTAAATCATAAAGAATGTAGATGATTTTGTTTTGGTCTAGAATTCTGATTTTATCAGTTTGGGGAACTCTCTTTATAGAAATATCCTTTACCAATAAAAATTAATTCATTTGCCATTTTATTCTCCAGTAGTTTCCTGGGATCTAGTGGTTAAACAACTTGTCCACATCACAAAACCAATATGAGTCAGGTATCACTTGAACCAAATCATTCCTGAATCAAAAGTCAGTACTCTAAGCTTCCTAATGTAATGTTCCACTGCTTCCTAATATAAGCACTGATGAAAAATAAGTACATAAGTGAAAAGTTTCTGGAAGTTAAGAGACATAATCCCTCCCTCCTCCCCAAGATGTGACTAGAAAATGTACCACAGCCTTCTACTCCTTTGTTTTAATTTCCATTTGCATGTTCTATGGGGATAATCTCTATCTCTCTCTATTAACTTATAAGGACAATGTATGGATTAGTTATTTAAGGTGTTGGATACACTTGATTCAGTTTGACTAGATAGTACCCTATATTTCTTCCAAAACTGTCTATTATTAAATTGTCTAGAGAAGTCTACAAAATAATTTTCAATCCATGGAGATAAAATAACTGCCCATAATTACCAATGGAAATTTGATCTTTTCTGCAACTTGAAGTCTTAGAGATTTGCCTAGACCATTTAGAGAATTTTCCAGAATTATGAGTCTAGCATGGTTCAGAAGTGAAACTTGAATATCAGCTCTGAGACTAGCTCTCTATCTACTATGCCACATCCTCTCTTGAATGCCTTTTATATGGAGTCAGAAAGTCCCAGTTTCAAATCCTCCCCCACCCTCCCCACACATACAGGCTGTGTGATCTTAAAAAAGTAACAATCTCTTAGTACTTTAGACAAATCTCTAAGACTGATGGAAAAAAGAATATTTCAACTAGAAGAATTTTAGAATATATTTTAGGAAATGGAGCACATCCTTTAGGTATACCTGGGATGAAAGAGTGCAAAAATAATTAGAGAACAGCTGGTAGTCCAATTTGGCTGAACCACAGTGGTGAGAACAGTGCCGTAAAACTATAAAGCTAAGTTGGAACCATTCACTAGAAGTCTTTTAATGTCAGGTTAAGGAGTTTGTATTTTATTTTATGGGCCATAGGGAACGAGTTACATACAGTTGTTGATTAAGTGAGTGACAAGGCCAGATCTGTAAATTAGGAAAATTATTTTTGACAAGGAAAGATTCCATTTTTGTGAGTTTCTTCTAATCTAGCTCAAAGTCCCATTTTAAAATTCCCATGTTCTGTTCTTTACTCTAATTTCTAATGTTTCCCTTTACGAAGGTTAAATCCTCTAAAACATGCTTTTAATTCTATTTATTCCCATCTCTTTTTGGAATTTATCCCCTAAATTATCTGCTCTCTCTCTCTCCTTTAATTCTCACATCTTTAATATTTCTCTATCACTGCTCATTTGTTGCTACCTAAAAATATGCTCAAGTCTCTTCTATAACTCAAAAAAATTTTCTTCTTCATTCTGCCACCCTTCAAACTATCATCCTATAGTACTGCCAACTTTCAATGTAAACTACTAGAAAACAAATAAAACAAATTCCACAATTTTCCATACTTGTTGCTTTTATTTCTTTACTTTTCATTCACTTTTCTAACTTACAATGTGGTTTGAAATTGCAAATTTAAACATCAATTACTTTCTACAAGATTACCAATGATTCCTTAATTTCTCAGTCCAATGAATTACGTGTCTTAATCCTTGTTTCTCTTCTCTGGAGTTTTTGAGACTTTGATTTCCCTTTCCTTCAGTGTATACTACCTTATTTTAGCTTTCATGAAATTGTTCTCTCTATTCCTTATCCTTATCTATCTGACCATTTACAGTGTTATTTTCTGCATTATTATCTGTGTTTCAACTTCTTTAATATGGATGTTTTCTAAGGCCTTGTCCTCTTTCTTACATCTTTCTATACAATTTCCCTTAATGGTTTCATTTATAAACGTAGGTTCATCTCTTGGCAAATAACTGTCAATCTATATAGTCAGCCACATTTTCTCTCCTGATCTTCATTCCCATATTAGTTGCTTATTCTATGTCCTCAAATGGATTCCTTCTCATATGGACTGATAGTCTGATGATGCTCCCATTTTCCAATTTTTTAACCATTGTACCACATCCCTTCTATATAAAGCTTCCTAAATCACATCTCTATCTATATTTCAGTGCTAACATTCTTAAGAAGCTTCCTATTACCTTTAAATATAGTACAAACTCTTTAGTTTGGGCATTTGAGTTCTCATGATATGCCATAGCTTTCTATTCTTGTTGCATATTATATTTTATATAGTCCATATTTCATTTATCCAGCCAAATTGTTATATTTCCTGCTTCTATTCTTTTTTCATTGACTCCAGTGCTGCAATAGGCTTCCTCCTTAACTTGATACTCTATAATCTTGTGACAAGAAATTCAATAAAGGTACATTGAGGTACCTACACTGAGCATAATCAATTTATTAATAGTGATGTGTATAACTGTTAGCAAAGTAGGTCATTAAGACCAGTAATCCCAATGAGCAAGAAGGGACCTTCTTTATTGACGTGAATGAAGGGAGGGAGTCTGCATAATTTGGAAACACTACAGTTGGCTACAAAAGGGAAAAGTGGGTTGGCATTCAAATGTGGCTAATCATGCCTGTCTCTGACAATTAAGGAATGCTAATTGTTTTATGGGACTCATCTGCCTTGTAATCTTGGCTAAGCGACTAGAGCCACCAGGTTAGTTATCCCCTTGGGGGAAATCAGATCTCCCCTAATTGAACTAGGATATGGAAGGAAAGTCAATTTGTCTTTGGGGGATTGGCAGAAAACAAGCAGACGTCCCAGGGGCTAACTGTATGAGTAATAACAAGATTCCCTTTCAACCACACCAAAACCAGCTTGGAGAGACAATTCCATTCTTAAACTTAACTTCAGTTCTCAAAAATGTGTTTTGACAAAATGGGGGATAAAATCAGTTACATTGTTAAAATGAATATAAAAATTAGACATGATCTCAGTTTTTATCTTCTCACAATCATTGGCTTTCATCTCCATGTTATGAAGTATTCAGGTTCAGTATTAGACTTTCTAGTAAACAGTCCAAATTAATTCCTTTAAGGATTGACTGATTTGATCTCCTTGCTATCCAGGGAACTCATATATATACTCTTAAATGTCTTCTCCAGCACCACAATTCAAAAGTGCTATGATTCTCAACTTTCTTTGTTGTATGTACATTCACACTCTCTTTAAAAAATAACTTTATATTGGTTCCATTCTTGACATTCTAGATTTCTACCCCCTCCATAGTACTCTTCCCATCATGCAAGATGCTGCTTTTATTTCCCAAGCTCCCCACTTCATCTGCCTTGTATTTGTTGTATTTCTCAGTAAAGTTTATACTACTGGGAAATAAACCCTGCCTTTCTTGCATTAGTATCCCAAGCATTTACAAACCATTATGTTAATATGTGCTATTTCTCTCTGCTTCTGTATTTGTCTGTCTCTCCTCATTTATCTATCCATTCTATTGGACACATGTGCACATGTACACACATATAAATACATGCATTATATATGTCTATGCATGAAATGACAGATTCTGTGAGCAATATCCACCTATTTTTTTTTTTAATTTCTTGCTTTGTTGGAAGCATTTGTAAATATCCTGACCTGTGGTTGGTCCTGAAGAGCTTTATAGTAGCAAGATCACACAGAACCTAGGAAATATAAGAGGGGTAAAGAATAATATATCAACAAACATCTGGATATTTCCAAAGAGGAAGATCATAGGTCGTAAGACAGTAGGAACAGGGGAAGGAAATAACATAATTTGAACACCAAGAGATTCAACTGTTTTGTAAGGCTGCAATATACAAATAACATCATATTCCTTGCCATATCATTGGGGGAGTGAAGGGGAGAAAGCAGGGAGGAAAAGAGAATTTTGGAATTCAAAATTAAAAAAAAAAAGTTAAAATTGTTTTCATATGTAATTGGAAAAATATTTTTAAAAGACACTTAAGAAATTAAGACATTATCAGTGGTTATTTCCTCTATATCTTTTATAAGAAATTAGAGAAATTCAGCCACTGAGAGAAAAAAGTCAACTTCAGAAAAAAAAAATTACTAATTTCAATATGAGTCTGTCTTTGGAGACTCACGGAAAACAGTCATTGATTTCTTTGGGAATCATGTGAATATCAAGAATACCTGTTTTCTCATCTTCATTACTTTTGAACGAAATGGAATGAGATCTCTCAAGACAGTTGTGAAAATCGAATAAGGCTTCATCTACCCCAGACTTAGAGTGGGCCTGAAAGTAGTCCTTGGGTATTGACTAAAAGACATACCTAAGTCACCTTCCTGTTATTCTCCAATGACACCATTTTCTTCCTAATTTGATCAAATATGAGCAGCTATGTACCTATTGACCAAAATTCTATTTCCTGGATAGTTCCTGCATTTAGAATATAAGACCCTCAGCCAATGAGGATGAGGGTTAGTGATGGAAGGGGTATTTATGTTAGGGACTATTTAAAGTCTCAAACCTGTCCCTAAAGGTGCCTCCTACTTTCCATTGCTTGTTCAACTGGAGGGATGCTCACTTCTTGTGAGAACGTATAATAAACTTTTGTTTTGCTCCTAAAGATACCTCTAGCTTTTTTTTTTAATGGTGATCACTTACCATTCTAAGCTACACACTTTTGAATTTGGGTTTTACTTATAGCTGGCTCAAAAAGTATAATTAATAAACCAATGCCTATGGATTTCATAGAGATTAAAAAAAATTTTCATGCACATGGAGTGAAGTTGCCTCACTGGATCAAAGTATGTTTTAGATGTTGCTTAGAAGCTAAACTTATAGATTTAATAAAAGTTTATTAGCAATAAAAATGCTACTAATGTAGACAAGAGGGGAAAGAGTGTTAAGAAATTACTAGATGGGAAAAAAAATTAAACTTTTTGTACCCTTAAATGTAGAGTTTGAGGAGCATTTTAAATAACCTGATATATGACTTTTTCTCAAAGGAAAATATATTTAAAATAATCACATGTAGCTATTTTGTGTTAAAAATATATTTTTAAATTGCCAAATGCGACCCACAGGGACATGAAACAGTATGTAAAAATTGTGTTTGTCAATATTCATATGGGTTATGAGTGTGAACAAAACTAAATATAACTTGCACATTTGGTTATGTTTTGAAAGTCCAAACAGAATAAAAAAACAGTGTTCCATAAGACTCTTTATTTGTTTTTTGTTCTTTTATTTTGGGTGGCAAATTGGTGCTTTTTGTTTTTTACATTACAGTCAGATCTGTATGGATTCTTCCGACACACATCCCAGAACTAAAATATCACTTTTAACAAAGAAAAACAGCTAACAGTGGACATATCTAACAATGTATATATTGTTATATTCTTATAGTATTGTAGTTGTAGTTGTGTTGTTCAATTCTGTCTGACTGTGACTCAATGGAATATGAGGTTTTCTTGGCAAAGAAACTTTAAAAATTTGTCATTTCCTTTTGTATACATGCTGTACTTCCTGTTAATTCCCTCTCAAAAAAGGAAACAATTCATTCTCTATTCTCCAAGACCAGTCTTATTTTTTTTTAGCCATTTTAAGGGCTCGAGTACCTTTTCAAATTCTATTAATTTAAATGAAAAAAGTCATTTTGTACATCTTTTAAAATCTGGGTCTACTTATTTTACTGTCTACATCAGTGTATAAAAATCACCATATGCTCCTGAGAACACAATCTCAATTCAGTGAAGAATTCTTTATTGTTGCTTCCCAGCATTTGGGATATTATAGCTCCCCTTAACTTAAGCAGATGAATAACACAACTAGACCAAAATCCTGTAGTAACCACAAGGATGGATATTAAGAGAAAAAACAGAGGGACATCTATTGGGAGACTACTGTGTTAGTTCAGTCTAAAAGTAATGAGGGCTTGCATTGATTTGGTAGAAGGGAGATTGATAGACCATGGAGAAAGGCTAAGCCAAAATTCCAAATAATTTTTTAAATAATTGAAGGTGAGAACTTGAACAAAGAGAGCAGGTAAATATTTAAGTCATAGTTGAATCAATGAAAAATCGTGTCACAGACAGAACTATAAAGTCAATAGGAGGAAGAAACTTCTAGGGAAAACTACAAGCCTTGTAATACATCTTGAGTTTGACACAAAGGTAGGACATTCTACAGGCAGTTGTAGAAGATGATGTGGCTTTCAGATGAATAATTAGAGATAAATAAATAGCTCTGAGATTCATTTACAATGAAACTGAAATTCATTGAAATAAATATAATTGACAGAAAATGTATATATAGAGAAAAGGGCAATGAATAAGACATTGGAGGTACATCTAACTTAAGGAGTGAAGAAAAATATTAGGAGGTAGATAATATAACAGCAGTAATTTTCAAAATATTTGGAAACAAAAGTATTTAGAAAGAGAAAGTCATCAATAGCATTTATTTCTGTTGATACAAGAAATAGAGGACATTGAGAAATTAAAGAGCATTAAACCTGAGGATTAGTATGTCATTAGTGACATATGACAAAATCGTTTCAGTAGAGGTATAAAGATTAGAAGCTGGATTTTAAATAATCTATTAGACAAAAAGAGGGTGATGGGAAAGGGGACGCATAAAGTAAAAATATCCCTCTTCATCCTCATTCTCCTCCACAAGAAATATTGTTCTTCCTTCTGGAAATTACTTCCAATGCTTCTTATTCAAACCTTCTATAATTTGACTCGAAAGTATAATCATTTCTTTCCCCTCCCAATAATACTTCCTTTACATATTGTATTTTAGGCCTGAAATAATTTACTTCTTAATCTACTCCATTATCACATACTCAAATGAACTCCCTCCTCATGCACCTATACATGTTTCTGCACACATTTCAAAGCTGTGCAAGTACTAAAGGAGGGACTACTATTCAATCTTCCTTTTCCTAAGAAGAATCAGTGAAAATGCAAAGGGTCCACACAGATTCTATGTACACTATATTTCTCAGTTTACTGAGATCTTTATTCCAAGATCCACCTTGAGCACCAATTCTTCTAAAGCCCTGATATCATTACTCTAGATATCATCTCACTTTGTCTTCTCCTTAACACTTAACACAGTCTATCTAACCATAAAATTTGTTTGAATATATGTGCATAATAAGTATACATATTCATATTTACATGCATGTATACATGCTATATAGATGTATATAATACTTATAAATGTATATGTATATATAATGTATGTATGAAACTTCCATGTGAGAGTTTAAGTAATTTAAGGACAGTAACTGTTCTTTTATGTCCTTTCATTCCTAACTCCTAGAATTATGCCCTGTGCATAACAAGCATCTATTAATTAAGCATTGAATTAGATTTGTGGCATAGTCAAAAGCGTATTAAATTTGGAATCATACAGTCTGGGTCACATCCTACTTTTACTACTGACTACTTGTAAAACTTGGGCAAATCTCTTAAACTCAAAGTTTTGAAGCCATTCAGACAGCTTTTCAACTTCATAAGTGAATGTACTGATCTGGGCCACAGAAAGGGAGCTAATGTGAGTCCCTGTCTACAACCTAGTCCCTTACCTATTATTCTTATTTTTGAATTTTCTAATTTTTAATGTTGACCTACTCCAGTTTTTTGTACTCCCAAATGCATAAATTCATATACTTCCAAACCATAGTGAGATTGCTGGCTTTGTACTTCATCAGTAACCAGGTTTTCATTATGCCCATTTTCTGTGAAGGAAGAAGCTTGTTTGATGTACACTTATGCAAATATAAAGTAACTGTATAAACATTTAGCATCATCTTCATAATTGGCCTGTCATTTCTTAAGGTTAGATGTTTCAGGGAGTAATGACTAATGTATTAGAATTACAACCAAGAAGATGTGGATTCAAAAACTACTTCAGCCACTTAGTAGTTGGATAACTCTGGCCAAACCATTTAATAGCTTATGAATCTCAGTTTCTTCATGGGTATGAAAAAAATAGAGAATGGGTAATAATGGGTATGGGTACAATAATAGCATCTTAACTTAGAGGAAATAGTGAAATTCAAATAAAATAAGGTATGTAAAACTCTTGTGAAACCTAAAGTTTTATATAAAGTTTACTTATTATTATTGCATTGTTGTTATTGCTAAGTAACTGATGGTAAGAGTGTATTATAATTTCTTTTTTTGATTCTGTTGTGGTTTCCCCTGTTCTTTTTTGCACATGCTTTGTAGGTAATAATTTATCAATTGACTATAGACTATTAAAAATCTTGAAATCAACATATTCCTTTATTTTTTTCTAGTCTAGTGTTCCATTTCAAAATGAATAATTTCTCTATAAATTACCTCTTTATTTGTTCTCAATTAAAAAAAAGTCTTCAAAGAAACATCTTGGGTATAGTCCCACTATAATCAAGTAAGCAGCTAAATGTTACAGTAATTGCTGATGTACAATAATATGACCTCCAAGGGGAGAGGAGGAGGAACCCAGCTTCTCTATATAGTATTCACTTTTAAATGACGATAATTATTCTTGGCATCTACATTCCAAGGATGATAATGAGAATCTGTTAATATCTTTATAGTGTTTTTCAGCTCACTGAAGAACTGTTATATAAATTCAAGATACCAATGTCAAAAGGGCAAATTCACTTGCAAAAGGTTAGACCAGGGGAATAGACTGAGTTGTCACAACTAATGTACAGAGGTGAGTTAACCAATTACATCATGAATTTCAACCATGAAGATTGCCAATCTAAATAAAGTAGGCTAAGAAGCAAGTCATATTTCATTAATAAGGAAGATATTTATCAACGAAAATTTCTCTGGTGCTTGTTTCCATTTTCTCTGCAGAAAGAACCTTACTGATCTGGGTCTGCAGAGTCAAAATCCTACCCCTACCTCCATCCCCTTTCCAACTTTATACTAAATATTTAAACAATGCTCCCTTTACTTTTTTCTACTGATGACCCTACTGGCAACTTGCCCCAAATCCAAAAGATCATTACTTTGCATAGTTACTGGCATAAGCTGTTTAATCAAAAATATCATCAATCGCGAAATCCAATTTCATTCTTCATGGTTAATGAAAGGAAATTGCATGTTGGCTGAATTCACTGACTATGAGGATTGGCAGTTGTTTAGCATTTCCTCACCTTGCGTTCCCAGGAGATAATTGCATATGGGGTGGAATAAGCAGAGGTTGTATGGCAGCCCAAAAAAGAGCTATAAAGGAAGAGACAACTAAAACATATACCAAACAGAACAGGGATAGTAGACTTGAGTTAATGTGTTTTTCTATAATTATAGACAACAAAAATAATAGAGATGTAGTGGAAAATTCACTCTCCTTCATATCAGAAGGATTGTGATTCTAACAAACTTCACAACCTTGGACATGTTAAGTAGACTTTCTCAAATTCAATTTCATCAGCTGAAAATTAAGGAGTTTGGATCACATTTTTCAATTTGCTTATTCTGCTATATCAATGGATCTGTGATCTCTGATGTTATTTCTCCTTCCAACAATGCAGCAGTCATCCTCTGTCTGGCACATAGTAGGTACTTAATAAATGCTAGCTGACTTATTGAATACATATTCAATAGATAATGTATTCAACATGCCAAGAGTCTTCTTCTAGATTTCTTGAAATAACGTGGATGCAAATGAAGTACTCTAATCATCCATCTATTGTCTTCTACTCTTGATTTTGAGTACTAGATTGATATCTGAGGTCTTGGCCCTGTCACTTACTAGGGAACCTACATGATCACTTTTCAGTGTATCAGAAGGAGTCACTTCTCACAATATTTCAACAATGCTTGGCTACAAAATAAGTAAATATACAAGCAATTCAGCTATATTGCTCTCACTTCTCAGCAGTATAATGTAGATGTGACCAAATAGCACTGAATGTTGCTTTCATGAACTATCAAGCTATTATATGATTATTGTGACTCTCACTGTTAAAATAGCCCTTTGGGACTCTTAGGTTTTTCTCTTCCAAACTGATTCACTGAAGGAAGACTTTAGTGAAGTTTACATTCATTGCATCAGAAGGAGAAAGATATGCAAATGTAAGTCATTTATCATAGGATGCCATGGGAACTCTTCCGAAAGACAATTAGTGAACTCAATCATAAGAATTAAGTCACAGGCTCATTAATGTTTTTGTGAACATCAAATTATGTAAATGGTGTAACAAGTATTAAAGCCCCAGGGTTTACTTAATGAAGTGGGTTTGAGTTTGAAAATATCAATTCTACTTTGCAAAACGCTTTATTTTGTCTGCTTGTCTGTAAAGCATCTGAAGTATAGCTGTCTTATGGTGTACTTTGCAGTTGGGCTTGGCGAAGGAACTATTCCTCAAGAGTAAATGAGGAGCAAGGACTCTCACCCTCAAATGAGTATCTATTCAAATACCCTGAAGATCATCAGAGATTTCTCTGATTGAAATGCCAGCCCTATTGAGTGTATCTATAAAGACCACTCTTTTTCTCAGTATATTTGATATGAAGAGTTTAAAGACACTCAGAAAGTAATTGTTTTTCCTATCTTTTTCCCTTCTAGCAATTTGAAAATAAAATGCCTGAATTTTCCCCCAAATGGAATATAAAATTTTAAGATTAAAATTCACCAAAGCCAATTTATTTTTAAATGTTGATGCCCCTAATAAGAAACTAAGAAATTTGGAAATATGTGGAAAAAAATCCCACATTTCACCTCGTCAATTACAAGAATGATATGTTTTTCAAGAGCATTTAGTTATCATCTCATCAACTTTTTAACAGATGGGAAAACTAAGCCTCAGAGAGTTTCTGTGCCTTGACCAAAGGAACCCAAATAAATAGAATCCAAGTCTACTAACTCCCAGAGCAGACTTTGGGCTATTCTTCTAAATCCATATTATTTTTCTTCTGAGCCTGCATTTACTTAAGAGCCAAATATCTTGCCTTGGACACAAGTAGCAAATGGAGAAACTCAGAGAGAACAAAGAAGTGATAATGACAAATTACTGTTTCAACATCAACAAATATGATTGATTAAGGTGAAAAGCAAACCTACAATTACCAGCTAGGTTTGTTATAAAAAGCTCTTAATTTAACAACACAAATAGGAAAGCTCATTTACATACCTTCTATACTTAATACTCAATTATATTTTTCTCTGACACAAACAATAAAGCACCCTACTGTTGATATATGTATTCCAAACATTTTAATAGCATTGTATGTAGATAATTAATAATAATAGTAATAACCACAAGAACCACTTTAAGTCTTAAAAAGCACTTTATGAATATTATCTTACTTTATTTTCACAACAATCCTGGATAGTAGGTGCTATTATTTATCTCCTTTTTATAAATGAAGAATCTATGCCAGACAAAGTGATTTGTCCAGGATCATACAACTAGTATGTGAGCTAAATTTGAACAATTCAAGTCTTCCAGTCTCCAAGTACAGAACTTTATCCATAACATCATCTAACATTTCATGAGCTTTATGTATTATATATTATATTATTTGTATGCATACATATGTACACACACACACATATATATATATATCTTTGTATGAATGAATATATATACTCTTATATGTGTTCATTATATGAACACACAGACACATATACTGACAAGTATGCCTAAAATATATAAATACTTATGTGTATTGCATACATGTACATTTTTATATAGAGAGATAAAACTGTTATACTGGATCTGTAATTTTATCTATGTAGGAAACTTCTGGGAAAGAAAACATGTCTACCATTGCAAATTGGTGCAAAATGCTACACTGACTATCTGGATTTTAATAATTAGGTCAAATATGCTATAAAATTTTGTTTATTTCATCCCTTCATTTCTCCTATTCATACTGTTGCACAGTTTATTCCAGGGAAGAAACCGGATCTCTACTCATAAGGAAACTTGTTACCTAATGCCTGACAGAGAGGTTACCTATGGTAACCAGCTGGGGAATTTGTTTTGTTTCACTACAATTAGTTATTGTTATTCTTTCATTATGTTTTTATTTTTAATCTTTCTATTGGTTTTTAATTGGGAGAAGACATTGATTAGGAAAGATGATTTTAGAAATATTAATGCTATCACTGAAAAACAAAGGCCATTGCAATGTTTTGTTTTAATACAAAGAACAGAAGAAAGGAAATTAATAAGAAAACACAGTAAAACATGATTGTTTGAAAATAGTGTGTAAAATTATATATATATGCATGCCTTTAAAATATACTTATGCAAATATGTTTATATGTATACATGCATATAAATTAAGTGGTATAAAAAGGAAATTATTAATTTTATATACAATCCTTTTTTTGTGTGTTCTATGTACATGGAAAAAAATCTCTTTTTTTGCATTAACATTCATTGAAAAAATAATTTAAATACTTTTAAAAATAATTTCTTTAAGGGAAAACATTTGTGTTTGTCTATATATACATATATATATATATATATACATAAACACCAAAATACACACACACACACACACACACACACACACACATACACATTTTTAAAAGCATTGATAAAAGATTGTATTTGGAATCAGAAGAACCAAGAATCAAATTCTGCCTTAGATACTATATATGGTCTTCAGCAAATCTTTAACCACTTTAAGCTTCAATTTTTTCTTTTATCTTTAAAATAAGAAAGTTGTACTCTGTGGATTCTTACTGTATTTCTGAATTCTATCTCCTACTGAAACTTCAACAGAATTCTGCAAAGAGCAAATTACTCATTGAGTGGGGATGAATTAGTATTATCACTCTTTAGATTTATCTTCAGTAAGATATGTTTGAGATGTAAACAAAGTTTTTTATGGACTGATTTTCCATAATAATGGTTTTTAAATATATTATACAGGTAATATAGATATAGATAGATAAATCTGTGAATTTGGCTTATCCTTCTAATTTCAGATGGGAGAAAATGGGAAGCTAGGCTAGACATTACTACTCTTATTCTTTCTCCAACTACATTATTATTATTTCTAAGTCTAAGTATTCACTGTTTTCTCCTTATTTTTGAACTCACCTTGAATCCCTTTCATTCACATTCACCTCATTTGATCATGTCATTTATCTCAAATCCAAAATATAGCCTTTTTGCCTCTTTTTAAAGCTATCTTGAGAATTAGTTGTATTATAGTACAGGAATCTCTAAATATTATCATTTTCAAATATGATGTTGCAACTCCAGTAGCCATTTGATATCCATTTCTAGAATCAACTTTTCTTTTTGAAAAATTAGGATGAATATACAAATCTGTCTCTTATTTGGAATTACTCATTAAAAATTGTTTAAGTTATTGTTTAATCATTTTTCAGTCATGTTTAACTTTGTGACAATAATTGAAATTTTCTTAAAGATACTGGATTGATTTGCTATTTCCTTCTGCTCAATTTACAGATGAAATTGAGGCAAACAGGATTAACATGATCTTTCTAGCATCGTACAATTAATAAATGTCTGAGGCCTAGAATCTTTCTGACTCTAGGCCCAATACTTTATCTACTGTGACAACAATTGTTTACATTATATTTTTAAGATGAAAAATTAAAGTCAAAGCATTTAGGCATATATTAGCCTCTATGTATTAATGAAAAGATTAAATGAAG
The DNA here is from genome assembly GCA_023553655.1 of Myrmecobius fasciatus. Classification (NCBI taxonomy): domain Eukaryota; kingdom Metazoa; phylum Chordata; class Mammalia; order Dasyuromorphia; family Myrmecobiidae; genus Myrmecobius; species Myrmecobius fasciatus. Next base: position 177,807 of record JAJPUD010003699.1, on the reverse strand, counting down.
ATTGAAAAAAAAAAAAGATCTGTGTTTGAATCATTCCAACATTAGGAACATTAGCTTATTAAAAAAAAAAAAGAAAAAAATCAAGCAGAATGAATATCCTCTCAATAAGAAGGGAGTAGAACAAATCTCATTAGCATTAATAAGAATTACATGCTTAAATCCCAAAGACATTCAAAATGGAAAAAGCTCTTGAAGTTGCATAATTTGCTATTTTTTTTCTGTCTTATTAAATTTAGCACAGTAGAAAGAACATGGTTGTTAGAATTGAGAGACCACAATTCAAAAATCAGAGCTCCTTTGAAGACTCATTTTTCTCATCACTAAAAAGTGAATGGGGTGAGTAATGTTACTGCTTATATCACTTTATGATTGTTTTGACAATTTTAAGTCACTCTTAGAATTCATTTCCACCACCACCACTACCACTACTATCACCATTACCATTCCCTTAATATCTAAGTTTTTAATTGAAAAAAAAATAATGAGAGAAAAGGGAGCTTAACAATATTGAAGTCAACCCCCAGCCCAAAAACTTTTGTTTAAAAATACAGTACAGAATAGAAGGAAGCTTACAAGAAAGCACAGACGTTTTTGAACTTAATGTGTTAAATTATTTTAATTATATGAAATGTTAAGTGATATGAAACAGATTCATAGTTTGATATAAAATTCTCTTTTAAATTCTATTGTTCATATTAAGAACACTGAAAAGTCCAAATGAAATCATAAAAGAGTCATTTTGTAAACTTGCCATATGTACATATATAAATATACATCAATATTCATATATGTATGCATATATATATGTATGAGTATACATAGAGCTAGATGAAAATAATTTCACATATTAATTCCAAAACTATTCTGCAATAGTTTATACAAAAGTATATTTGCTTATTTTTTAAAGATATGTCCAGTAAAAAAAAAAAACACTCTAAATTCACTTTTATTTAAGAAAATTTAGCATTTGTGTACAAAGCTGCTAAAAACAAAGGGAATATTTCCCAACTTTTCTAAATATTGTGGAAATCAAACTTTATTTATCATTTTCTTTTTTTTTTCTTTGACAAAAAGAAAATAAATTACAGAGACATTTGGAAAGAGTGGCTTTTTCATAATGTGTGGGATATTAGTATTTATTACTATATATTCTTTGCCAATCAATGGCACTTATAATACTATATTATGGCAAACTGCCTTTGCCATAATATAGTATTACAAGGTAGAATGAACAAGTAAAAGAAAGCAATAAAGAAAAATGTGATTTTTGTAAGATCTTTCATCACTGAGCACTACATTGGATCTACTTAATCACTCAAAATCTAGTCAGAGAGAATGGAGGACAGTATGAGGTACAGTCATTCTCAGAGACTCAAAGAAAATTTATTTTCTAAGACCTTTCAGATCTATGGATAAAAACTTAGTTTTTAATAACTTAGCAAATATACTTAAATGCCAGCTATAGACTTTACCATAGATATATCTGTTTCACATACTTTTAATTATTATCACATAGCTCAACATAGCTCAATATATCACATAGCTCTAATGCAAAAATTTTAAGGAAAATATTTTGTTACCATATTATCAGATTTGTTATCTGCATATGACACTGCCTTAATTTACCTATACTTTTAGAAGACTGCCAAATCATAGATGATCTATGTTCATGAAAGGATTACCTACCTTATAAGATTGGGGGTTGGGGAGGGAAAATCCATAAACTATTTCAGCCTTAATTGGCATCTAATTAATTGTCCTTCAACTTTATTTTCTTCAAATAATTTTTCCTTGCTCCAACATTGACATACAAAATTTATTATTACATAAAATATATTGCATATAAATACATATCTTTATTATAATGCTTGAAGATAGTTGATTTAATCTAGGAATGCAATCTATTGTTTCCATGCTTTAGAAATTAAAATGACTCCTGGAAATGATGAAATGTGGTCACTAATTACTTATTTAAATTTCTGAAGGAATTGTTTTCCTTTTCTATTAAGATAAAAGATATGCTGAGTGCTACTCAACTAAAGAAGATGCAAAATGAAACCTCAAGAGTTTCAAGTAGAAATTCAAGCCCCATCATTAATTTCTTGTGAAAGGTAATATCTGGATGTCTCCATGTCAAAACATGAAATGAGAAACCCAGCAATTGAAGTCTAGTCATGGGGGTTTTCAAACTTTCAGTGGCATCATGTTAGTTCAAGATGCAATGTGAACGGTCTGTTTTTCTCTCTCTCTGTCTCTCTGTCTCTCTGTACTCTCTGTCTTTCTTTTTCTAGATGAAAGAATGACATAGAATGAGGTTGGAACTGATTGTAATTATTTCAGAAGGCCATGAAGAAAGTGGAGCATGGGAATGAGTCTTTAAGGTATATTACCCCAGTTGTAAGAAACTCTTAAGATTTTCAAAGGGTTTGCCTCAAGTCCCAAAAGAAGACGGATAAAGGGGGTGGGGGGGGGTGTGAGGTCTGTGGAGATGATGGTGGTTTAGAACTAAGATAAGGGTTTAAAGAAAAGTTAAGAAAGCTAATGAAATTCAGTGAATAAAACTAGAATTAGTTTAAATTGTGAATGATAAGAAAAGGTACCGGATTGTATCTGAGAATTTGTTTTCTTTAAAACTTGTTCTAGTCTAGGTCTTATTTAGAGACAATTTCTCCCTCAAACAATTTAACAGAAATATTTAGATTTTTTTTGGAGGGGTGTAAATTGGGGAAAAGTGGTTAAAGGATCAGTATGGCTACTTTCTTTTTAACATAGATTAAAACTCCTTATCTTAGGAGAGTGAATTTAAATGCTTCCTTCATCTCTTAGTTCAATACCTGGTGGAAACCAGTCTTTTGGTTATAAGCCTTTCTGAACCTATTCAGATCAACATATTAGGTCATTCCTTTCAAGATAAATCATCTCTAGATACATTCTTTTTAATTCATACTAGATTGGCACACTATAAGATCCTTTTGTTTCAGTGGCAAAGCCTTTAAAATTAAAACAGTAGCCTTTAATGAAGCATTAGAATAGAATTTAAATCTATTAGATACTAGATTTTTAAAAATTCCTAAACAATCATCTATAATAAGCAAAATGGACCAATGGAAAGGAATATACACAGTATATCTCATAGCACCTGGGATCTAGTAGCAACTCTTTCTTTGACTACCTGTGTAACCTTAGACAGCTCCTATTTTTCTTTGCTCATTTGTTTTTGCATTTGTAAAATTAGTTGGTTTAATGTTCCTTGCCACGTATAAATCTGTGATTCCGTATAAGAACAAACATTGTTTCGAATAAGATAAAGTCAAACTAGTTTGCAGAGTGATTACTAGGATGAGTAACAGTGTGACTTTGGAGCAAATTATACCCTGATATTCAAATGTATACTTAGAAATGTTTTTAAATGGAAATCTGCTACCCTTCCAAAGTAAATGTAATTAATGAGGATTGCTTCTCAATAACCAGAAAGTCTTTGTTGATTTACTGTGGGAGGGAAAGTACTGTATATGGTTTTGAATGGGACATGGCTGTTTTCTATTCCATTATGAAACAAAGTTCAATGTGTGAGAGGTTAGGTTTCTATAGGTCTTAGTCTATTTGCAAATAAAATGAAGAAAAAGGTAAAATCTCTAAGGTCTTGTTTAAGTCTATTAAAAATGCATTATTCTTAGAAATCTCTCAACATACAACATGTGCAATGCAGGCTCATTTGGTAAATAACATACCATAAAGAATAGATAATTTGATTTGGAATCAGGAAAACAAGGATTCAAGTCCTGCATGACAAATATTGGGTTTTTACCTCTGGGCACTGTGGTAGCTCTCAAAGACAATAGTATGCAGAAAGAATACAATTACCAAAGGAAGGTCTATACCAGTCCCTCTAGACACAATTAAACTTACAAGTTTAGTGAAAAGAAATAACAATAAGCCAACTCTTATTGAGATATCTAGGAATTATATATAGGAATCATTCTGTTTAATACATATACATAAATAGATATAGACATAGGGACAGGAAAATATATATAACATATATGCACATTCATGTATTTATTTTATATATTTGGATAGAATTCCTGCTACATATATATGCATATAAATAATATGCATACCACTAAATTATATATGTATAAATGTGTATACACATACATGTACATGTTCACATGTATGAATAGATGGGTATATATGTTGTGCACATGTGTACTCTCCTCAGAAAGTTAGCAGAATTGTAATTGTTAAAAGAGTTTCTTCCTGGGATTGTTAACTAGGCATCATCAAGATTGTAATGAATAGGGGCAGCTAGATGGCACAGTGGATAGAGCACCAGCCCTCAAGTCAGGAAGACCTGAGTTAAAATCTGGTCTCAGACACTTAACACTTCCTAGCTGTGTGACCCTGGGCAAGTCACTTAATCTCAATTGCCTCAGCAGGGAAAAAAAAAAAAAAAAAAGATTACAATGAGTAGCTTATGTATAATCTGCTTACATGGACCTATTCCTTAATGGTTAGCATACTTGCTTGACGGAATTGGTCAATTGGGGTAGTTTGTTATTAGAGAGACACAGACTGTACATTTATCTCTATATACAAAACATTTTATAGATGTTGGTGGTTTGAAAAGAACAGGAATAGTTGAATTTACTTCCCTGAGCATCTTATGATAGTAATTGTAAAGATTAAAAGACCATAGAAGTTGTACAGTAAATTCTTTTATTTAATAGAGAGGAGAGAACTGAGTTCTATGGCATGGTAAGGGAAACTACTGGACCGGGAGGCAGGAAGAACTGAATTCTAATGTAACCTCAGACACTTATTAGTGGTATAACCCTGGATAAAATACATTAAACCTGCTTGCCTCAGTTTTGTCATCTGTCCAATGAGCTGGAGAAGGAAACTGCAATACACTAATACACTCCAGTATCTTTGCCAGGAACACCCCAATGGAGTCACAAGGAGTTGTATGTGACTGAAAATAACTGAAAAACAGCAAAATGTTTATGTATGCATAGGTGTGTATATAAGCTGATTGAAATTACTTCAAGATAGATTGAGATATAGTTATCAACAAGATGAAGACATAGATCTGCAGATGTAGAAAATAATGATATAGATATTAGAGCAGTACAAAGCAGCTTAAAACTATGATAATAATTTTGGAATATGCCCTATATCTATTTAATCTGGGATTAAATCTCTGCATAGATGACTGGTGAGCAACTTTCCCTGTTAATTGCTTCTTCTATGTACAATGTTATTTTAAACAGTTAATTGAATCACTGAGTGGCTTGCCAAGAACCACAGGGTAAGAATATGTCAGAAGCTGGACTTGAACTATAGTCTTCTAGACTCCTGTAGAATATATTCTACTTGGATAAGGATGGAATTCAGCAGAGAGAGAAAGATAGACAACAAACCAACAGACAAACACAATCTGACTAGACACCAAGCTAGAGACTGAGACAGATGGGGGATGGGGAGGAAGAGAGAGAGAGAGAGAGAGAGAGAGAGAG
>JAJPUD010003699.1:60021-172188 GCA_023553655.1 Myrmecobius fasciatus | reverse complement strand
AGAGAGAGAGAGAGAGAGAGAGAGAGAGAAAGAGAGAGAGAGAGAGAGAGAGAGAGAGAGAGAGAGAGAGAGAGAGAGAAGGAAGGAGGCAGAAAAAGAGAGGGGGAATGATATTGATTTTCTATGGACTGTTTTTTTTTTTTTGCATCCTTTTTTGGATGCAAATACTTTTGAAAAGCCATTTAGTAATATTTGCAAATAAGTTTTTATGGAGTTTTTGATCCTTGTGTTATGTTTGATTTTTTCTTCTTTTTTAAGCAATTCTAGCAAGGTGTGTATTTGTGCATGTGTGTATATGTTTATGTGTGTTTGTTTTTGGCTGTTATTTTGTTTGATCATTTGGATGATCAAATATGCATTTCCATTTAATCTCAGAAGTTGTAACTGTTGTGTTTGGAGGTTGCCTTTTTTCAACCTGTTCTCACTAAAGATGATCAGGTGAAAGGAAGGTAAGGGAGGGTAATACTCTTGATCTGCTGGTAAGAAAACAGAATTCCTCAAAAGAAAAAAGTGTTACAGTAACTTTAAAGTATACTCTTGACACTTTGAAGTTTGTCAGTTACACCAGCAAGTCTGGATGTGAGGAGAGCCAAAAGCAGCATTAGCATGTCAAAGAACAAGCTTCATTTTCACTGTGAGAACTCTATTTGAAGTCTTGTGCTCAATGGCGTGGGACTCTGTAGGCAGCTGAATTTCGTGCTGTTATTCCAGATGTGCTTTGTCTCTGTAGAAATGCAATTTCACAGTCATTAAGCATTTTAAGTTCATCAAGTGCTAATTATAGCGGAAAGCATGACAGGAGTGCCTTCAAAATCTGGGTAGAAGCAAAATTCTATTGATCATCCAATTGATTTATATTATCTCAATAGTCGATCTATGCAATTGTTATGTATGGAATTTTTACTGTTTTTATACAAAAGTCATTGATCACTCTTGGATTATCTTATTGGAAGTTACTCAGGGATAAATACTTCATTTATTGTAATAATTTTCTGTAATGTGCTATCTTATTGTACCAAATGTAATGGTTCACTTAGCTGTTTTCTAGGATGTATTCAGCATTTTCTGTTTGCCTAGGAAAATGTGTCAAACCATGGATAACACTACATATGGGGAGAAGACAATAATCTTAGGCAAAAGCTCTCACTTTTCTATTTCTTCCATTTTTGTCTTTCTCAAATGTTATATCATTTCACAGAATGATAAAATGATAAAAGATTCAAGATATGGTAAGTTCTAGTCAGTTAGAAAAACTTAGAACATAAGTTCAATGAAGGACTACACATATGTTATATGAAGGCCAGTCCAAATAAATCATAAAAGACTCATAACCAGAATAAAGGATATTTCCATTTTGATAACCCTTTGGAAGTAATTTATGGATTTTCTCAATCAGTACTTCATCTATAATGAGAGGTTTAAGGCAGGTTTCTTCTATTATTTCCTGTATTGAGGTTTTTGTTGTTTAAATTGGAATCCAAGTTGTTTCTCTGTATTTTGTCTTCAAGGTCAGTCACTTTCTCTCATAGAATTTGTTTTTCAAAACGTGCTAACTTTTGTTCTTTTGACAAATATTTTTCTATTTTATTACTTTCATGTACTTCAAATCTGTTCATTTCACAACTCTTTTTTTTAATCTTTTACTGTGAATTTGTTTTTTTTTCTAATCTGATAATTGAGCTTTAAGATTATATTTTGAAAATTCATGATCTTACTGTTCCTAATTTTTTATTTTATAGATGAATTGATTAAGCATTTAAAAAGCTTTAATTATGCACAGTTTCATGCTAACTTCTAGAGATTCAGATAGAAAGGTAAAACATCCCAACCTTTCAAAGAGTAGTCATTCTAATTGATGAGTTCTCAGTAGCTGGTTTTGGTTGGCAGAAAGAAACTGGACCATTGATGAAATTATATCCAGGCAGGAAAAAAAAGACTCCTTGGTCCCACCCTTTGTGTTCATCCAGTCAGAAATCCTTCTGTGCAGGTTGTGGGAAGCACAGATATGTCCTGATGGAAACCCCAGTCATGTCCCTGACCTTAAATTTTCCTTATAAAATCTGTTTGTGGCCCATGCCTTCTTAGCTGAATCCCCTTTAGGTCTGCCAGAACACTCTGCCTCATGATATTTTTTCTTTGATCCCATCCCATGCTTCATGTTATCTCTCCTCTCATCCCCCACTATTCTCTCCTCTCAACCCTCATCATGTTTTATAGTATCTTTTTATTTTTTTGGCTGAGGCAATTGGGGTTAAGTGACTTGCCTAAAGTCATACAGCCAGGAAGTGTTAAGTGTCTAAGACCAGATTTTAACTCAGATCCTCCTGACTTCAGGGCTGGTGCTCTATCCATCTGTTTCCTTTGTATAGCTAACTAACTCTTTTAGGATCCTTAATCTCTTTTAGGATTTAGTCTCCAGCTTAGGGCATGCACCAACTTCTTGGGGTATTTCCTTTCTCCTGGCTAATTGTAAGTTGCACTAGGGAATTTGCTCTTTCCACCATTAATTATTAAAACCCCTTTCCTTGCTATGCCCTCTCCCACTCTATTTCATATTCACCATTCCTGTTGTCTATTGTGTCTATTATTTCTCTTTATTTTGTCTGTAACCTCTTCTAAATAAACCTATGTTTTGCCAAAGAGAATGGCCATTGTGAATTTTTCCCATGACTGAACCCTAACATTTGGTGCTTCTTCTAAAGCAAATCATCTGGCATCACATCATTTACTATGTCAGCCACATCATAATGGGTGACACAACACATATAGAAAATTTTGATTGTAAGTCAGATAGTAAAATTCTGTGGTTTCTATGATTGATTGACAAAGCAGATGATAATGCCTCTTCTTCAGTTCGTTTCTACTCTTGAAATCATATCATTTTTGATATCAAGCTTTTTGGCAGCACAAAGTTCTTTGGCTATAAGAACTTTGTCTTTTGTGACTGTGATTGATATGTTTCTAGCACCTGTAGAAGCAGATCCTTTCGAAGGATAGCTGCTCATGAAGACATCTTCGGACATCATACCAGATTCTCTGTATCCCAAAGATTCTCTGATTTATGATCCTTGTTTATCTTTATCTTTCTTAGGGGAAATAATGGCCATAGTGGGCATGACAGTTTAATTTGTCTGTCACATTCTGGCTTGTGTCTCTCCTTCAAGGTGCTTTACTGCTGCAGCTAGTCTAGTTTGCTTGTCCTATGTTAATTGGTTAGCAGTGGAGAAGATAGTTCCCTTAACAATAGCTATAAGTCTTGGGATGAAAACCAGACCATTGTTCTGTTGGGTGCTGCCATTCCCAGGTATCCTATGTCTTATATTCTGTTGGTAAAAGCTGGTCAGAAGTTGTTTTTGTTTAATCAACTGATTTATGGATTTAATTTATCTTTTGAAACATTCTGCAATTTCTGTTGTTCACTGACCCCTGAGAATCCACAGGTTTCATTTTCCTTTACCTTATAATATTACTGAGACATTTTAATATTCCTTGAGTAACCATTACTTAAACTTCTTTCTCTCTTCAGGATTCATTATTGATTTATCTGCTTAGATTCTGATCTCCGTCTTTCTCCTTGACTATTTCTGTCACATAGCTAGGCAGATTCAGTGTCTATCACTCCTTGAAGGTTGAAGGGAGAGCAAAGGGTATTCCAGTAGAGTCTGTGTGGTAGCAGAGAATTCCAAAACAGGTATTTAAAGAAGTTTAAACTCCTGCTGAGGACATATGGAGAGAATTGACCAGTAAATACTTTGAGAATTAATGTAAATATGAAGGAATTTTACTTGGCCTGGGTTCTCAAGTTGTTTCTTGTTTCATTTAGCTCTCTTTTTGCTACATCTGACATAATTATGTTTTGGGGGAGAGGCTGGAGGGAAGAGGTAGGGGAGGGAGTATGGAATCTTGTTAGGGAGTTGTAATGGGTTGGAAAAAAGTTCTTAGTGATCATCTTGCTGATCTGTTCCAACAACTCTCACTGGTCATGTATTCATTTCCAGAGGGGTTGTGATCTATGTCAGAAAAAAGGATTGAAATGACAAATCCTTTATTTGTTAAAGTAACTTGCCTCTAATTAAACCCTCCTAATTTTTATATACTTCAGTCTATTATTTAGTTAAACTGACATAAAAGGGTTTGAAGAATTTTGAATTACCTGAGCTTTTAAATTTAAGAAACTCAGCAAGTATTATATAGAAAATGATCAAAAATTGAAATCATTTTGCAAATGTTGAAAAGGGAGGGCTGTTAGGAATTCATTGATATCTCACTCCTCCTGGATAATTTTTTTCAAATATTAATGGCAAAGACACTGTTCAGAAGTCACAGCCTAAGGAACCACCGACTCTTGCCATTCAGTCAATTGTACTCTTGCTGATTTAGAATTGTGTTTGTTGTTGAATTGTTGCAGTTATGTTTTGTACTCCATGATCTTATTTTGGAATTTTCTTGGCAAAGATACTGGCATGAATTGCCATTTTCTTTTCCCGCTTATTATACAGATGAGGAACTGAGTGACAAGCCTAGTGTCACACAGCTAAAATAATTATCTTAGGCCAAATTTTAATTTATGTCCTCCTGATTCCAGGCTCAGAGCCCTATTGACTATACCACTTAATTTCTTTCAGAATTGCTTAGATGTGATCAAACTATCAAAAAAATGGGTTGCCAAACAAAGTCTGTGATGTGCTTGCAAGAGAGAGAATTATGTAACCATGGACTTATTATTCATAAAAAATAAATCAATCAGTAAATTAGCATCTCTATCAATCCTAAGAATTGTGTTCATACAATCGTATAGAAATAGGTACCATATTTACTAATTACAGAAGGAAAGGAAAAAAAAAACTTGGAAAAAAGAAGTAGTTCTATCAAGACTTGGATTGTGTAGTTATTGTACTGACTGCTCCTGCTGATGCCATGGATTGAACTACCTAAATTTCATTAATGCTACTCTGGGCACATCTATGCAGTGTTTGCCTTTGCCTTGCTTTGTCAGCCCTTTGTTTAACCAGTGAACCTATTTCTTGCCTTATTTGAGGGATCTCAAAGGGAGCACATGACAAAGAACAGCATGGAGAAACAGGGTTAGAGAAGAAAATTAGCCTTAAGTTGTTAATGGTAATGCAATATAGTTATGCAAAATATTTTTTCCATCATGATCCTTGTTCCTTTATAAGTCAATATCCCCCAGAACCATGTCACTTTTTAATCTAATAAAATATGTAAAATAGCTTGCCATTTGTCATAACAAGCAATTTTATGTGGTTAAGGAATTATACAGTATAATTTTTTGAATATTTCTGGGTCATTTATTTATATGTTTGCTGTTAAGGGAAGAACAATTTGAATTTTCAAATGTTCAATTTAATATGATGCATCAATAAATGTTGTTTATTGCATAACTATCCATTTAAAGTAGAGGGGGAAACTAAAAACAATAAACATTGTAGTTCCATGTCTTTTGATTTTTACATTCCTTTGTTTATGTGACAGCATGAGATTCAGCTACTCATCTGGTAAACATTTTAAAATGGCATGCTTTCTGATTAATATAAATGTGCTTTTCTTCCCTTACTTCGCCCCTACCCTTCTTCAGTACAAAAGAAGTCATTAGGATTGCAACACTAATTCAATAATATTGATGCATTTTCCCCATATGTTTGAAAAACAATTTGACTTTTCATACTAACTTTTAGGCTGAAGACAGAACTTTTTGCCTGATTTAATTTTCCTGAAAATGGGTTGTACAGGAGAATGAAATAGACAGCCCATAGCTCTTAAAGCTTATTTTCAATTTATTTTCTTCTTTCCTCTTCCCTTATTCCCATACAGGAAAACAAAGAATAAAAAATTGAAATAGGAATTTATTAGATGACCACTATTTTCTATGTGCCTTTTCATAAGTATTATTTCATCCTCAAAACAACCATGAAAGGATTTTTGTTTTGTTTTGTTGATTAGTCATGTCCAACCTTTTGTGACCCCATTAGGGATTTACTTGGCAAAATCATTGGAGTATTGTGCTATATCCTTCTCCAACTAATCTTATAGATAGAACTGAAACAAACAGTTATGTGACCTGCCAGAGGTCATATAGCTAGTAAGTGTGTAAGGCTGGTTTGCACTCTGACAAAAATAAATACTCTTGGCAATGTTATCTTCAAGCAGCTGCTTGTGTGGGGTTGTGAAAGCTGCCAAAATTGATGATGGCACTTAGAACTTAAGTGCTGGGGCTGAGATCTTGAGGACAGATAAGTCTTCTGCCCACTCTTCAACAGAGATCTAATAAATAATGTACTTAACTTTGAGGAAGACCCTAAGTTTGGGTATGCACCTGGGCATAAGAAAAGTCTCAATTTGAAGGGAGAGCAAAGGCAGGGACTCACCTGAGCTGTTCCCTAAACTCCTCCAAATATCCTCAAATAATGACTCTAAACAAATTCTAGATTGGCAGAACCCAACAAAAGATAGAGTAAAACAATTTTCTAGCCCAAAAAAACTTGGAAGGTCAATAGGAAAGTCTGTTGCCCTAGGATAAGAATGGAGTACAGTCTAGCACAGGCCATCCCACTCCAGGCTCCGCCCAGCACACCAGGAACAGGCTTCAGAGAGACTGAATTACTGGAAACAACTGCACTTTCCAGACCTCTTAGCCCACACATAGCAAAAACAACTTAGAAGGTTAATAATAAAAATATGTCCCACCAAGGTGAAAGTGCGACCCAATCCAGAATAGGCTTGGCAGCCATTGAACCAGCAGCTGTAGCATCAGTTTCTGGAGCTTTCAGCTCACAGAAGGTAAGTGGGGGTCAAACAACTGATCAGAAGGATATTACAGGGGTCTCTATGCTGGTACTGGGGCAGAATTCTGGCCTTACCTATACTCAAATTCATGTCACAGTTATAGTTATAGATAGTAGTCCCAGGGCAAGCAAGAACCCTAGCATACTGGAACTTGTAATCACAATGAAATAAAGATGTTCTTCACAGTTACAGAGCAGTAAAGAATGTTTGTGGTCACTCTCTTTAAATCATATCACCTTGGAAAAACTGAAAATGTACAGGCCCTTAGAAGAATCTCTGAAAACAGCTACACAAAACCCTTGAAGCTTGGGACAGTGCACCCTTCTGCCTTGGAAGCAAAGTCCACTTTAAGAAAAGTCAAGCAATAGTTTGGTAAAATGAGTAAACAATACAAAAAAATTGACTATACAATTATTATAGTAACAAGGAAGATCAAAACAGACACTCAGAAGAAGAAAACAAAATCAAAGTCCCTATACTCAAAGCCTCCAAGAAAAATATAAATTGGTCTCATGTCAAGGATGACCCAAAAATGATTTTAAATATAAAGCAGTAGAGATAGAGGAAAAATTGGGAAGAGAAATGAGAGTGATACAAACAAAAAATCGAGAAAAATGAGTCAATAGTTTGGGAATGTAGATAGACATACACACACACACAAACTGAAGAAAATAATTTTTTTTAAAAACAGAATAGGCATAATAGTAAATGAGGTTCAAAAAGTCAATGAGAAGAATGCTTTAAAAGCAGAATTAGTCAAAAAGAAAGAGAGGCACAAACATTAACTGAAAAAAAAATTAAAAAATAACTTGCCCAAATGGAAAAGGAGTTACAAAAGTTCACTGAAAAAATACTGGCTCAGTAGAGGAGCAAATTAGTGGGGCAGCTTCCAGGCCCAGCTCAGAAGGCAAACTCTGAGAAATCAGGCTGTTTCTTGAACAGAGCAGGCAAAGCTACCCCTGCAAACAAAAGGGGGTGCTGGGCTCAAAGCTGAGACTCAGAGCTGCACAGAAAGCTTGAGACAGTGCCTCCTATACCCCAGGAGCAGAGCTCCATATTAAAAGTTTTTTTTTTTTTTTTAAAGGAAAGAAAATGAGTAAGAAACAGAAAAGAACATTGACCATAGAAAGCAACTATGGTGACAGGGTAGATCAAAACACAAAATCAGACGAGGACACAATGAAAAACAGAAGAAATCCCAAAGAGTGATATGAATTGGTCTCAAGCATAAAAAGACTTCTTTTGGAAATGTTCATAAACTTTAAAAGGAAAATAAGAGAGGTAAAAGAAAAAAAATGAGAAAGGAAATGAGAAATATGCATGAATCAACAGCTTAGAAAAGGAAAGACAAATTATCTGAAGAAAACAACTAATTAAATAGTAGCATTAACTCAATGGAAAAAGAATTACAAAAGCTAACTGAAGAAAATCACACATTAAAAATTAGAACAGGGCAAATGGAAGTTAATGTCTGAGACAGCAAGAATGTCAAAGTAAAGAGTGAAAAAATGGGGAAAAAATGTGTAATACCTCATTGGAAAACAGTGGACCTGGAAAACAGATCCAGAAGAGAAAATTTAAAAATTATTGACCTAACTGAAGATCATGACCAGAAAAAGAGGCTGGATAGCATTCTACAAGAACTCATTGAGGAAAACTGATCCAATATTCTAGAAACAAAGAGGGAAATGCTGATTGAAAGAATCTATTGATCACCTTTGGAAAGAGATCCCAGAAGGAAAACCCCAAGGAACATTGTTGCAAAACTCTAGAACTACAAATTTAAGGAAAAATGCTGCAAGCTTCAAGAAAAAACAAGCAAACAAACAAAAAAAAGCAACAGTCAGGATTACTCAGGATCTGGAAGTTTCTATAATAATATATCAGAGGGCTTAGAACACCATATTACAGAAGGTAAAGGACCTAGGGTAACAAACAAGAATTAACTACTCAGTGAAATTCAGTCTCATCTTTCATGGGAGGTGATGGAGCTTTAACGAAGTAACTGACGTACAAACATTTCTATTAGAAAAACTAGAAAATTTAATCGACAAACACAGAAGCACAGAAAGGTAAATAGGGGGAAAATACATAGTATTGAAAGTTTAAACTGTTTATATCCCTAGATGAGAAAGTGATATTTATGTTTCCTGAGAACTCACTATTTGACAAAATCTGCAAGGAAAATTGGAAACTAGTATAGAAGAAACTAGGCATTGACCCACACCTACCACCACATACCAAGATAAGGTCAAAATGGGTTCATGATTTAGACATATAGTGACATCATAAGCAAATTAGAAGAACATTAGGATAATTAACCTCACAGATTTGTGGAGAAGGAAAGAATTTGTTTCCAAAGAAGAACTGGAACTCATAATTGAACACCAAATAGATAATTTTGATTATATTAAGTTAAAAAGCTTTTGTCTAAACAAAACCAATGCATGAAAGAACAGAAGGGAAACAATAAATTGGGAATTTTTTTTTTACACATTTAAGCATTCTGATAAAGGCCTCATTTCTGAAATATATAGAAAATTGACCCAACTTTATAAGAAGTCAAGCCATTCTCCAATTTTTAAATGGTCAAAGGATATGAACAGACAATTTTCAGATGAAGAAATTAAAACCATTTCTAATCATATGAAAAGGGGCTCTAAATAACTATTGATCAGAGAAATGCAAATTAAGATAACTCTGAGATACCACTACACACCTATGAGATTGGCTAAGATGACAGGAAAAGATAATGATGAATGTTGGAGGGGATGTGGGAAAATTAGGACTCTAATACGCCATAGTTGATGGAACTGTGAACTGATCCAGCTATTCTGGAAAGCAATTTGGAACTATGTTGAAAAAGTTATCAAACTCTGCAAACACTTTTATCCAGCAGTGTTTTTACTGTGCCTATATCCCAAAGAGATCCTAAAGGAGGGAAAGGGACCCAAAAATATTTGTGGCAGCCCTTTTTTGTAGTGACAAGAAACTGGAAACTGAGTGGATGCCCATCAGTTAGAGAATGGCTGAATAAGTTATGGTATGTGAATATTATGGAATAATATTATTGTATAAGAAATGGTCAGGAGGAGGATTTTTAGAAAGGCCTGGAGAGACTTAAATGAATTGATGTTAAGTAAAATGAGCAGAACCAGGAGATCATTGTACATGGCAACATCAATATTAATGAAGATGATCAATTCTGATGAACGAGACTCCAACAATGAGATGATTGATGACAGTTCCAATGAACTTATGATGAAGAGAGCCATATACATCCAGAGAGAGGATTGTGGGAACTGAATGTGGATCTCAACATAATATCCTTACTCGTTTTTTGGTTGTTCACTTGCATTTTGTTTTCTTACTCATTTACTTTCCTTTTTTATCTGATTTTTCTTGTGCAGCTAGATAATTGTATAAATATGTTAATACATATTGAATTTAACGTATATGTCTAACACATAATATGTTAGATTGCTTTCCATCTAGGGAAGGAGGTGGGGGAAAGAAGGGGAAAATCTGAAACACAAGTCTTTGCAAGGGTCAATGTTGAAAAATGATCTGTGCATATGTTTTGAAAATAAAAGGCTTTTAAAATAAAAATAAATACATGAATAAAATAGAGAAAGAGGGTATCAATGAATTAGGAATGCAAATTTAAAAAGCTAGAAAAAAGTTAAAACTCCCAATTAAATACCAAATTAGAAATCTGAAACTCAAAGGACACATTAATAAAATTGAAACTAAAAACAAAACAAAAAAAAAAAAACTATTGAACTAATAATTAAAACTAAGAGTTAGTTTTGTGACAAAAACAATAAAATAGATAAAACCTTTGGTTAATTTGGTCAGAAAAAGGAAAGAAAAATACTAAATCATCAGCATCAAAATTAAAAAGGGTGAACTTACCACCAGTGAAAAAGAAATTAAAGTAAATAATTTGGACCTATTTTGTCCAACTCTATGCCAGCAAAGCTGACAATCTAATTGAAATCAATGAATATTTACAAAAATATAAATTGTCCAGGTTAAGAAGAACTAAGTTTTATAAATAACCCCATTTTGGAAAGATAATTTGAACAATTCATTAATGAACTCCCTAAGAAAAAAATCTCCAGGGTCAGATAGAATCACAAGTGAATTCTACCAAACATTTAAAGAATAATTAATTCCCATATTATCTAAACTATTTGAAAAATAGGTAAAGAAAAAATACTGACAAATTCCTTCTATGACATAAATATGGCACTGATACCTAAATTAGGAAAAGCCAATACAGAGAAAGAAAATTACAGATGAATCTCCTTAATGAATATTGATGCAAAAATCTTTTTTTTTAATTTATTTATTAATACTTTTTATTTGCAAAACATATGTATGGGTAATTCCTAAACATTAACCCTTACAAAGCTTTCTGTTACAAATTTTTCCCCCCTACTCCCCACCTCTCCCCTAGATGGCAGGATATCCACTACATGATAATTATGTTAGAATGCTTAAGAAATCGAATATATGTATAGTTATTGCCACACATCATTTTTTGTGCAGGAGAAATCATATCTACAAGAAATAATAATCCGATAAGGAAATACAATGCAAGCAAACCTCAATAGAGAACATGAAAATGTTATGTTGTGGTCCACATTTCACATCCCTCTCTCTGGGTGTATATGGTTTTCTTCACTGAACAAATGGAATTGGTTTGAAGCATTTCATTGTTAAAGAGAGTCATGTCCCTTAGAACTGATCCTCATATAGTATTGTTGTTGCCGTGTATAATGATCTCCTGGCTCTGCTCACTTCACTGAGCATCAGTTCATGCAAGTCTCTCCAGGCTTCTCCGAAATCGTCCTGCTGGTCGTTTCTCACAGAGCAATAATATTCCATAACATTCATATACCATAATTTATTCAGCCACTCTCCAATTGATGGGCATCCATTCAGTTTCCAGTTTTCTAGCCACTACAAAAAGAGCTGCCACAAACATTCTTGCACATGTGGGGCCCTTTTCTTCTTTTATGATTTCTTTGGGATATAAGCCCAATAGAAACACTGCTGGGTCAAAGGGTATGCATAGTTTGATAACTTTTTGAGCATAGCTCCAAATTGCCCTCCAGAATGGTTGGATCCATTCACAGCTCCACCAACAATGTGATGCAAAAATCTTAAATAAAAGAGATTACAAGTTATTAACAGAATAATACACTATGATTAAGGTTCATTATCAGCAAAACTATTACCATAATTGACCAAATCTTGACAAAACCAACAGAAATCACATGGTAATCTAAATAGAAGCAGAAACAGGTTTTGACAAAATACAGCTCCCGTTATTATTAAAAACTATAGAGAGCATAGAGATAAAGGGAGTTTATTTATTTATTTTTTATGATAAGTAATATCTATCTAAAACCTACAGCAAACATCATTTGTAAAAGATTGAAGTTGGACACATTCCCAATAAAATCAGGGGAAGAAACAAGAATTCCCGTTATTACCACTATTACTCAACATTGTACTAGAAATGTTGGCTTATCACTAAGAAAAGAAAAAGAAATTAAAGGAATTAGAATAGGCACTAAGGAAATAAAACTATCACTCTTTACAGATGATATGATAATATCTGTAGAAAATCCTAGAAAATCATCCAAAAACTTACTGGAAACAATTCACAGCTTTAGCAAAGTTGCAGGATATAAAATAAACCCACACAAATCATCAGCTTTTTTTATATATTACTGACAAAGCCTATCAGTAAGATATAGGAAGACAAATTCCATTTAAAATCACTGTAGACAAAATTACTGGGACGTCTATCTACCAAAACAAACACAAGAACTATATGAACACAATCACAAAGCATTTCTCTGACCAAATAAAGTCAGATCTAAGTAATTTGAAAAGTATTAATTGCTCATGGCTAGGCTAAACTAATATAATTAATATGACAACTCTGTCTAAATTTATCTACTTGATCAGTGCCATACCAAACTCCCAAATAATTATTTTATAGGATTAGAAAAAAAAAATTTAAAAATCATCTGGAAGAACAAAAGGTCAAGAATTACAAGGTAATTATTATTATTATTTTTTTAAAGTACAAAGGATGCTGGTTTAGCAATGCCAAAACTAAAACTATATTATAAAGCAGTAATCATCAAAACCTTTTGGTACTGTCTAAGAAATAGAGTTGTAGATCAGTGGAATGGATTAGATACACATGACTCAATAATCTAGACCTATAGCAATCCAATATTTGATTAAACTCCCAAACTCCAGCTTCTGAAATAAGAGCTTACTTTTTGACAAAAATTGCTGGGAAAACTGAAAATTATATGTAAGAAACTAAGTTTAGACCTACATCTCATACCCCATAACAAAATAAAGTCAAAATGGACACATGATTTGGGCATAAACATGATATCATAAATAAATTAGGAGAACAAGGGATAATTTCCCTATCATATTTGGAGAAGGTAGGAATTTATGACCAAAGAAGAACTAGAGAACATTAGGAAAGGCAAAATGGAAAACTTTGATTGCATTAAATTAAAAAGGGTTTACACTAACAAAGCCAACAGAAACAAGATTAAAAGAGGAAGTACAAAGCTAGGAAAAATTCTTTACAACCAGTATTTCTGATAAAGATCTCATTTCTAAAATATATAAAGAACTGTGTCAAATTTGTAAGAATACAAGTCATTACCCAAATGATAAATTGTCAAAGAATATGAACACACAATTTTCAGCTGACAAAATTAAAGTCATCTATAGTTATATGAAGGAATATATCAATCATCTCCTGAAAAATCCCAAGATGAAAATTTCCAGGAATATTATAGATACATTCCAGAACTCCCAGGTCAAAGAGAAAATATTGCAAGCATCTGGAAAGAAATAATTCAAGAATCATGGAGCTATAGTCAGAATATAACAATAGATTTAGCAGCTTCCACATTAAAAGATTTGGGACTTGGAACATGATATTCTGAAAGGCAAGGAAGTTAGGATTCCAATCAAGAATCAGCTAATCTAAGAATAATTTCTCAGGGGGAAAAATGAAAATTTAATGAAATAAGACTTTCAAACATTCTTGATGAAAAGACTAGGACAGAATAGAAAAATTGACTTTCAAAGACAAGACTAAAGAGAAGCATAAAAAGGTACTCAGGAAAGGGGAAGCATAAGGGATTTAATACAGTTAAGCTATTTACATTTCTATGGTGATATTTGTAACTCATAAGAACTTTCTTATTAGGACAGATAAAAGTATATAGAGACAGAAGGCATAGGTTTCAATACAATATGGATATGAGTTGAACTAAATATTTAGATAGATGATATCTTAAAAAAAATAAAAGAGTGAGAGGGGAGAAATTAAAAGAAGGAACAAGAGAGTAGAATAAGGATCATACATGAAAGACGCAAGAAATAACTTCTATCGTACAGGGGAAAAGAAGGGCAGGAGGGGGAGTGATTGAACATTTTTCTCATTAGAATTGGCTCAAAAAAAGGAATAATATATACATTTTAGAAATTTATGTAACCTTAAAGGAAAGTAAAAGGGAAAAGAGATAAGAGAAGGGGAGGCAGATTGGGAAGGGTGTAGTCAGAAGTTGTAGGGAGTAATAGGGTTAAAGGAGAGACAAAATAGAATAGACAAGAGAGGGGAATAGGATGGAGGAAAATGGAACAGAGTAACTGTGGGGGAAAATGAGGAAAGTTTCTCTGTTAAGGCCTCATTTCACAAACATCTAGAGAACAGAATCAAATTTATAAAAATGGGATCATTCCCCAACTGATAAATGATCAAAATGCATAAACAACTTTTTCAAATGAAGTAATAAAATCCATTTATAGCTATATGGGGGGAAAAGTGCTTCAACTCATAATTAAATGGAAAATTACAAATTAAAAGAATTCTGAGATACATCTTATACTAAATAGATTGACTAATAGAACAGATAAGGAAAGTGACAAATAATTTGAAATTGAGGGAATACCCATCAGTTGGGGAATGGATGAATAAGTTGTGATATGTGATTGTGATGGAATTATTGAAGCACTACATTAATGTAGTACAATAATTTTAATGAGCAGTGGGGTGTCAAAAAAACCATGGGTTGATGCAAAGCGAAACTTACTATGTATAAAGAGATAGCAGCAGTATAAGATGATCAGGTGTGAATGACTTCACTAGTCTCAGCAATACAGTAATCCAAAAGAAATCTAAAAGACATGATGAAAAATGTTATTGCTCCCCAGAGAAAGAGCTAAGCATGTCTGAATACAGATTGATGCACATTTTTTGAACTTTTTTTGGGGGGGAGCGAGAGGAGGGGGTGGCCATGGCCCTATATTATCTTTAACAACATGACTATTATGGAGGGAAAGAAAAAGAAAAAAAAAATTTCCACTTTGTGAGTAGTTGTGAAGCAGTATATATTTTATGTTCCCATTATATCTCACATATCCAATTGAGCGTAAATAAAGGAAGACTTATGAATTTTGGCTAGGCTCAAATTTTTCCCTAGGATATAAATCACATTGAAACAAATTTGCATTTCCAAAGCAATCAGTATAACAGAATTGACAGGATTTTATTATTTTTAAAGGTCTGCAATTTCATCATTATAGACACTTTTCATGAAGTAGATTCTAATCCAGATCAGGAAGGGTTCTGAAGTTAATCACTGAATAAACATTTATTATGCACTTGCTATGGAAGATGCTATTTTAAGTGGTGGTGATACAAAAGACAGTAAATGCACTTCCTACATACAAGAAGTTCTTCTATTGCGGCAGACAACAAGCAAACAAATATGTAAAACCTAGTTACTTATAAAACAAATAGGAAACAAGGGAGGAAGGACACTAACATTAAGAGGGATGAGGAAAGACTTGTATTAGAAGGTGGAATTTTAATCAGTACTCAAGGGAAGAGATTTAATGCTGTCATAACCATTAGTAGAGTATTGCAATAGTCCATTCATTAAGTACATCTTATACCATAATGCTGCCAGTGTCAGTGGAGAAAAGGAACCATATTCAAGAAATGTTTTAAAAGTGAAATTTAGAAGCCTTGTCAAGAAATTAAATATGGGGAGTGGTGAGAAATAATGAGGAGTTGAAGATTTCTTCTAGCTTAGCACATTGAGTGATTGGGAAGAAGATGTTGACTTCTATAGTAATAGGGAAATTAGGAGTAGGAAGAAGATTTAGGAGAAAAGATGATGAGTTCAGTTTTGGACGGGTCTAGTTTAATACATCTACTGAGCTTACAATTTAAAATGTCTAAAAGGCAGTTGGGGATGTGAGATTGAAGGTCAGCTGACAGGTTTGTGCACAATAGATGGATTTGGGAGTCATCAGCATAGAGATAGAAATTAAATCCATTGGAACTGATAAGATTACCCAGGGAAGTATGTAGAGAAAGATAATGACCCAGGACAGAAAACCTTTAGACATCTGCCATTACAAGTGACTTCATTTGAATGTTGGTCCAGCAAAGGAAACAGAGAAGTATTGGTTAGATAGGTAGGAGAACCAGCAAAGTGATACCTATAACAACTGAGAGAAAAAATATGAAGGAGAAAGCTGCAGAAAGGTGGAGAATGAAGAGTGAGAAAAGGCAATTGGATTTGGCAACTAATAAAATTAGTAACTTTTGAGAAAGCAGTTTGAGTGGAATGATAAGGGAAGGCTAGACTGTAAGTAGTTAGGAAAAGTGTAAGAGAGAAACTGGAGGCACCTATTGTGGATGACCTTTTCAAGAAGCATAGCTACAAAAGTTAAAGATATATAGGATGATAGAGCTAGCAGGGTTGGAAGGATCAAGTGAAGGTTTTTTTTTTTTTTTTTTTTGTTTTGTTTTGTTTTTAATTGCTATTATTGTTTTTATTGTTTTCAGGAAGAGGTAGACATGAGTAAGTTTTGTTATGCCTCAGTTCCCCTGTCTCAGTTTCCTTTAATTGTTCTGCCTCAATCTCCCTGGTGGCAACTTCTCCTTCCTGGACATTAGGACTGAGATAATTAGGACTGGAAGCTCTGGCCACTAGCATCCCAAAGAGTCATAAAATTCCAGATGGCTTATCTCCAATGTTTGCCCATATCTTTCTGGTCTCAGGTTCAGTGGCTCCTAGCTTCTTCCTGAAGTCATCAGAATTTATGATCCTTCCTCCATATCCCCAACCTTCAGAACTGAATTTATGGTCATTTCCTGGAACTTCTGTCCCCACAGTGCTCTTCCCCTCCTTGCTTTGTTTCCCTGATCGCTGAAGACCTATAAGAGAGTCTCTGAAGTCCCTTGTTCGTCACTGGATACTTTGAGACAAGAGTCCTATCCAGAAGGCTGACTAATGTGGCTGCCAGTCCAAACTTTCCACTATTTAAATTATTAAAAATCTCTAATCTTTAACTTGCCTCAGTTTCTCCTGAATTACATTTTATAGATTGTAGGGAGCAAGCCAGTAGCCAAGGAGAAATTAAAAATAAGTGACAGAGTGGGGATGACAGATAGGACAAACTATTGGAGGATCAAGGACAGGTTATATTCACTTAAGCAGGTTGAGAAGTTAACTTTGCTAAGGAATAAGGATACCTCATAATGTGAATCAGTGATGGAATAAGATAAGACAGAAGGCAAATAGGTCATAGATGAGCAAGAGGGAAAACAAGGGAATTCACAGCCAGCAAATGGCATATTTTTTTTTTGAAAATATAATCTCAGAAGTGGTCTATAGAGTTTAACAAACTGCCACAGGTATCTTTGACACAAAAAAGTGAGGAACTCCTGTTCTATTTGGTTTGCTTGTTTTTTTTTTTTTTTTAATCTCTTTTTTTCCAACCTTATCTTCCATACAGTTGCATAATTCAAAAATATTATTCTTCTACTCAAAATGCAAAACTTCATTATTTCCTTGAGGTTGAAAACAAGGTAATTAGTTTTCCTTTTAAAGTTCTTCTTTATTCATCACTCTTCTTATTATTCATCACTTCTCTTGCCATACTTCATGATGTGGCTAAATTGGATTTCTTCTGGTTCATTCCACATTATCTTCCATTTTCCATTTTTATCACCCTGACAAAGGTGACCCCATGCTTGGAATGCCCTTCTACTTAAACTCTTCTTTGATCTTTCAAAGCATTGTCTATATGAAATCTTTTTTTTTAATTTGCCTACCATTATTAATGTTTTCTCTTCTTAGGGGGAGGAGCACAATAATTATTATAATTATTTTGTATGGGTGTATTTATATATATATTACATATATATATATATACAGACAGACATATATTATGTATACATGTGTGTGCATTATATAAAATATCTGTGATACATGTATACACAAATTATAGGAAATATTTATTATATTGTTTGGGGAAATTATATAGTTCAAATCCAGTCCTATATGATTAAAGGTCATCCATGTCCAAAAGTTTCCTGGACCCCAGTAATTTCCTAGAAATTGTGAGAAAAGATTTGTTTTATATCCCTACTGAGACTTTAGCCAGTATTAGTCAATTCAGTATGATTACATAAGGGGTAGTGATTGTTAGCAATTGTTTTATTATGTTATATTAATACATATTTAACCAGTCATCTAATAATAGGTATAAGAATAAGAATAATAAGAATAAGGAATGTATTAATCCATATTTTACACAAATCACAAAGAAATATAGGATTCTTACAGAAGGGTCGCTATATTAGAACTCAAACTTTAATATGTTCACTGTTTACTAGTTATAAAGCTTACTTGAATAATCTTAAGAATTCTGACATGAATATTTCTACCCTCTTTAGCTCAGATTCCATAACGAAACTAAGCATAAGAAACTTGGTTTGAAATCAAATTCCATAACCAAACCAAGCAAGCATGGGCATGGTTTAAAAAATTTCCCAATCTATTTTTAGAAAGCATATATACCTTTTACCATTTCTTTTTGCCCAACATAAGGAGCAGCCCATTAATCTTATGACCAACCAGTCAGTGGAGCTATTCCCTGCTTCACTCAACCTATGACACTCTGCTGACATACAAGTTTTAGGGGATACATCATTTTTGACCTACCAAACAAGATCTATTACCCAATGGGATTCTATACTTTGTGTAACTTCTCTATAAGTTCAAATATTAAAATATTAACAAAATATTAAAACTTGTATCAAGTTTTATAAAAAATAAGATGCTAAGAGGAGGGGCCATTCCATCATGAAAAATGTCTTAGGTTCACTTCATTAGAGGGGGGGCAGATCCCTTTAATAAAGTGGTATTGAATTGGAACTCTGCATCTATTTCTTTTTCATCATCTGGAGTGTTTTTGTCCCCCAAAATGCTGAAGATTGTTACTCTGTATTTTGGGTTCTCCCAGGTACTGGATCTATCTAAAGCATTCTGGTTTGGGGTTACCATATCCAGGATGTGCTATAGGTCCTTCTAAGCTTGTGTTTTGGGTCTCCTTTTTTGGCTTCCACATTTTATTTACCATTAACTATATTTATGTTAATCTCAATCTATCTTGCTTTCAATCAAGGCAACTTTGCTTAATTTTAAATGTGTGGTTCATTGTAGACATCTAAATCCTATTTAATATAAACCTTCCAGAATATGAAGCAGAGAGTTA
This sequence comes from Myrmecobius fasciatus, assembly GCA_023553655.1. Taxonomy (NCBI): domain Eukaryota; kingdom Metazoa; phylum Chordata; class Mammalia; order Dasyuromorphia; family Myrmecobiidae; genus Myrmecobius; species Myrmecobius fasciatus. The sequence continues at coordinate 152,751 of JAJPUD010003699.1, read as the reverse complement.
CACTATCTTTTCCATCGTAATACCTTCTACCAACACCTTGATAAATTACTTTCAAAAACTATGCCAGATTTGGAGGTTTTCTCATGAACTACAACAATCATACACAGTACCCACCCACACCCACACCCACACCCACACACCCACACCCACATGCACATCTCTATAGAGATATAATAGGACACATAGAAAGAGAATACATATACAAAATATATATTAAGTATGAAGTAGAAATAATGATGAAAATGTTTTTTCACCTTATAGTATATAAACTCCTTCAAAGCATGAGCTGCATTAAGCAGAAGGCTTTGCATCTCCAGAATCATTATACATGTTTCACATATAGTAGGTATCTTAAAAATGTGTATTCATTAATTTGTAGTTTTTGAAAAATTAGCTTTAATCCCTTTACCTCCATGAGCAAATATAGGTGAACAATGCATGAATATTGAATGCTAAAAGTTATGTGTTCAATCTATAAGACTCAAAATGAAAAAAAAAATGTGAAGCATGACCCATCTAATGAATTTAAAAGTGTAAAATAATACTTTTCCAACAGTTAGGGAAGAACAATGTGAACTTTTTTTCACAGCTTTCCTCTTCAAAACTCTTATATTATATCAAGTGTTTTCTTTTTTCTTTTTCTTTTTTTTTTTAAGTGATTAGGAAGTTTAGGTTAGTTTTAAATAGGTGTATCAGAATGTTGGATGTGAGAAAGAATTAAAGAAACTGGAATATATAGCTACTTCACAGAAGATCTCAAAGCACTTAAAATATTAACAACACAATCCATATACTAGCCTGATCTTATATCCCAGAATCCTCCTACACATATATTTAAAATATAGGATTTTTTTTCAAAACTTAACTTTTGCTTCAAATATATAAAAAGAAAAATCATTCTTCTCTGCCCCAAGGGCCATTTGAAATTAGATAAAAGTAACTGATGATTAAAAAACAAAGAAACAAACAAACAAAAAAATAACCTGTTTCTGGTACTGATCATCATTGCAATGGAATCTTGTTTTTTTTTTTTTTTTTTTTTTAAACATGATAGTTCTCCCATTGTTTGCTGTGTTTTATAAGGAAGGTCAATTATCATATCTCTATTAAGGCCCATTATATGGGAACAATCACTCCTCCCCCCAACACATATACCAACTCAAGCTAAATTGCTTGCAGGTATAGGGTAGCTATTCTCCATTTCATAGCTCTTTATAATTAGTGACAGAGATACACCTAAAAGCAAAGTCATAATTTAAGCTGATAAATACCTAGAATAGTTTTTGTTTTTTTTGTTTTTTTTTGCTTTTTGCTGAGGCATTTGGGGTTAAGTGACTTGCCCAGGGTCACACAGCTAGGAAGTGTCAGAGACCACATTTGAACTCAGGTCCTCCTGACTTCAGGGCTGAGAATAGTTGTTTTTATGGACTGCTGCTGCCTTTCCTTCTTGAAGCTATAGAGAGGAAGTCTAAATTGAGATGATAAGAATACCTCTGGAGCCATGTTGCAGAGTTCATACAGAGAATAATCTCACTGTGCTCACCTTGATTCCTCATTTTGAAATAAAATTAACCATTTGTAGCGACCAGAATCCCCTGAAACAAATAAGCATGCCCTTGGCTTATAGGGTTTGAATGTCTTTTAAGATAACTCTATTAGGCAAAATTTATAGATAACAAGAAGTTAAACTACTGAACTGGAACATATTACAAATAGATCTAAATTTCTGCCAAATTTATCAGGAAATGTAGGCATTCAACAGAGAGCACTCTTGAAAGAAAACCATATGTTTATTTTTTCTTCTACTTGTAAGTCCCCATTATCTTCCATCAGCTGAAATAATAAAATATTTTAATTTTGTTATATGAAATTATTTATTTTCTTTTTTCAAATTTGTAGAATGATGAAAAGTTCTGACAACTATTTTTTCCCACCCAGATTAAAGTTTACCAAATTAAGATAACTGCTCATATAAACAATTGTTTCCAATGGGCAGAAATTTTGCTATTGGAGATAGAAATATAAAAGCCATAATCCTGCATTCCAATGTCAGTTTTCTTTTCTGTTATGTAACTATGTTTTATTAAGTTCATGTTTTTCAATTTTACCAATTCCATCTATTCTCCTTCCCCATAAATTGATTTGTATGATTTGTATATACACAGGGTTTTCCAAAAGCTTTAGTGAAGTTTTAAACTTTAACATAATAGCTTAGTATTGTACTAAAGTTTTTTTTTTTAAATCCTATATATAGACAGATTAATCCTTTAATTTATCAAAATATACAGATGATAAAGTCAATCAAACAAAAATGCCAGCCATTAAGGAATAGATGTAAAAGGAGTGTTTATTGGGGAAGAAAGTTGATTGAGGGAAGATAGCTTAGCATACATCTCTAGCATGTATTTGACCAATGGCCAAACATGGGCGGCAGGGTCTTGCTCAAGATCTTCTCCATATATAGTAAAATTTCGTTGAAAGTAAAAACTGTTTATAAGAAAACACCCCATTAATGCAGATTTGTGTCTCTTTTGTAATTTATAATGTTAAAGTTTTATCTGTGCACACAAATGATGACATCATTGGTAGGTAGATGGATATTGATAGATAACCTGAATTGCTATAAGTAATCTGAAAGTCAAGTTACTCTCTGGGGCAAGCAGGAAGGAGCACTGAAAGAATGATTTTTATTAGACTTTTCCTTACCTTTAAATGGACTTTTATTATAGTCTTACCCCTGGTTGAATTCTTAGCCAGATTACTTGCATTGGCAAAATCATCATAATTTCACAATTACTGTATTCAATCAGAAAGTCAAGTTAAGAAGTCAGCCTCTGAAATTATGTTTCCCATATAAAAGAACCACTGGTATTGTAAAGTCCTGCTAAATTTCTTTAGGAATTTAGTCCACCAATCTCCCACTAGCCATTCCTTAATTGCATCTTCCCCCTAATGGTATCTTTTCTCTTAATGGCATCTTTCTCCTAATTAATTGAGTAACCTAGGGAAGTTAACCCTACTCTTTCTCTTGTTAATTGTTAAAACCCTTTCTCTTTGCTAAAATCCTATTTGGATTTAAACCACTCTTAGTTGCTAATAAAACCTTTACCTCTTGATTTAAAGATCTAAGCCTACAAATCCTTTTGAGGCACCTGACATCAAAGGTCCAACATTTGATTATCCATATGGGGAGTCCTGAAGCCCTAATATATTATCTGAGTTCAGCATCCCATACACCTTTGAACCCCTAAACAGAAATTAACTGACTTATCCAGGGTAATCTCCATTTTGTGTTAGTGGACGGAATTAAACTAGTGTGTTTCTGAATTTGATGATGATTCTCTATTCACTATTCCTCATTGCTCAACAAATAATAGACATTTAGTAAATATTTTTGGAATCAAATCAAATTGAATTTGTGTGATATAGCTACTTTTTTCAAGTAGTAACTAGATTTTATAAGAACAGAAATCTAATCCGTGCTTCTTTTATTCTTCAATTAGACTGAAATTTGATGGCCTGTGTTCCCTCAGGATTATGTCCAAATTTTATTGGGTAAACCTGACTTAAGTATGGGCCTCTTTTTGACTTCAAAGGGCATGCCAATGTAAGCAAAAGGAATAGCTTCAGAAAGATAGAAAACAGACCACAATTTCATTTATTAGACCAATTCATTGGTAATTTGTCCCCCTTATGTAGAATGTGTTTTTATATGAGGGACATCCCCGAGATACACTTTCTCTTGTGTGGAGTTTAAGAATTCATCAAAGGGGAAAATGTAATAAAAACACTGAGCCCTAGGAATACAAAGAGTATTAAGTTGCATTTATAGTCAATGAATTGGAAGCAGGTGTTACACAGTGAAATCCCATATTCTGTGAGAGTGTTCAGGTTTTAAGAGCTATGGGAATAGAAAGACTTGCTGTAAATTTGAGAAGATAACTATAATCAAGTCCTATCCACATCTATTAAAGGATGAAACAACAACAACAACAACAACAACAGAAAGATTAAAATTGACTTTGTGTAGCCCGTTTTTTTGTTTCTATGAAATCAATTCAAAGTTGAAGCCAAGAATAATTTGAACATTTACAGAATATATCAATAATACCTCATTACCCAGATCTTCTTCAATTCAGTGATTTCAATTTTCTGTTGAACAAGGAGCTTTTATCAGTGGAGTTAGCATATGAATGTGAGGGAGAAAATGTAAAATACATACTTTAAATTTGCATGTCTTTGGCTGCTGAATAGCCATCAAAACTAATTGTTTCTTAAATGCTATGTAAATCTTATCTCATGTGTTGACCCTAATCAGAGCAATTAATTTCATAACGAATTCTTTCTTCACACACCCTATCTTATTATTATCCTTGGTCTAAATTAATAACATCATGATAATAATTAGTAGATTTGAAATTGTCTCTTCCCTTCTTGGAGCATGTGGACTGTGATAAAAGAGAAACAGGCATGAAAATTAAAGTGAAACATGGCAGCTGCATTGATTGGTGTGCACTTCTAACCTTAGCATCTGCAAAGAGGCCTTATTTAAATGTGAATGTGTCTATGTTGCTCTTCTCTTCCACCCCCACCCAAAAGGAACTTTGTTAAATATTCTCTGGGGGAATTAAAAAAAAAAAGAAAAGAAAAGAAAAGAAAAAAAAAAAAAGATCAACAGCCTGTTATTCCTGGCACAAGGATTAGAAACCATTTCCAAGAAACTGATTCTCTATCTACAACCCTGTGCCAAAGAGATGCTGGGACATCCCCACATATTTTGTAAGGGGCATATTGCCATCAGTGGTATACCCTAGTGAATCAGACTATTAGGACTGTGCATCATGTTATCAATTCCAAGGGTTTAGGTCTCCCAGCTAGGGCTCCCAGTGGGAGCATGTCTTGACTCCATGGAATGGAATCCTCAACTATCTAGGTCAAATATCACAGTGTTTTGATCATTATTATACAATCACATATAATTATGTTTTGTAATTCATTGCTCAAAAACAGAGTTCTGGACTCTTACAGATTTAAAATCATTCAAGAATTTAAATATTCCCTGCCTTGTGTCCCTATTCAGAGATTCTTCTTATTTGAAATATCAGAATGTGCTTTATTAATTTCAGTAGCATTAAAACTCATAATTAACCAAGGCTTGCAAGGAAAACTAAGCATAGCAAAGATTTTTTTTTTTAAATTATTACTGTAATGCTTTGAGAGAAAGAAAAAGAGACAGAAAAAGGCAGAGAGGGGAGGAAGAGAGATTGAGAGACAGACAGAGACAGAGAGACAAAGAGAGAAAAGTATCAAAGAAAGGATGATTGTTCTTGCAGTGAATTATATAGTGGCTGATATCCAGATAACTAAAAATTATTCAATTATTTTTTTTGTTTTAGCAGCTCAATTAAATTATTTCTAGATTAGACATTACAGAAAAAAACAATTAATGGGGAAGTGACAGATAAGGAGATAGTAAGGATGCTTCTAGCTATCTCTAATGAATTCAGGATACATGAACTACTAAAACTACTCCCGATTACTAAAAACAAAAGAAACAAACAAAAAATCTGGTAGATATGATTGTAAAGCCATTGTCACTGAACTTTCAAAAAGGGTTTCTGCATAGATATTATAGTATTAAAAATTGAAAAATAATCTCAATAAAAGAAGGGAAGATAATGAAGACTGTAAAATAGAGGCCAGTGAGCTTAACTTTTAATTTCTGGCAAATTTCCAGAAGTCATCATTAAGTGATTAAAGGTAATGTTAGTAATCATTTAGAAAAGGAAATGTTGATCTCAAAGCATTAGTTTTATCAAAAAATGGGTCATGTGTGACCCTGGGCAAGTCATTTAACCTCAATTACATCAGCAAAATAAATTAAAAAAATGAGTCATGTGTAACAAAATCTCATCTCCTCACTTTTTTTCTTTTTTTAAACCAATGTTAAATTGACCAAGTAGTAAATCACTAAAGATATCATTTGTCTGGATTGTAAGGATTCATTTAAATTTTTATGTTTTTTTTTTTCCTTTAAAAAAGATGGAGATAGGAATTATGTGATAACATAGATTTGTATCTGGCCAAATATAAAGAAGTTATCATTCATGCCTATTAAATTATATTTGCAATGATTAAATCATTATTCATGATACAATGTCACCTAAAAAGGTGACATCCCATCAAATACCACCAGTATTTGTACATGACCCTTATCATATTTAACAGTTGCTTTTGCAGATTCCATAAAAATGGGAAGTACAGTTAACTTGCTGTATCAAACAATCTTAGGATGCAAAAATACCTTGCAAGGCTAGAACATTGCACCAAAAAGACTAAGATAACATTCAGTAGTGACAAATGTAACAGTCAAGGCTAGAATTCAAAAAATCAGCTTGATAAATATAAGCTGATGGGAAGATTGGTCTAGATCATGATTCATCTGAGGGGAAAATAGATCTCAGGATTTTAGATGAATTACAAGCTCAATATGAAACAAAAGCATACTGAACTGTATTGTATGTTGCTCTTCTATTTAGCATGGACACTCAAACATTTTTATGGTCTCCTAATTACTTCTGTTGCTGGAGTTGTTGCTATCACTATTTTCTTGGTTTCTATTCACATCATACTGGCAAATTTGTCTCTGTGACAACTGTTCATCTGCCTATTACTTTTATATAATTCTATATCATTGCTTTTTCTTGAGGTAGGGTCACTGATCCATCCTAATGAGAAAACATTCTTAAGATACCTAGATATAGAAGGCTTCAATTAGCCAGATTTCATGTTGTAAGTATAGCCACACTTTCCCAATTCTATCAAAATGATTGTATATGGAGGCAAGTGTGGGTCAATGAGATAACTGAATTATATAGTATTCCAGAAAGAAGAAAATATTGGGACTTCATTTATCTGAATTCATAGCATACAGTAGGAGCTTGAAATCTTCAGTTTGGGTCAGGTAGACTGATGATGTCAGGGCATAGAGTGAAAGTATGTTTGGGGAAAAATGCTGTATGGTTAAATAGCACTGAAAGTGAATGAGAAGAACTGCGGGTTTGATACAAATAGTTATAACTGATTCTCAGGAGCCAGTTGTTAAATTTTCGATGTGAGTATTTGCAACCTGGAAATTAGAAAGTGCTACAAATCAGGATCTGTTTTATTATTTTATTGAATGTCTAGACTCAAGAAAGTGATAGAGGAGATGTTAATAATTCAGATTAAATTGAAAAATGTGTTGTGAGAACATTTCTTTACTCACAGAGCTGGTTTTCAAACAATCACTAATATAATTTTGAAGAGAACCCTGAATGAATTAATTAAAGCATGTGATGAGGTCAGTGTATCACCCTTAGAGCAAGAATAAGAGAGAACTGTTTCAAGACAGATAAATACCTACTGTTTTTGATTCTTCTTACATGTTGGAACTCTCTTTTATGTTTACCATGAACCATTAGGTATAATCTTATCTTCCCTACCATTTTGTGAGTACTCTGAGGGAAAGAATCATATTTCTTTTATCACATATAGCATCCAACAGGTGCTTTAAAAACGTTGAATTTGAATGTATAATGCACTTTTCTTCTCTTCAAGATAGGCAAAAAATATGAAGGCAAAAATTTCCTTATGAAGTTGCTGACAATTTAGTGGGGGAAGCAAAACATGCACCGGATGAAATATAAAGAATTAATACAGACATTCATTCACTTGGAAGTTTGGAGAACTTGAAGTGTTATATAAATGATAGTTGCTTATTACTATTACTATTATTATTACACAAGGACTGAAGAGATTAAAAATAAATGATATGAGGACATTTAGTAGAAAAATAATATTTCCAATATGAAAGAATAGATCAAAGAAGTCTTAAAAGAGAAGATAGGACTTGTTTGATATGGTAAGTCTTTAATAGCTAAAAACTAAAGAAGTAGAGTTGCATTCCAATCCAAAATTACAATACCAAACAAAAGCAAAGAATGATGGAAACTATAGAATATTTTCATAGAAAACAGGGCAATCTAAATTGTCAACTACATGGATTATATTCGAGCTAAGATAAATTTGAAAAGGAGGGCTCTAGAAAGATCACGGAGCATCTAGATTATGTTGATTTTGAAGTCAAGAGGTAATAGGAGGTCATTGAAATCTGAGCACTGGAATGCCATGATTATATTAGAGAATGAAGAAGGCTAATCTCATATTAGCATAAAGAATGGCTAGCAGAAGGAAAAAATCAGAAAGCAAGATCAGAAAGCACTGGAAGGGAATGGTGTCCTGAACTAAAATTGATTATATTAATAAAGAAAATGACTGCTAATATTTTTAGTATTTTAAGAATCATAAAATATTATCCACAATCACTTTTTATATTGTCTTCATTCAGCAATATACCTAAGACCTATAAAGGAGGTAGAATCAAAAAGTGTTAGCAACTGAGTCAATGAAGAGCTAAGGGAAAAGTGGAATTCAAAGATGATATTGAGGAACTACAAGAGATATGGGAAGATTAGAATGAAGGAAAACAAAAACTAGGATCAATTGATAATTTTACAGTGAATGACTTCTATTTAACCAGTAGAGACTTGCAATGTATGTATCAACCTCATTATCAATGGGTAAATTCTGGAAAGTTTTTTGTCAAGATAAGTGAATTTGTCCACAGTATTCGAAAGTTCTCCATTTGTTGTAACTGATAGTTCCATATATGAATGATATGATGCTAGCTGATGAAGCTTCTTTTTTTGTTGTTGTTAATTTTTAGGCCAAAATTAGCATAAGCAACAGAAAATCAACCCATATATATATATGCATATATATATATATACATATATATATCTGCATCTCAGCTTCAGAAGCTGCATTGAATGTATCTGCAAACCAAAAAATTACATACTAACATTCACTTCACTTTTATCTTGGTTTGTAGCCTTTTCAAGTTAAAAATTTACCATCAGTGTGGTAGTTGACCTTTATGCCATATTCTTCCTGAATGAAGGCATTTGACAACATGGCTGAAACATCATGTTAAAAATCATGGGAGCAAACACACAGCTTTGTTTCATGCCATTGATGACTGAGAAAGCTCATTGCCAGAGTGAGATCGATGCTTGGAAGTTCAAAAGGAAAGTGTGAGAGAAAATTTTGACTGACTGAAGGTCTACAGAGGTGTTAAGTTAACTTCATCATTGTATGTCAATGTAACCTGGGCAGTATACCAGTGCCATGGCAGGAAACTGAATCACTTCCATTTGAATTGCCTTAAGAAGATTCTAAAGATGACCTGACAGGATGAGATATCAGACATTAGAAAAGTCCTTTCTTAAACTAAACTGCCAAGCATAGACTCTGTGGCAGGGAGCACAACTCTGATAGATTGGCAAGTTGTTCAAATGCCAAATGTGGCTTTCCAAAAAGACAATTCTGTAGAGAATTGATAGGGGAAGTGCTCACATGATGGTTCAAAAAAGCAATATGAGTGCACTCTCAAGGTCTCTCTTAAGAACTTTGTAAGGTGCTGTGCTCTATGAGAAAAATAGAACTGAAGTAGCTCAAAAGAAAGAAAGAAAAAAGAAAGTAAAAAGAAAAGAAAAGAAAAATATGTGGTAAACAAATTTAGAGAATGCAGCCAAAATGTTCACGTGGATTATTTGTTCCCAACCTGTGGTACAGCATTACAAGATTGTATTGATCTGATTAGCCACAGTCCAACACAGTGTCAATTGATCTTATATAATATGTGAAGTCACTTTGTTTAGCTTTGAAAATGAATGTCAACTACTAACGTACCAGTAAAGACTAAGGAGATACCCAAAATAATTATGCAGTAAAGTAAATAGGAAATTATAATTTTTAAATTTATGTTTTGGATTACATTTTAAGTTCCAAGATGAAGTTCCTTCCTCCCTCCCTCCATCACTCCCTACCCCACACCAGAATATTTTAATGGATGTGAACTGGAGGGACAGGTGAGAAAAGATACTGCTTATTCAAGGAAAGAGAGAGAATTCAGCCTCAGACTCTAGCTGGGATGATGATTCCTTAGAAAAGGAATAGTGAAGTAAAGAGGAGAGTAGTTGTAGGAAGTGTTTATACGTCATAAAATTCTTTAGAAAGATAAAAAGACATGACTATTCTTTCTGGAATATTACCCTATTTTAAGAAAGACTTGTAAACATTATCCTTCAAAATGTAAATTTTAGTTGTTATCTAACAAAGGAACTGTGTGCATTGTGATAGAATGCTAATCATATTTTGATTGTCAGCTTCCATTTTTATATGAGTAATAATGCTTAATTCTATTATAATATTTATAATATCACTTATCCATGAAATTATATAAAACATATTTTCACATTAATCATATTTCAAAAATATTTCACTCGCCATTCACCAGTTATCATTCTGGAGATGGAGAGCATTTTTTCATCATGTCATTTAGAATTCTCTTGAATCATTTTATCGATCAGAGAAGCCAAGCTATTGTTACAATTTCACTGGTTACTGTGCACAATAATCTCCCAGTTCTTCTCCCTTTACTTTCTATCAATTCATAGAGGTCTTGACACTTTTTTCAGAAACTAGAACCTTCATCATTTCTCATAGCATTATAGTACTCTATCACAATCATATGTCAGAACTTGTCATTCCCAAATTGATGAGCATCGCCTTGATTTCCAAAAGTTTACTACCACAAAAATGTTGCTGTTTTATACACACACACACACACACACACACACACACACATACATACACTGATATTACAAAAATACAATTTACATAGAAGACAAAATATTATATATAACAAATCAGTTTTTTTCCTTTATCTTTGATTTCTTTAAAATACAATTTTAGTAATGGTATTATTGGATCAAAGTGTATGCAGTTTTATTGCTGTTTGGACATAGTTCCAGATAGTTCTATGGAATAGTTGTACTAATTCACTACTCCACAATCATTTCATTAATGTACCTATTTCCCTTCATCTCCGCCAAAGTGGTGATTTCTGATAGGTGTGAGGTGGTATTTTATAAGTATTTTAATTTGTCATTTTTTAATTTATAGTGATATAAAACACATTATCATATGGTTATAGATAGCTTCATTTCTTCTTCTGCTTTGAACTGTTATCTATTGGGGAATGGCTCTTATCTCTATAGATCCACACAACTCCCAATATATCTGTGAAATTAGACCTTTTCCAGAATAACTTATTATATGCTCTTTGATGTTGCATCATTGTCCATGGCACCTTATAGCAAAATGTGATTTCCCAGATTATCTCTTTTAATTAGTTTTATTTTTGCTTTTGCTTTGTCTAAGATAATGAATGTTAATCCTTGCATTTTTTTTACTTCAGCTGAAACATATTACATTTTTACACAATCCTTTATTATAATTCTCTGTATTTTTCTGTTTCAAGGGTTATTTATTTATTAATATGTTTGGATTCTGGTTTCTCATCCATTTTGCTGTTTTCATTTTATGGATTAACTCATCCCATCATACATACATACACACATATATGTATGTATAACATAAAAATATGTTATATTTTTGCTCTCTAAAACAATTTTCATGAAAGTGAGATTAAAGCATTGCCTGGCATCCGCCCATTATCTTCCCTATTATAAAAGTTCTTTCTTGTGCACCATTTTGATATGACAGAATTGTCCCCATTCTACTTCTGCCTTCACTCATCTCTCAGAACATATATCTTTCTCCCCCTACATGTTTTCCTTTAGATTGTTCCAACATAATTGACCCATATCCATGTTCTCTAGATAGTGTCTTTTTGCCCCAATAATGATAAAGTTCTTAGGAGCTACATATATCCATTTCCTATAGAAATGTAAATTATTTAAGTTTATTGAGTCCCCTATGATGACTCTTTCATGTTTAGTTCTTTTCTGATTCTCTTAAGTCTTTTGTGTGAATGTCATATTTTCTATTCAGTTCTGGTGTTTTCATCATGAATTCTTGAAAGTCTTCTATTTTGTTAAATTTTCATTTCCCCCTTTAAAGACAATACTTCTTTTTTATTATTATTGGAAGGAACCCCAACTCCTTTCTCTTCCAGAATATAATATTCCAAGGCCCCCACTTCTTTAATGTGGAAGCTGTTAAATCTTTGATTACATATTTTTGAGAGTTTTCATTTTGGGATTTCTTTAAGGATATGATTACTTTCAATTTACCTTTAGGATGGATACTTTAAATTTTTAGTTAACTCTCTGGATCTAAAATATAGGGGCAATTTTTCTTTATAATTTCTTGAAAGATGATTATCTAGGCATTTTTTAAATCATTATTTTCATTTAGTCTAATGAAATGTTTCAGATTTTTTTCTATCTATCCCACCTAAGGCCCATTCTTCAGACTGTAAGTCCCATGGGTTCACTAGCTCCCATTTGGGAAATTCTAATTTTTTAAGAAATATTTCCTTTGGTGAGCTTTTATGCTTCTTTTTCAACTTGACTAATTTTTGTTTTAAAGGAATTTTTTAGTTCATTTTTGTCCCTCTTTTACTGTTAGGCCAATTCTTTCTTTCTTTTCTTTTCTTCATTCCTTCCTTCCTTCTGTTCTCTCTCTCTCTCTCTTTCTTTCTTTCTTCCTTTCTGTCTTTCTTTCTTTCTGTTTCTCTGTCTGTCTGTCTTTCCTTCTGTCTTTTCTTTTTTCTATTTCTTTCTTTTTTCTACCTTTACTTTTTTCTATTTCTTTCTTTCTGTCTTTCCTTTTTTATATATATCCTTCTTTTTTTCAACCTATCAATCTTTCCTTCTCTCTCTCTTTTTTCTTTTTGTCTTTCCTTCTTTCTTTTTTTTTCTTTCTGTCTTTGTTTCTCTCTTTTTTTCTGAATCTTATTTTTTGTGCATCTTTTAATAACTATTAATTATATTTTCCCAATTTTTTTTATTAATCTCATTCATTTCCTCAAATTTTCCTCTTCCATATTTATTTGTTTCTTCAATTTTTTTTCAGGAATTCTTTCTAGCTTTGTATCCAATCAGCAATTTTCTTTGTGGTTTTCCTTGTAACTGTTTTCACATTGTTGTGTTCTACATTTTATCTTGTCCTTTCTTGGCACCATAATAACTTGTTATGGTCAAGATCTTTTTGTTTTTGTTGCGGTTTTCTCATTTTTCCTACTCTAATTTTTCACTTTGAACTTTATGTTAAAGTTGGGCTCTTCTCCCCTGGACATTGTTTCAAGCTTCAGGCTTTTTCATGTTGCCATTTTCAGAGTTATTTCTAAGGTTCTTCATGCTTTCAAGGTTGTCTTAGCTTGGGACCACTGTGGTCACTGTTCTCTTTTTTGCTCTGATCTTTAGAAAGACACCTCATTCACTATTACTCAAAAGTATTAGTGTTCCTCTTGACTCTGGAACTATAACTGGGTCCCTTGCTTTCTTGCGATTTAATGCGTTACCATTCTTCTTGATCCTGTAACTGTAACCAGGTGTCCTTTTCTCTTGTGCCTGATCATAAATGCTTTTCTCTGTCTTGGAACTGTAATGCTGAAGTGTTTATGGCCAATAGAGTTGTCAATCAACACTAGCTTTACCTGGTGTCAGAAAAAGTTCTCCTGTCATGTCTTTCTGACCATTGGTCAAACTCTCTTATCACTGGGCTGAGAGGACCTAAAGTTAATCTAATGGCTGCCTCCAAGTCCCATTGATGCTGCCCTGCTTTGGGCCTGGCTCTACTATACTATTATAGGCCTCTCTTGTGTACCTCCTAAATTGTCTTAGGATGGAAAAATGTTTCCTGTCTAATCTTTTATTGGCTTTAAAAAATTGATTTGAGCTGTTATTTTAAAGTTGTTTAGAAGGGAACATTGGGAGATTTCAGATGCATCCTGGACTATATTCTGTCATATTGGCTCTAATTCTTTATATATGTAATAAAAAATCATCATTATCTTACTTCTGCATCCTTCTCCAATAAGACTTTGGTTCCTTGAACTCTTAACTGAACATCAGATAGATAATTTTGATTATAGGAAGTTAAAAAGGTTTTGTACAAACAAAACTAATGCAGACAAGATTAGGAAGGAAGCAATAAATTGGGAAATCATCTTTACATTTAAGGGTTCTAATAAAGGCCTCATTTCTAAAATATATAGAAAATTGACTTATATTTAAAAATTCAAGCCATTCTTCAGTCAATAAATGATCAAAGGATATGAAAAGACAATTTTCAGATGATGAAACTAAAACTGTTTCTAGTCATGTGAAAAGGTGCTCCAAATCACTATTGATCAGAGAAGTGCAAATTAAGACAATTCTCAGATACCACTACACACCTGACAGATTGGCTAAGATTACAGGAAAAGATAATGATGAATGTTGGAGGGGATGTGGGAAAACTGGGACACTGATACATTGTTGGTGGAACTGTGAACGGATCAACCATTCTGGAGAGTAATTTGGAGCTATGCTTAAAAAGTTATCAAACTGTGCATACCCTTTGACCCAGCAGTGTTTCTACTGTGCCTATATCCCAATGAGATCTTAGAGGAGGGAAAGGGACCCACCTGTACAAGAATGTTTGTGGCAGCCCTTTTTGTAATGGCTAGAAACTGGAAACTGAAGGGATGCCCATCAATTGGAGAGTGGCTGAATAAATTATGGTATATGAATGTTATGGAATATTATTGCTCTGTAAGAAACGACAAGCAGGATGATTTCAGAGAGGCCTGGAGAGACCTACATGAGCTGATGCTGAGTGAAATGAGTAGAACCAAGAGATCATTATACACAGCAACAAGACTATATGATGATCAATTCTGAAGGACATGGTTCTCTTCAACAACGAGTTGTTTCAAACCAATCCAAGTTGTTCAGTGATGAAGAAAGCCATATACAACCAGGGAGAGGCCTGTGGGATCTGAGTGTGGATTACAACATAACATTTTCATGCTCTCTATTGATGTTTGCTTGCATTATGTTTCCCTTCTCAGACTTTTTTTTCTTGTAGATTCAATTTTTCTTGTACAGCAAGATAACTGTATAAATATGTATACATATATTCCATTTGTTAAGTATTGGACTTGTAACATGTATTAGACATCCTGCCATCTAGGGGAGGGAATGGGGAAAAGGAGGGAAAAATTTGTTACAGAAAGAAAGCTTTGTAAGGGTCAATGTTGAAAAATTACCCATGCATATGTTTTCAAATAAAAAGCTTTAATTAAAAAAAAAAACTGGTTCCTTGTAGGAAGAAAAAAAAGAGGTACTCAGCTAAAATTATATCTATTTTCTCTCATATATTATAATTCAAGTGAATATAATTTTATAATCAAACTAAACTTTTGATCTCTTTTTCTTACAGGGGAAAATCTGAAGCTCTAATCACAAAGCTTGATCTCCTTCTCATGAGTTGTCATTCCCACATGGAATAAACATAGCAGAAAAAAAAAAAACAATTGATAAATGGAAGTCAATAGCCAAACAGAAATCAGAGAGAAAGAAACTTTCCTAGTGGAAGTACATGAGTTAACTCAGCTAAGCCAAGGACCATCCCAGATATTACCCAAAAGGAAATTCCCTGAAATTGCTAGTGAGGAGAGCTGAAAATTAGATCACAAGCAAAGTTCTACATTTTGTCTCTTTTTTATAATGTTTATCATTTGGAGGTAGGAGGCATTGAATTGGTTTTAGACTAAGTCATCCTTTCTCTTAAATCTGAAAAAAAGAAAGTGACAGAGCATAGATCACTTTTTTTTTAACTTCTCTAGCCAACACAGATATACATCATTCATTTCTATCTTTGAGGAGAAAATACCACACAATGGGCTTTGCAATTAAAATTACATGTATAAATGTAAATGTTGTATTGTCTACAAAAACATTTTTTGAAGTTCAAAAATTGCAAATTGATAAACTAATTGCTAACCAAATATCATCTTGAGAACTTGGGAAAATGAGTATCATTTAAGACTGAATTACTAAGGTCTGAAATGCTAATTGGGTGGTCATTAGTTTTTAAAGCAGAAGTTTCTCTCTTTTTGTCTCTGACTTTTTCTGACTATCTGTCTATCTGTCTTTGTATCTGTCTCTCTCTGTCTCTGTCTGTCTCTCTCTCTTTCCTAGGAAGGAATCCTTTTGCTTTCAGGTGAATACTATGACTCATTTCATAGAACAGGTTTTTAAATGAATTAATTAAAATTTGTTGGAATATCAAAAAACCACCTATATTGAAATGCCATTATTAAAATATAATTAAAAATAACACCAACACAAATTTGTGAACCCCTCATGGTAAGGAAGTCAGTATGTAGAACTTTGTGAGTGGTCTTAAAATGAAAGAAGTAAACAAGACATTACATTGGATAAAACAATTTTGTCAAATGTATAAGTAGTTGAAAGGGTTAAAGGTGGACATTAATTATACATATACACACATATAATACATACATATATACAAATCTATATTGTGTAAACAAGTTTTATATATATATATATATCAATAAGTATATATTTGTATTTATATGTATATGTGTATATACTATGACATATCTATATGTATACATCCACACTGTTTATGTAGATATAATGTGTCTGTCTGTATATATATAATGTTTGTATGTATCTGTATATATATACATATAAACATACTATATCTATATAGATATCTAGATACAGATTGTGTGTTTGTGTATGTGTTTATGTGTATGTCTCATTATTTCTCAGATTCTCAGATAAGTTTTGAAAAGAAGAGTGCTTGTTTCTGATCCTGAAGTAGCATATTGTATATAATGGACTAGTTCTTGAAAATGCCTCTGTTGTTTAGAACCTTATTAGTTGGATCTGATTTGGTGCTTGCATATGGACATCAGAGCTGAATCTAGAGATGTTAGACTGTACTCAGATGAGTTGAAGCAAGATTTGAACCTGTTGAAAGATAGGATTGGAGAGGGTTAAACAGGAAAACATTTATACCCAAATAGCTCTAAGCTTTTTTTTTTCACTTTGATAAATTTATTTATTTTTAATACATATTGCTTTATGAATTATGTTGGGAGACAAAAACCAAAGCAAAAGGAAAAAACCATGGGAGAGATTAAAAAAAAAAAAAAAACAGAAAAAAAAGTGAACATAGCATGTGCTGATTTACATTCAGTCTCCTTAGTTCTTTTTCTGGATGCAGACGGCATTTTCTGTCCAAAGTCTATTGGGATTGCTTTGAATCACTGAAACACCGAGAAGAACCAAGTCTTTCATAGTTGATCATTGTACATTCTTGCTGTTATTGTGTACAATATATTTCTGGTTCTGCTTTTTCTCTCAGCATCAGTTCTTGCAAATATTTCCAGGCTGTTCTAAAATCAGCTTGTTCATCATTTTATATAACAATAATATTCCATTACCTTCATATACCACAACTTGTTCAGCCATTTCCCAATTGATAGACATCTATGAATTTTCAAAGTCTTTGCTGCTATAAACATTTTTGCACATATGGGTCCTTTTCCCTTTTTTATGATTTTGTTGGGATACAGACCCAGAAGTGGCCCTGCTGGGTCAAAGGGTATGCACAGTTGTATAGGCCTTTGAACACAGTTTCAAATTGCTCTCCAGAATGGTTAAATCATTTCAGAATTCTGTCCCATTTTCCCTCCATTCCCTCCAACTTTTATCATTGTCTTTTCCTGTCATATTAGCCAATCTGAGAGGTGTGAGGTAGTATCTTAGAGCTGTTTTAATTTGCATTTCTCTAATCAATAGTGATGTAGTAGCTATGAGATTTTATACCTCATTATTTTTTATTTTCCTTTTTTTCATTAATTGTTTGGTAAATAAATTAATCTTAAATCATCTCAGTTGATTGAAAGCAAGTTCTTAACATGAGTTATCTGAACCTGTCTTTTTTTTCCTATATTTTCATAAGCATATTTCATGATAATTGTTTTTATTACAATCCCATATATTTTGTTATGAATTTTATAATATTATTACAATGAGGAATCCATAGGTTTCACCAGGTTGACAAAGAAATTTATAATAATAATAACAACAACAAAGAAATGAAAATAAAGATTGCTATGTATCTCTTATTTAAATGAAGGAAGCTTAGTAAACTTCTAGTGTGTAAAGTCAAAGGTAGAGACGGGTAGAACATTCAGGTCACCTCACTGGAGAGTCTGTTGAAGCCTGGTCACAGAGAGAAAGGGAATGAAGAAATCCTTTGGGGACAAGCTTCAGTGTTCAGTAGCAGAAGACAATTTTGACCTCCCAATTCTATTTCTTTTCAGCTTGTCTCTGGACTCCCTAAATAGCTAATTTTTGTCTAAATTTAGTCCCTTAAGCATCTTTGTTTTCTCTTCAATCCCTTAACTACACTCTCCTCAGCCAGTGCCAAAAGGAGCATTTCCCTACTCCAATCCCCTCCTTACTTTTCATTGATCCTGAAAAATGTCCTAAAATCCTGTCATATCTCTCTTGAGAGAAACTTTCATTATATCAGTCTTGGTTTTGTTGAGAACCTTAATCAGAAATTGACTTTTTAGTGTAATGGTTTTCATAAGCTTATTTATGTACCCTCACACTCATTATAATTCTATTTATGTATCCATTCCCAAAGTATCAGTATATTCAGGTAAATGAGCACAGACTCAGCAACCATCACATCAGACTTTGTTTCCAGTCTTTTGTATTTGCCTCCTCTTCATCAGTGTGTCTTTGTCTTCATAACTAAATTTCATGCCTCTTATAAAATTGTCCTACATATACACAAAGACCATTAATTCTTGTTAAAAATAGGAATTCACATATATTTTTTGCTCTTAATTTTTCATATGCAATTGAATATCTTAATAACTTGTGTAGAAAAAATGCTCATTCTCAGGAACTTTTATAAATATATTTCTTGAACCACTACTTTCTTGTTCAATTTGGGAAACACATTCTGAATATCTTTGAATTACTCATAGATTTATTCAGTAAAATCATATAACTGTTTGTAATTATACAAGTCTTAAATGCTTGACTTTACTGTCACTAAAATGGGAAGCCCCTTAATCAGTTCTAGCAACATGCTGAAAAGGGGGAAATCAGATTAGATTATTTCCCCCTTTCTTTGTTAATTAATTATTTTGAACTTCATGAAGTTTTTTAGGTCTAATTCATAACAATAATACAGAATGGTCCAGTTTATTTGAAGAACCTTTGAAAATAACTTTAAATTACTGTTATCAATTTGTTAGTACTAAACTAGTTATAGCTTCAATTTCCTTGAAGTCACATTTGACACTGTCGAATATTATTGAAACTAGAATTGGGTGAATCATCAAAACAGCCTCTCCAATCTTCCCATTCTGTGGATGGACATATCAAATATAGAAAAGGAAACTTAGCATCTTAATACAGCACAAAAAGCATCAGAAATAAAAATGATCGGCTATTTCTTTTTCTTTTAAAAATATTTTCTCTTATACACAGAATTATTTTTTTTTAATTATAGATGAGTCCATTCACAAGCAAGGCAAGATATAAATGTGCTTCTCTTTTACACCTGCTAACAGGTGCTAAAATGTGTTTGAATTCTCTGAATGGAGGTTTCTGTCGCCTGCATCTCATTATCATAAAACTGAAGATCAAACAGACTGTGCAATATTGAAGCTGATTTAGTTTTCAAATGCAAAGCAGCAGCTGGATTAAAGCACTGGGCTATTGGAAAAATCTGGAGAGAAATGCCTAACATCTTTAGTCCTCTGGTGTTCGTTCCCCCAGACAATGCCCAGCCTGATTGGATGTACAGAAAAAAGAAAATCCATCATCTTCTTATTCTAATAAGTTTCATCTCTGGAAACTGATGTGTAGCGAGCAGCAGAAGGTCATTCTTTTTCCCTGCTAAGAAGGAATAACAGCTTAGTGATTGGGACTGGGATTGTACTAGGAGGGCATTTGGTAGGAACAAATTGGTTTTACTCAGAGTGTATTTGCTTTTCTAATAAGACCTTCTGTAAAGCTTTTTTTTTTTTTTTTTTTTAATTCAACAATAGTTCTTCCACTGGGGAAAGAGGCGAAGGAAGATAGTAAGATACTGATAGTCAGCCAAAGAAAGGCCAGATCCTTAAGATGCTATTACCATAATCATGGCATTAATGTATTTTTCTACCTAGCAAAAAGTTCACTGAACATAAGGAGAAAATCTTTAATAATATGAATGATATTTAGGTAGAAGGCCAAAATGGATATTTAGGAAGAGACATTTTAGGGAAAAACATAGGAATCTCTGCATTGAGTTCATACTAACATTTTAAGACACTATAACTTTTACAGATATTTTGTTGGACATATTTGGTACAACAAATTGTGAAATGAGTGGATAATTCTCAGATGCTATACTATATATATCAATTCCAGCTATTTTGATTATAATAGAGGATTTCTTGCTATTTGAGTTTGTATCAGGATAAACTTATTTAAATGCTATTAGTATTAATCAGCATTAATAAAAGGAACTTATAAAGTATTCATCATAATGAGATACTGTACAATGAATGATTTATGGTATTCTTACCAATATATAAGGAATCCTGAGGAACTGGAAATTGACTTAGAAAATTTTGTACTAATATAATCTATATTCTATTGCACTTTTTATTTTGTTAAATATTTCCCAATTATATAGTATTGGGCTGTATCTGGTCTTTGAAAACTCTTCTACCCTTATTCTGAACTCATCATGAATATAGTTATCTATACTACTATGCTATTGTCATGGCACTAGTGTTCTTATAGAGTGAATACTTTCTTGTTTTTGTTTTGTTTTGTATTGTTTTAATCAAAACCTACTCAAACATTAAGGTCCAGAGCAATTCTCATTATCTTTACAAAATCTTTGGAATAATAGAATCTCATAATATTCATGGTGATTTCCCTCTTCTCTGAACTGATTACACTTCATTTCTATCTTTCTTATTTACTAATTATTTGTATTCTAGATCATATATTGTTGTCACAGCTCAGTGATGGTATAGGTATTCTACAAGTCATTAAATATTTGTTGAGGAGACAATAAAATGATGAGATTGGATTTAGAGGACAATAATGTTCTTTCTAGCACTTAATCTATGATCCAATGAAGTGTTATTTAAAGATACAGTGTAAGTCTTTAAATGCTAAATGTTTCTTAAATTTGATCATAATCATCATTAATAGCAGCAATAACATCTTAAATTCCCCCATATATTTCATATTTGAAATTAAATCTGGCACGATGCTAGGCCCTGGGTAAGCAAAGATGAATTTATAGTCTTTACATTAATTAATTTATAATATAGTAAGCCCTTAATAAATTTTTGAATATTAGAATTAATGCTGAGACTTCACCTTAATTCTAGATTTCTAAATAGCCTTATGATAAGACTTGATCAACAATAGTTATGTGTTTTGTCTCACAATTTAAGATTTGGAAAGCGCTTTTCTCAAAAATAAAATAAAACAAGTGAAAAAAAGGTGATGAGAAATATTAGCTACATTGCATATAGCATTTCACATTTGGGAAACTAAGGAGCAATAATTTTTCAATTATAAAGTGTTCTAGGAAAACATTTGTCTATCAACAACTCACTTTAGACGTTTCATAAAACATTTTCCTTTATAACATCCCATCAGGCCCCAGTACGCTTAGAGTAAATTAACATCTATCTACTCTAAAGAACTTTGAGTAACAACTAATACAGGAAAAAGTAAGTAGATGAAGACTATTGTCCAGACTATGACATCCAGTTGGATGAATATCTCATTAAATGGGTCCATCAGCATAATTGACTTGGATGTAGATACTGACCTGGAGCCAAAATTTAACAGAAGGAAGATGGCACAATCAATTTTACCTGGGAAAACTGCACATTCAGTGCCCCCAAGCTGTTCCTTGCATTAAAAAACTTAATGTTTATCACCAGTATTCTGGTTCTGTATCGTAAAGAAATGCAAATTGCAGAACCCCACGATCTGCAAAGCATCTAATATTTTGGGCACATATATGGCAATAGAGAGATGAATGGTGGGCATAAACTAACTGCAGCATACTATCAAAAGTGACCTACAATTAAAATAGTAGAAAGGAAAAAAAAGACAAAGAAAGAAAAAAGAAAAGATAGTGGTGAGAAAACAGGAACTAGATTGGTAACTACATAAAGTGAAATGAATTTCAGTAAGGAGCATTACATGAGAAGTCTAATAGAAGATTTTACATAAAATGAACAGGTAGGGTGTGGGTTAGATTTACCTAGTACATCTATGAGATCACAAATTCATTCAGTTATTGAAGAAATTATCACCAGAATATAAGCTAATACCCAAAAGGTTTAAAGGATGTAGATATAGATACCAAAAGAAATCTATATTGAAGTCCATTGCCATTTCCATTAATTATAAAAACCTCAAGGTTAAAGGTATTATTTTACCTGATCTGGCATTATATGAACTAACACAATTTCTTCACTCAGGGATTTATATGAGTGAATTACCTAGAAAAGGCACCCACTCTCATAAGTAGGGATTATATTTTTGTATCCCCAAATCCTAGACCAATGTTATATACATAAAGAAATTTTAATAAATATTTATTAAATTGAAGAGATTAAACTAATTCTTAACTTCTTTTTCCCAATGGTAATGAGCTTGGAACAGTTCAAGCCCCTAGCTGTGAAGCAGACATGCTTTGATCAAGTGGGAACCAGCACCAACAAGCCTTCTGATAAAATGGAGAACCTTCTGGCCTTACTATTTCTCATTCTTTTGTGCCCTGCAAACTCTAAGACATTTTCATCTGCCCAGCACCTTCAACCCCAAGTAACAATGGACTTTTAAATCTGCTCTGAAGCTAAATACCCAGCTTGTCTTCTCTCTCCAGTTAGATTAAAAGCTCCTCAATATAAGACACGGTCTCACTTGTCTAATGTACCCCAAACTCTGAAAACTGTGCTTGATATATAAATAATTTTTCAATCATTCATCTTATAATTAGAACCAGCAGGAATCATAAAAATACACAGTCTATCCCCTAATTTTACACATAAGACATATCAAATCACTTGGTCAATGCCATAAATCTAATGTGAGATTTCTGAGACATAAATAAAGTTGGATAAAAAGAAACCTTAATTTTCACACAGAAAACTATGAATTGTCTTGTTGATTTTACAACCAGAGAAATAGATTTTTGAACTCCTCATTCTGCTGATTTATCTGTGATTTTTCATTTACTCTAGCCAATAAGGACATCTGTTATTGAATATGTATACAAAATCCACCAATTGTGATCAAATTTGATATCCTGGTTTAATTCAACAGTATTGTGTAAACATAATATGTATGGTAATCATATTGACTCCTATTGAGAGTTAATATATAAATTCTATTGTTGGTTTAACTATTCAATCTCAGACTATGTTGACAGAGCCAAAATAAGGTAGATTGTGTAATTACAAGGCTAACAAAGCTTATTCTTGTGAGAAAAGGGGCATTGAGGGTAATAGTTGACTAGAATAGTTAATAGCACTAAACAAATCAAACAGTAGGCAAATTCACCTTTATTTGATTTCAAATCTATTTAAACTCTTGTTATTTCCCAGGAGGGGGTAGTGAGGAGGGAGGGGCAGGCACAGTGGATTGAGTCACAGGCTTAGATTCAAAAAGACTCATCTTCCTCACTTCAAATCTGACTTCAGACACTCACTAGCTGTGCTACCCTGAATAAGTCACTTAATTCTGTTTACCTCAGTTCCTCATTAGTAAAATAAGCTGCAGAAGGAAATGGCAATTTTCTCCAGCATCTTTGCCAAGAAAACCCCCAATGAGTTCATAAAGTGTCAGACACAACTGAAATACCTGAAAATCACCACCACCACACTTATCCACAATTGAATACTGAAAAACCCAAACAATAAATTCAGTTAATCGAGCAGCATAGTAAAGTGCTTCACTCAGAATCAGCAAAAACTGAGTTCAAGTTCTAGCTCAATCACTTTGAACTTGGGCTTTTTTTGTGCCTCATTTTCCTTATTTGCACAATTAGGATAATAATAGCAACTACAAGGCTTTTGTAAGGCTCAAGCAAAATAAAATGTCTAAAACTGCTTTAGAAACCTTAATGTGCTAGAGAAAAATCTGATATCAGTATTCTTAATTTCATGTATAATTATCATCTATAAGGAGACTTAGGCATGTAGCAAATGGAGCACAGAGCCTGAAATGAGATTCATCTTTTTCAGTTCAAATTCGGCCTGATTCATTAGCTATGTCACTCTGTACAAATTTCTTAACCTTGTTTGCCTCAGTTTCTTTGTCTGTAGGATGAGGTGGTGAAGGAAATGGCAAATCACTCCAGTATATTTGCCAAGAAAATCCCGAAATGGGGTCATAAAGAAAGTCATGACTGAAACAATATTACAATATATATACATTTCATACATCATACATAAATACATATGACATATATGTGAGGATATATATGTGTGTGTATGTAAAATCTCATATAGGTTTGCCTACTTCAGAGGGATAGAGCCACATTTTTCAAGAGATGAAGTGTTGGATTGTTATGACCTCAGCTAGAATGTTTTTTTTTTTTTTGTTTATTTGTTTCCCTATTCACTTGATACTACATTAACATAGAGGATATATCCCTTTTCTATAAGATTAGGCCTTGATATGGTTCATCACTTAGGAGAATAATACTCAATAACACTGATCTCACTACCTACCTCAGAAGGGCAGTTTTAAAAAAAAGACTGAGAAGAAACTCTGGACATGTGAAAAGAGCTATTTTTCCTTCATTTGTTTTTTCTTTTTTTTTTTTTTTAATAAATTCACATTTACCTCCTTAAAACTTAGCAGTCTTTAGGGTGACTTATGTATTTACTATACAATGAAAAATCGCTTTATGTGGATTCATCCACTGAAATTTTGCAGAATCACATCATTTGAAATAAAAAAATTGCTAAATTTCCCTTTCTCTCCTTTCCCCAGCAATACTAATTGTTTACTTCAATACATCAAGGATCCATTATTTAATCAGTTTGCTTAGATCTTTCACTAATCATTTGAAAAGTGCAACTGTTTCATGCTCTAATGGACAATTTTCATGAATTGCTACAGTTAAAAGGAATAATGCTCAATTCCTAATTGAGGAGCTTTTTTAAACTTAGCTCTTCTGAGCTACGTATTAAGGGTAAACAGTTCATCAATGTGCTCAAATTCAAAACCTTTCCAGTTTACAGAATGTGCAAAGAGTTATTTTTTTTTCCCCTGGCAGAAATTTCAAGTAGGTTTTTAGGGTCACTATCACACAAAATGAACAATCAAAGTTTTCAGTGGAACTCAAAATTATAGTACTTTGTAGTACCAACTAAAGCCACAGGAGGGTAGTCTTTCCCCAAGGAAAAAAAATAATGATTTCAGCCTTATAGTGCTACAATTAATATTTAATATAATATGTGTTGATTGAAGCTGGGATTTATGATATTCTTCTTGATTAGACACAAATACATATACACTGTGCTATATCATAATGTTAATGAGAACAAGCAGAGATCAACTGTTTTATGACTAGTGATATCAATGGTCACATGTAAACTTTCTGCATAGCTAGTATCTCCTATTCAGAAACATTACCTTTTCCTGACACTACACAAATTTGATAAAGAATCCTTAAAGATTAATTGAATTTTTGATGGATTAATTAAATGAACAAACATAATAGGTTGTGTTGTTTAAATTAAAATGTGTTTTTTTCTTTTTTTCCCTTTAAATGTATACCCAAATTCCTTATTCAATCAGATAATATTTTTCTATCTATATTTGCAATATTGCTTGAATGAATATAGTATTAAAGAACAATGGGGAGAGATAATGTCCTTAATTGTACATTCTTTTGCCATTTCAAATAATTCTGAAAGGAGCCATAGAGGATTTTCTTTCTTTCTTTTTTTTTTTTTCCTCGTTTCTTAATGGGATACACTAATTCCACCCCATGAAGATAAGCCTTAGGAATAAGAAATGATTCATAGTGTGGTGCTAAAAGCTTTACATCTCTACTAAGATTCTTGACTATATTTTGTAGTGCCAAAATAAAGTGGCAAATAATTTTAAATTGGCTATAAGAAAGTTATTTATTTGTCAATTATGTTGTGTTGGTGAAACCAGCAACTGTGCATTTCACACAAGCAATCTAAATCTATTCCTTTTCATCTGACTTGGTTTATAATTATATGCAGCAATTGTTCTGCTGATATATGATTTTCAAAATGTTAAGTACTCCATTAACAAACTTTGCCAAGTTATTTTATTTGTATATTTGCATCTTCTAGAGGTAGCAACTTTCTCTCATTCTCTCTCTCTCTCTCTCTCTCTCTCTCTCTCTCTCTCTCTCTCTCTGTCTCTCTGTTTTAGATAGAACCTGTGATTTCACTGTGTTAAAGGGAAGTTTTTAAGGAGGACATTCCCTTTATTAATGCGGGTGGCTATCTTTGGTTGTGTAATTTATCCTCATAGCCTGGCACCATGAAATTTAAGGGACTTGCTCTTGCTCAGGATAAGAAAGCTAGTACGCTTTTAAGCAAAGTTTAATGTTTCCTGACTCTGAGGTTAGCTCTCTAAGATAGACAGCTAGGTGGTGCAATGGATTGAGTAATGGACCTGGAGTGGGGAAGGCCTGAGTTTAAAGCTGACTTCAGGTACTTATTAACCTTGGACAAGATCAGTTTCCTCATATATAAAATGGGGATAATAACACCTGCTTCTAATAATTAATAATTTTATATGATTATAATATAATAGCATGTTTCTTCTCACAAACTGATGAAATAAAGTCTCTTCTAACTTAGTCCCATCTCTATAAAATCTTCAGTTTAGCTACATATATCTCTATGAATGGACAGAATAAACATATAGTTATTTTGGTATAATGCAAAGTGTTCTGCTTTAGCATTAGAGGATTCTGATTCCATTTCTTTCTACTTAGTTGTTCTGGACAAGTCATTTAACTTATCTGGCCTTAATTTCTGTTCACTCACTAGGCTAGAAAACAATGAACTTGACCAGGGATATCTTTGCTTCACTCCTAAAAGCAAAGCACTGGGAAGAAGTGGTTGCATAATTATCAGCCATTATCTTTTTTTTTTTTCATTTACACAGAGATGAAGAAATATTCCTCTGTCTTTTACCTTCCCTTCTTTCATAGCTAGGGGCACTTAATTTAACTGTAGTTATAATAGTCTGATAGAAAAGAGTTTATGTTGTCTCATGTTTCAAGTAGATTTCCAAAAGGCCTTTTCCAAAGCTTATTTAAATGCAAGAAGAGAAAGAAAAAAAAGGCTTCAGGGGGATTTACACATATCAAAATAGACTCACTGTGAGACATCTGGGGGCTTCAGCATCCTGTAACTTCCACTTAGCAGTAGACACCTATTAGGATCAATTAGAATATTTAAAAGACAATACAGGGTGGTCCTATTCTAGAATTCTTAGTGAAGTTTTGAAACATACCACACTAAAACTTTTTTGGGCATCCTATAATTTGAATTGATGTTTTAAATTGTCAATAGGTTTCATTTTTATACAATTTGGTTAGGGATTTATTTTTTATACCCGCCTGTGATTTCCTTGGTGTAGTGAATTCATGATAGGAAAACTCCTCCTACAGAAGATCTGCAAGTACTTTTTAATTTATGGACTTGTAAAGTAACCAAGAACATTGAACTTTGCATCCATTTGCCCAAGGTTAAATGACCTTCTGCACCAAAAGTGGTACTTGAACCAAACTATGTCTTAGTCTGAACAAAGCTCTCAATCCATTACACCTTTTCCCTTGTAATTTGTTTAATTAAGGTTGACAAAAATTCAATGATTTAGTATGCACCTTTATCTTATTTCTTTATTTCAGCCCATCCCCCTCACTTCAAACCCTCACATCTCATGGCTTCATCTCCCTGAAGTCATGATGTTCTACCAGCAGGCAGGACAAACAGCCCTAGAACAGCATGTACTTTAAAGAGACTCTGGCACTGAAACACTTGCTTACTTTATCTGTAAAATTTTAGGCAATTATCCTTTCTGAGCCTTAATGTTCTCATTAGCAAAATGGGAATAATAATAACCATATGATCTATTAAAGAGAATTTGGAAGGAAACCACTTTGGAAATTTGGGGGTCAAAATGAGACATCATTTTCATCTTTCCATCCCTTTTTCTCCTATAGCTAATAAAGGGTTAGTGTGGTAAACACAAATGAAGCCAATAAAAGAGTAAAATACAGCAACTACATGGAAAAATATTAGAAAAAATAAAAAGGCCAACAATTCCAGGTATTTATACTGTCATAATATATGTGATACAAGTCATTCCTATATTGATGAATCATTTATACTATGTGTACTCTAAGAAAAAAAAAGATAAATTCTATTTTAGAGCTAGAAGATAGTTTAGAAAGTATGGAGTCCAACTCTCCATCTTAAGATAACTAAGCTCCACACACGCTGAATAATCTATACTAGAATTATGTGAATATTAAGTCATTTCTGAGTAAAAAAATCAATATACTAGTTTATAAATAGTGTTTACATATTGATTAGAGAAATACAAATAGAAACAACTCTGAGGAACCATCTCATACCTCTCAGATTGGCTAAGATTACAGAAAAAGATAATGATAAATGTTGGAGTAGATATGGTAAAACTGGGACATTAATGCATTGTTGGTGGAGTTGTGAAATGATCCAACCATTCTAGAGAGCATTTAGAAGTGTGCCCAAAGGGCTATCAAACGGTGCATACCCTTTAACCCAGCGGGGCCACCACTGGATCTATATCCCGAGGAAATCACAAAGAAGGGAAAAGAACCCATGTGTGCAAAAATGTTTGTAGCAGCTCTTTTTGTGTTAGGAAAGAATTGGAAAATGAGTTGATGCCCATCGATTGGGGAATGGTTGAACAAGTTGTGGTACATGAAGATATTGGAATATTATTGTTTTATAAAAAACGAATAAACTGGTTTTAAAAAAGCCTTGAAAGATTTACACAAACTGATGCTGAGAGAAACAAGCAGAACCAGGAATACATTGTACACAGTGACAGCAAGAATGTGCGATAATCAACAATGAAAGTCTTGGTTCTTTCAGTGGTTCACTCATCCAAGGCAATCCCAATAAACTTTAGATAGAAAATGCCATATGCATCCAGAAAAAGAACTACAGAGATTGAATGTAAATCAAGATTTGATATGTTCACTTCTTTTTTTCTGTTTTTTTTCTCTCCCATGGTTTTTCCTTTTATTCTGATTTTTCTCTTCCAACATGATTGATAAAGAAATGTACATTTAAAAAGCTAGGAATATAACTAGGAAAAAAGCAATAAAAATAGTGTTTATTTTTGGGAGAAACTAGGTAGCACAGTGTATGGACATGAGTTCAAATCTGATCTCAGACACTTACTAGATATGTGACCCTGGGCTAGTTACTTAACCCTGATTGCTCCCCGACCACCCAAAAAAGAAGCTATTGTTTAAAAGGTACTGGGTACTGGGATTATAAAAAATTAGCCTTCCCCATGAGAGACTCACTATGTAATAGGAGGAAGAAAAATATATATATATATAATATATGAATATCATGATGCTCCGACCTAAAAAAAGATAAATACAAAAGAAAGAATTGGATATGTGTTAAGATAAATTTGGATGAGTGATTATATTTATTTTGTGAATCATAAATATGAATAATATAGAGATTTTTTAATGACAAATTTCACAAAATGATTAAATTTCAAGGATGATGAACAGAAGACACTAAATTATGATTTTAATGTGATAAATTTGGGTGAATTGGAGGTAAATGACACCATTAAAGAAATAGGGATGTTGGGTGAGGAGAGGCTTACACGTAAATATAAAGGGAAAGATATAGAATTCAATTCTGTAGGCCCTAAATTTCAAAAATCAGAGCATAATTAACTTTGTGTTATCCAGATGAAACCTCAAAATACAATACTGAATTTCTCTTGAATGTGATTGGATGAAGATACTGATTAATTGTTCATAGAGCATAATTTACATCAAGGGAGTAGATGAAATTATTAAGAATCTGTAGTGTGGTGAGGAAAAAAGATGAAAGAATGTAGTATGGAATTCTGAGGAAAATCTTGGTTTGAGTGATAAAAGAAGATTGAAGAGTAAGCAACAAAAGACAAATGCTCAGAGAATAAAAAGAATAACCATCATGGCACAACAGTACATAATTCCCAATATTAAACACACTGATTGCCCAGTGACAAAACACATAGAAGACAGAGAAGATGAAGATGAGAAAAAGAAATCATTGGATTTTGAGATATGCAATTACAGAATCTCAGTGTTGGAAAGGTCCCAAGATGCTATCCAGTCCAAGTCATCTCTGACCTATAACATGGCTTAAAAAAACAATCCCTGCCTGAAACCCTTTAATTTAAAGAGAACCTAATGCCTTCTGAGAGAACCTACTGTTGTAGCCTTTCTGGAATATGTTACTCTACATGTTTCCTATTTCAACTAATATAGTGTGATGTGAAAATTTGACAAGTATACCATTTGAGTCTTTATTCATGACATCAATTAAAATATTGATTAAAAGAGTCAATATTTAAAACTTACAACACTCTATTAGAGACCATCCTACTAATTAACATTGGTTTATTTGCAGCAAATCATTAGGACTATTGATTCTAAATCTACATAACAGTGCTATTATTTAGGCTCTTTCTCTTCTCTTCATCGTGTTAACAAATATTTTAACATTTGGTCCAAATTTAAATATTTATATAATTTCACTAATCTACCAGTTAAATTATCTTGGGATGGGGAGAGAATTTGATCAGTTGGGCATTATCTATTCTTGATAAAGCTATGTCATCTTCTAAATGTTATCATTTCCTGTTTTAAATTACTCCAACATATAATCTTTATTTCTCATCAAGATTGTCTTATACTAAAGAAATCTCAGGTCTAGTCTGAATTACAAATATTTGTATAACATTGAAATAGGAAATTAAAATGTGAGTGTGTGTGTGTGTGTTTGTGTTTTAAGGTCTATACAACTCTCATCCCTACTATAAAACTATAATTTATCTAAAACACTCTTCAAACTAGGAGTGAAATCTTAGTTCAAAAAGTACTTTATTAACAGATAGGCCAGTATATCATATGATTTACCTCATTGATTTGTAAAAGGAGCATCAGTAATAAAGCACAAGCACATTATATTGAGAAAAAAGTCTTGTCCTTTCCCTCTTTCATTGGCTGGAAATAGAGAAATACAAAAAAAGCATGCACGTTGATCACATATTCAGACATGTATATCCCTCTTTAGAAATGATGAAGGCTACATATGTTGAACAACTGGCATTTATAATACACAGGATTTCGAAAGAAAGACTCATTCAAGAGAGCAAAAGTTTCTCACAGAATGAATTTGGAATGCTACATAATTTTTTTATTTTAATTTTCTTCTTTCAAGTATCTTTCACAAAGGTCAACGTGCATTTTAAACATGTCTGCATATTATTGACTCTTCAGATAACATTGACAAATCTGTCCACCCTGTTGCACCCACTGGTGAAAAAAGAAAAAGAAAAAAAAAGGCAGCATATTATTGTTGGAGAAAAAGGTCTTGTCATTTTACTATGATTATCTACAATTTATATACTTAATTAAGACCCAAATGCCTCTTAGAAAACAGATTTCTACTAATTGACTTTTACAATTTTTGGTAGATTGCTATCATATATATCATAGGTAAATAACAGTGAAATACCTGGAACTATATAAAGTTGAAAATGATTAATAAAAGGTCTTATACATTTGAAACTGCTTCAGGATGTCTAAATTTAAGTACAATTGTCTAGATTAAAGATTTGTTATTGTATTTCTGTACTTCAAGAGAAAAACACTAAATTTACTAGAGTATCACTTTGTACACTTTTGGTTGATTCCTTTATTGGTAAGAGAGAGAAATTAATAGAAATTAAATTATGAAGAGAACAGATCGACATAGATCTGTGTTTAATACTAGTCTGGAACATATAGTCACTGCAAGCAGTAGAGTTATGAAAATTGTTCTTAATGTCATCATCTCCTTGTGATGCTTCTATAAATAAAAAGTCATACTGGAAAAATAAAATCTTAATGACAGTATTTTGGGGAACCTGTAATTAACACAGCATTCTCAGCAACTTTACCTTTATACCACATGACTGAGAAATTTCCAAAATGTACCTGTATGATATTATAAAATATGTATACAAAAATAGTAATAAGAAATGAAGGTGATAGGAAATGTGTTCCTTCCCTCATTTATGCATGGCTGTAACATATGTCTAGTACAGGCCATTTGGCAGAGAACTTTTGATGCTACATAAAATTGTCAATGAAAGATTTATAAATTATTCTATTTACTTACCCAGATATACAAAATGGTATGAAGAGATATATAGCCTTTTAAGTCCAAGAAGTTAGTCACAAAAAAAAGATCAATTAAGAAACTGATTGATTGATAAAGTTAAAATACGGTTTCTGGGTTTGAATAGCAGCGTCATTGCTTACTGAAAGTTAACATAGAATAGTAGATTAAAAACTTAGTTTTGAATAAGGACAAAGTGACTGAACCTCCCTCTACCCAGTCTTTCTACTCCTAACCAGCTAGACTTATTAGTCACTTTATTCCCTCTGTGACTGATTAGCTTAGATTATATAAAATTTACTATAAGATTTGTGGGGCTCAAGTGAAAAAAAATATAACGTGTGTATTCACACACACACATATATGTCTATAGCACTATGTAAATATGATATATTATTATGAATTATGTGACTTTATTAAGCTTCAGTTATCTGTAATATAAAGGAACTGGGTTCAAGGATTTCTAAGATCCTATGAAACTCTAACTACTGTGATTCTAATTTCAAATAACACAAGTTTTTTTTGTTGTTGTTGTTTCTTTAGAGGAAAATAACTTTTATTTTCTTATCAATAAAATTGTGGGAAAATTATATTGAAACATAAATGCCTCCTGACTCACCTAAGTAACAGAAGCCAATAGTTTGGGGGAAAAGATTTAATTGATTTAATGTAATTGTTTCTTGTTTCTTTTCCCTTGTTAAAATAATGAGATTAATACTGATAAGAGAAGGTATTGTACTTCTGATCCAAGATAAATATGAATAGTAAAGAGAATATATTTCTCTTAGTTTGATTTTCCATAGTGTATTTTTGGACGGTTAGATTGGATTAAATAGATTTGGTAGAAAATTCTTTTCAAAATGGATATATTTGAAGATAATTTTTTTGGAATCCCAGTTTCTTAGTCTAAAATTAATGCACAAACACTGCTATTGAAAGATAATTCTCTTGTCTATGGCTTCCTTTCATTTTTGTTTTAAGATATTCTAACAGATTTTAACATATTCTGTTATCTGGCAAGAGTAATGGTATAATAAAGCAAGCAAAATAGGATAGTAGTGACATTTTACATGAAGATAATTAATTAATCAATCATAGGAAAAAGAGGTTTCTTAGCACCTATTAGGCCATCCCATTTGTCCCCTGGGGGCTGATGTAGGATTCCTCACTGCAATATGTCTCTGTTTCTTTTTTCAAGAAGAGCACCAATAAGTGTCCTGTTTGAAATATCAGAATATCTCTTACTGATGTTTCAGTGCACAAGACTATGAAATACTATTAATATTCATTGTGGAAGAACTTTTATTGTTACCACGGTCAGAGATCATTCTAAAGTGTTTTTGTTATGACTGCTAATAAAGAAATCAGTGGCTAGAAAGCCATTTATTAGTTGGATGAAATCTGCACTTTGATATGATGAAGGCTGGTTATAATGCTGTGGCATTCACAGGTTTTTTGATGAAAATATGCAAACTATCTTTCACATCAGATACTGCAGAGCTTCATTCTAGCAGAGTTCTATATAAGGCAAAACCCACAAATATTCATTTGATGAAAACACAATGGTAAAGAAGTATGTCAAAGGAAAACTGGAAACAACTCTAGAAGCCTCTGAAGGGCAAACTCATGACATATAATCATAGTTCAGAAGGGTGAAAATGAATGGAAAAAGTCAAAGATCTGATTCTTAAGGAAAGACATTTTTCAATAATACACAAAAGAAGGGAATTTTTCCTAATGCTGATTGATATATTTCAGTAGAGCAGAGTTGGAAGTTTGCTTCAAGTTCATGGCCCTATTTTTTTCTTCTGAAAGTCTGACTTTCTTACTTTTTCCACCATTAAGAATGTCATGTAGTGCTTAGTCTTTCTGACCATTTTGTGTAATTCTTCTTATTTTTTTAACTATGTCATATTTTGCTATTAGTTTAAAGTAAAATAAGTATTTTAATTTCTAATATATGTTTCATTTCACTATGACCAGTGCATTTTGAATGATTTTTAAAAGCCATATGATTCCATATTTATGTGAACTTCCTAAAATATGAATATATCTAAATTTATACAAATGTTATCAGAGCCAAATCTTTAATAAAATATGCAAAGTTGTGTCCATGGTTCCTGAATATTCAAAAAGATTTGCTCTGAATTCAGTTAGAACTCAATAAAACAACCACGACTGTTGTCAAATGCATTGCTTTGAGATAAAGTAAATTATTATCTTCGTATCCTCTCCCCTCAAAAAATGAGTTATACTAATATGCTAATCTCTAATATCAGTTTTCTGCCATAAAATACATACCTAATGCAAACCAAAAGAAATTTAAATAATTGCAGGAAGGGGAAGAAACAACAAAACCTCTCAGAACAAACATGTAGTACTCCTCATGAATATATTTAGTTACATAAATGAGTATAAGGCACTATGTTAGACACTGAAGATGCAAAATTCAAAATGAAACATTTTCTTTCCATAAGGAAAAGAAGGGAGGAGACAAGTATTTGTTCAGCTCCTTTTATAGGACATTCACAGAATTCAACACTTTACAAATATTTCATTTGATCCTTATGACAACCCCTTGAGGTAGGTGCTGTTATTATCCCCATTTTACAGTTGAAGGAACTAAGACAAACAGAAGTAATCTTATTTGCCCAACATTACACAGCTAGTATCTGAAGCCAGATTTGGGCTCAGTCTCAAGACTCCAGACTCAGCCAGCCCAGCATTCTATCTACTTGCTAGTAGCTGCCTCTAAAATACAAGGTTAATCTCCACTCCCAAGCTCCATCCCTGGGAGAATACAATGCATAAGGAAAGAAGTAGAGAATGAGAAAATTAAAGATGGACCATAAATAGCAACCCGAAGTTCAGTGGAGACTTCATAGAAGTATTAATATCTTTTGAACAGTTTCCAATATCATATCTTATTTTGTTTTTTGTATCTGATAAGGTATCTATTTGATTGAATGCAGAGACATGTTAATCTCATAATGGACTACCTCATTAATTAATTAATCAATCTATCATTATTTAATAATCACCTACTATGTGTCAGACACTGTGTTTAGCACTGGCTATGAAGATATCTTCTAACTGAAGTCCTTAAACAAAATTTTTGATGACATTAGAAGGGATTTTTGTATGCTGATTAGGCTTGATGGCTTCTGGTTTCCCTTCAATTCTTTAGTTCTGTGTATCTGATGAACTCTCTCTAAATCACAATATAGGACATGTTACAGCTAATCTAATCTGCTATGGATTAACTCTTGGTAGCTTCTATTTCAAGCAAGGTTATTTGGTGATTTTATTTTTAGATATGGCAATTTATCTTAAAGTAAAAACTGGAATCCAAGTCTAATCCATTACTCTACCACTTGCAAACTCCTTGACAGGAATCCCCTAGTCACATAATTTGTGTTTTTCTCAGAACCTAGGAGTACATTGGCATTTAATAAATAATCAACCAAGGTTTGTTGGTTGATTGAATAATTGCTATTGACGGTGAAGAAGAATCAGAAAGCAGAAGCAAAATGTAATTTCAAAATATATTAAAAAGAAAGCATTAGGACATCATCTAGTTAAGAAACAATTTTAAATCCAGAAAATATAACTATTGTCTTTTGCGGCAAGGGAAATTTCTAAAAATGTAATATTGTGTTTTTTTCCTATAAATTAATGTCACCTTTGTTATTATAGGCATTTATTAATAATTCACTATACTTTGATTTAAGAAATAAGTAATGAACAAAAGAAACATCTCTCAAAATTTGGTCATCCCAATCACCACCATTGCAGCAGCATCAGCTGCTACAACAACACAACAAAATAATAATGTGAAATAATTTTAAGCCATATAAAACAGGTAGTTAGATTCTACTCACATCCTTTATTTCCTCTCTGAGAAATGAAGCCATTTTGAGAAGCATATATTAATATCTTATTACAAATCTCTCAAAAGAGGAAAAAAACAATTTAAAGAATATGCTGAAAATTGTTAGAATCTGCAAATCTTCCTCAAATATGGGCCATATTATTAAAGTAATGAGAATGTTTGCCCATGGTAATGTAATTCGTTCTAATCCAAGCCTAACGAATAGACAGACAGTATTTACAATGAACAAAGTTGCCTTAGGTACAGAAACAATAAAGACAAAAATAGAAGAATTTATACAGCCAAGAATCTATACAAGTTCTTGACTTTTTTGAAAATAACTTGAGAATTGAGAAGGAAATACCAAGTAAGGCTTTCTATAGGATATGGTACATGAATTGAACCTTAAATGAGCCTTGAGATTCATTAAGATAAATGTAGAATATTTCACATAACTGAAAAGTGCAAAAACACAGAAATGGGAAATTGTCTGATTCAGAAAACAGCAAAGAGGTTCATTTACTTGGAACATGGATTGAGTGAAGAAAAAATAATGAATAATAACCCTAAAAAGGAATTTTTAAAAAGGATTTTAAAACTGACCCAAGAGATTTGTATTCTTTCCATAAGGGAATGGGGATTATTGAAGTTCCATATATTATTTTTAGAAGTTATACTTTTATAAATTATACATTTATTTTTAGAAGTTATAAATCTATGTATATATGTACACACACACATATATATATGTTATTGACATATCTATGTCATGATATTATTTTGTTTAAGTGTGTGTGTGTGTGCATGTGTGTGTCACAGACTCCTTCATCAGTTTGGAGAATAATATGGAGATCTCACAATAATATATTTAAAAATTGAAGGAAATGCTAAATGTCAATTAGAAGCTATTGTAAATAAAGATGCCTTTTTTTTTCTTTTTTAATTTCCCCCCTCAAACACATGTAAATTTTTATTAACATTTTTAAAGTTGATTCCAAATATGATATAGATTATACATGTGAAATCATAAAACATATTTCTATATTATCCCTGTTGCAAAAGAAAGCACATTTTTTAAAAAAGAAAAAGCAGAAGGATTCTTTTCTAAGTTCAAGATCTAAAATCTAGCCAACTTGAAATTCTGTTGTCCTCAAATTAGGAATCCCTTGTCCAGATAATCATCATAACAAGAAAATAATCAAATACATAGTTTATGACCGTAGTTTTTACAAGCATTTTAAATGGGATGGTAAAAAAATCATTTTCAGGGAAACAAATTTGAGAAGACCTCATATCTTATTCTCATAGCAATTTAGGAATTACCAGTATCAGAATGTTGACATGTAGAGAGTATATTTATCATGACTCTCCTAAGGATTACTACTGCCTTTATATAATCTATGCCAAACTGGTTTGTATAAACTCCTTTTTAATTAAATATTTTTCTAGCTTCATTAGAAAAGGTTTATCTTTTTAAATATAATTATATTTTTAAAGGTCCTTATAAGGTGGCATGGGCATTTTGTAAAGTTGGCAAGGTTTGGGTTTCCAAAAAAGAATTGCCATTGCCAGAGCCAAATTCATAAAATATTTCTCATGCCACAGATTAGTTCTGAGCCATTTTGCAGCCCTGGGAAGTCTATACCATAAAGAATACTTCCTTTCATTCCAAACCCATTTGCATTTTATTTGTGCCTCAAAGGAGGAACAATCCAAACTGATTAGAATCCGCAGACGCTGTGCATAATGAAAAATTAATTGCATCAATCTTTTCACTGTAGTGGTCTTAACAACTCATTTTCAACTGGTCATTTTTCCACCTGCTCACCAGGGCCCAGGCAGCTGAGGCAAGCATATCTCTGACATTTACTGAATACCAATGAAGTTAAGGTCACTGGTACATCATGCATGTAGGAACAGAGCATTCTGAAAGAGATGTAAGCGGTTTGGACTAGCTAGAACTGGTAAGTGAGAATAGTGGACAAATAAATCCTTTTGATGAGAATCTAGCTCTGTTTGAATAGACAGAAAAGCAAGGAAGGGGAAAGTCTGCGTCTCCCATAGCAAAGGTTAGTTTAGCTTCCCTTAATGAGGGTTGTGCTTGATGTGCTGTTGACAATGGTCATAAATCAGGTTCCACATGTTAAAAGGGATAGTGATTGGTATGCCGATAAGGACCACCGCACAATGCATATTCATCAAGACTGTTTTTGCTATTGATAGCAGACTTGTTAAAATTTGGTAAATAAGATGATTAGGCTCAGTGGCCTTATAGTGCTATATAAAAGAACAATTTTCACTGACCTCAAACCTTTTTACCCAACTATATTGATCTTTATATTGACTAAGAGATGTCGTGGGAAGCTCCAGCACTTTAGATGGACCTGGTAGATTTATGACAAGTGCAAGAGAAAGACTGGATAAAAAGTCACAGATGGGTCATAATGTGCATTGTTGGGAAGTACAAAGACATATTTAAAATCACTGAAGGTTAGGATGCACAGGATAAGTCAGCACAGTTATACTAATGTGATAATTTGAAAATTCAGGGGAATCCTCTCCAAGAGCTTTGTAGTATAAACTAAATCACTCAACTCAGTTTACCTTAGTTTCCTCATCTGAAATATGAACTGGAAAAGGGAATGATAAACCACTTTGGAATCTTTGTGAAGAAAACTTCAAATGGAGTTATAAAGAGTCAAATGTGACTGAAGTAACTGAATAAAAACAATCTTTGATAGCATATTTCTATATGTGTAGAAGGGAATTAAGAATTATTATCTCATTTAGTTTCCAATGACTGAGGCAGCACATATTTTAATGAATTATTGAAGGCAAACCTAGGATGAAAGTATAATATTTTTCATTTCAAGTTCAAATTTATATTGCCATTTGTTTGTTTTTATGTAGACCATCAAAAATTACAATTACAAAAAATGTTAAACTTTTTTTGGGAACAATCTACTCTAGGAAATTTTTCTTTCAAGAAAGATTTCATATCTCTACATAAAATTACTTTAGAATACAACTGTATATTCTTGTTTTCTCTGAATGGGGAGGGGAGGGTTGTAATTATGCCTGAAGAATAGTAACTTGGGACTTTATGGAAGTGGAACAATCAGCATTCTTAGATTATGAAGTGCACTGGGACAAGGATGGTGTTGACTCATCTGAGATCACAATATTACTTCATATTATCAATGGTATTATGGTTGTATGGAATTTAAAATGATCAAACAGGGATATGTAGAAAATTAG
Source organism: Myrmecobius fasciatus (assembly GCA_023553655.1). Lineage (NCBI taxonomy): Eukaryota > Metazoa > Chordata > Mammalia > Dasyuromorphia > Myrmecobiidae > Myrmecobius > Myrmecobius fasciatus. The sequence continues at coordinate 113,182 of JAJPUD010003699.1, read as the reverse complement.
ATTTAATTATTCATTTAATTTATAAAAGTATTATCAGAAAGTATATAGAATTCACAATGCCTTTTTCCTTAACAATTAATGCCAACATACTACTATCTTAACTTACACTTTTAAAAATTCTATTCTATTTTATTTTTACTTCCAATTTCTTTCCTATCCCCATCCCACGCATTGGGAGTCAAGCTGGCACAGTACAGGCAACAACCCAGCTGAATCTCCCAACATGTACCTCCAAACCACTTTAAAATAATGTTTCAAATAAAATTTTGGAGAGATGAAAACAACCAAAGATCAGGGTGAGACTTTTTTCCCCAGCCTAACACATATTTGGAGCTCAGCAGGAGACTTCTGTAATACTGGGTGGGGAAAGTAGGGAGGGACAGTTCAGAATGCTGAAGTACCAGCAGAAGCAGCAACTTCTGGAGCTCTCAGCCTTGAGACAGTAAGGGTGAATGGATACTGGTAAGAAAGAGATTATACTGGACTCTTTGTTGGTACTGGGTCTAGGACAGGGTGCTATGGCAGTCCTGAATCATGATGACAGGGTCAAAAGGAATATTACTAGCCTTTGCTACCTGTAGGGTATTAGGGTCCCTTCCTGAGTAAAGACCAGGGCACAGGCCAAGAGAACAGTGACCATACACTTGTGCAGTTCACACCAACTAGGAAGCAGTAAAAACTCATTCACCCCCAGAGCTGGCTTTGAAAATGGCAGCACAAGGGAGGACTCTGGGAAGTTGGAGGAATAGGCTGGTAAATTTTAAGCTCTTCAGATTTCCCCCATAAATAGAATAATTTGTACCTGAGGGTGAACATAGACTGATGAAAAATCAAGAAAACTTGGAGCAGACAGGTGGTCTTCCTGATATAAGTGGAAAAGATCTGAAGAAAGGCCTGGGACTGGCATTAACCTGTCTGAAGAACAGATATCTCCAAGCTAGATCCAGAGAAACATCAAGTGGGGACCCCTCAGGCTAGCTGGGTATGTCTGGAAGCTCAGCAGGAACCACAGTGGCTTTTACCTCCTGGACTGTTTGTGGAATCGGTATTTGAGGACTGAGTAAACCTTGACTGATTAGGAATACCAGACCCAGCCGTGCTGCTAAGTAGTGGCCAAGGGATGTTGTTGGCTACTGGCACTTGCAGGAGAGTGGATCTCTTGATTTGGGGTTCCTGGTCACAGGAGAAAGCTGAAGGGAAGATTGAGACATTATCCCCCCACCCCATGATTTGAGGTACTTAAAGTAATGCCTCATTAAAATGAATAGACAAAGAAGAAAGAACCCCATCATTGAAACATATTGTGGGAACAGGAAAGATTCATCTTCAGAGGAGACACTTTAGTTAAAAAAAAAAAAGCTTCTATCCCAAAGATTAATGTGAAATGCTCCCTGGCCAGAGATAGAAGAACTCAAAAAAGAATTTAAAAATCAAATGAGAAACACTGAGGAAATATTAAAAAAAAACAAAAGAAACCATGCAAGAAAAGCGAGAATTTTTTTTAAGTTAACCAACTAGAAAAGGGGCTACAGAGTCTCAGAGATGAAAATTATTCTTTGAAAACTAAAATTGGTCAGGGGAGAGCCAGTGAAGCTATACGAGACCAAGAAATAACAAAACATTAGAAAGAATGTGAAAATAGAAAAGAATGTAAAACATAAAAAAAATGACAGATCTGGAGAACAGATCAAGAACAGAAACAAATTATCAGACCAAGAGAAATATTTGAACTAAAATCAAAGGACTTTATAATTGGGCATACCCTCTCCCAGCTATATAACTACTTGATCTATATACCAAATAGATGAAAAACAAAAAAGGCTCTTTCTAGGGGTGGCCAAAAATTAGAGACTGAGAGGATGCTCATCATTTGGGGAATGGTTGAATAAGCTGTGATAGATCATGGAGATGGAAGACTATTGTGCTGTAAAAAATGGTGATCAGGATGTTCTAAAAAAAAAAGAAACTGAAAAGACTTATGTGAACTGATGCAAAGCAAAATGAGCAGAAAAAGAACTCTAAGCATATTAATAGCAATATTGTACAATCATCAAAATTCAAAATTCAAAAACAATTCAAAATAATATAGGATGAAAAATCCTATCCATCTCAAGAGTAAGAACTAATTATTTCAAAATTCAGATAGAAATTTCTTTTTTTAATGACTTTTTCTTTTTTTGGGGGGTAATATATTTGATTAATATGGAAATATTACTACACATATAGTATATAGAATTGTTTGCCTTTTCACTTAAAGGGGATAGAAAGGATAAAGAGAATTTGAAACTTATTTTTTAAAATGAAAATTTGACATACTCAATATAAAAATAAGGTCAAAATGGGTACATGATTTGGATATAAAAGGTGATGATATAAGCAAATTAGGAGAGCAAGGGATATTTTATCTGCCAACTCTTTGGAGAAGGGAAATATTTATGGCCAAAGAACTACACAACATTATGAAATGCAAAATGGATCATTTTGATTCTATTAAATTGAAAAGCTTTTGCACAAACAAAATCAATATAGCTATGATCAGAAGGGAAGGAGAAAGATGGAAAAAATGTTATAGCCAGTGTTTCTGATAAAGGCCTCATTTCTAAAATATAAAAAGAACTGAGTCAAATTTATAAGAATACAAGTCATTCCCCAGTTGATAAATGGACAAAGAATGCAAACAGACAATTTTCAGATAAAGAAATTAAAACCAACTAGACTCACATGAATAATGCTTTAAATCACTATTGAGAAATATGTACCTCAGATGTGTTTTAATTTACATATTTCTCACACCTACTACCTCACACCTAAAATCACAGAAAAAGATAATTATAAATGTTGGAGGGGATGTGTAAAAACCAGAACACTAATTTATTGCTGGTAGAGCTGGGAACTGATCCAACCATTGTGGAGAGTGATTTGGAACATGTCCTAGGGACTACCAAACGGTGCATACCCTTTGATCCAACAGTGTCTCTACTTGGTCTGTATCCCAAAGAGATCATAAAAAAGGGAAAAGGGTCCATATGTGCAAAATTATTTGCAAGTCTCTTTTTCATGGTAGCAAAGAATTGGAAAATGAGTAGATGCCCATTAATTGGGGATTGGCTGAACAAGTTATGGTACATGAAGGTACTGGCATATTATTGTTCTATAAAAAATGATGAACAGGTTGACTTTAGAAAACTTGGAAATTTTGCATGAACTGATGCCAAGTGAAACAAGCAAAATCAGGAAATCCTTGTGCAATGCAGCAACAAAGTTGCATGATGATCAACTCTGATGGACTTGCCTCTTTTCAGCAATTTAGTGATTGAAAGCAGTCTCAATAAACTTTGGATGGAAGTTGCTATCTGCATCCACAGAGAATTATGGCGACTGACTGTGGATCACCACAGACTGTTTTTACTTTCTTTCTTCTTGTTTTTTTTTTTTTCTTTCTCATGGTCATTTCCTTTTAGCATACTTGTGATTCATTTATGTTGGGGAAAATCTAAAAATAAAAGGAAGGAATCAAAAAGAGATATGCATTGGGAGAAGAGGAAAGGAAGAGACAGAATGAGAAAACTTTTATCACATAGAAGAGACAAGAAAAGAAGAGTTTTTACATCATGGGGGGAATGGAAAGCTATATTTTAACCTCACTCTTATAAGAATTGGTTCAAAAGGAAAGAATATATTTATATACCCAGCTACATATACAAACCTATCTTACCCAAAGGAAAGAAACAGCATAAGAGAAAGAGACAAATGGCAAAAAGGAAATTGCATTAAGACAGGCAATAGTAAGAAATAAAGCAGACTTCTGAGGAGGGCCAGGGAAAAAAAGCTCCAAAAGAAAATGAGATTGAAAGAAATATATAGTTAATAATTATAACTTTGAATATAAATGGGATGAACTCACCCATAAAATGGAAGCAAATGGCAAAATGAATTACAAACTAGAATCCAAAAAATATTTTCTTCATGAGAGATATTTGAAATGGAAAGACACACAAATAGTCAAAATACAATTCTGGAGCAGAATCTCTTATGCTTCACTGAAGTAAAATAAATAAATGGTACAAAACAAAATCTCAGACAAAGCAAAAGCAAAAATAGAGCTATTAAAAAGATAATCAAGGAAACTATATTTTGCTAAAACACAATGTAGAGAATGAAGCAATATAAAAATAAGTTTCTTTGATAAACGTCTCATTTTTTCAATTATGTAGGGAAATCAGACAAATCTATAAAAATAAGAAATTAATTAATAAATGTTCAAAAGGCTTGAACCAAAATGTTCATAAGAAGAAAAAACAGCTGTTAAAAGAAATATGAAAACATGTTCTCAATCACTAGAGATTGGAGAAATAGAAATTAAACCATTTTTGAGATACCACCTCATACATATCAGAAATGACAAATGCTGGAGTGGATAAAGGAAAATAGGTACACTGAAAAACTTGTTGAAATAGTAAACTGATGCAGCCATTCTGGAGACAATTTTGAACTACTTTCAAAGGCCTATAAATTTGTAAATACCATTTGATACAACAATATTAGGTGTGTATACAAAAAGGATCAAAGAAAAAGGGAAAAAACTGTATGTTAGAGAAAATCATATTTATTTTTTATGACAAAATATTGGAAATTTCATGGGTGCTCATCAATTGGGGAAAAGCTGTGAAATATGATTGTGATGAAGTACTACTGAGCCCTAAGACTTAAAGATGGGGTGGTTTCAGAAAAAAAATGAGATCTATATGAAAAGATATAAAATCAACTGAGAAAAACTGGTTGATTATTGTATATAATAACTGCAATATTTTAATGGTGAACAATTATGAAAGACAGGTATACATTGATCTGGCAATTGCAAAGAATTTATGATTAAAAAAAATACTATCCAGCTTCAGAGAGAAGTGATGAATTTGGAATGCAAATTTAACTATAATTATTTTCTTTTTTCTTTTTTGTTTTTTTTTCATCATGGCTAATATGTAAATATATTTTGCATGATTTTACATATACAATTGATATCATTTTGTTTGCCTTTTCATTGGGTGGCAGGGAGAAAGAGAATTTGGAACTGAAAATTTAAGGAGCTATTTTACATAGGATTTTAGAATAGTAAGATGGATAATAGAATTAAAAAGCACCCAAAGAAAACTCCATGCAGTATTAATGAAACACTGGCCTATTACTCTAAGGTAGTTTTGTAAAGATGAACACTTCCCATTAAAGTCAAATAGGAGTAATGACAAATTTTAGCTTATACAACAAACAAGCTAAAATGTCCTAAACAGGTACCACTTTAGGAAAAAAATGAACTATCACAATAGGCAAACACAACTGAAATTCTGTTACTGTTATTGATTCAATCATTATTATAATGGAAATTATTAAATGATTGTAATAAAAGAGTAGAAACAGAAGCCTTCTGTTAGTAGAATCTATGAAAATGTCAGAGAATTACTGAATCAAGCATATTTATTTAGAGGAAGAGAATGGTTTATTATACCAATATATATCATCTTTGGGGAACCAAGATATTGATTGGTACAAATTTTGTAAGGAAATATTAGAAGCTATTATGTCATAAAAGTTGGCAAAAATAGCACCAACTAAATATTTAGAAATTCATCTTGAAGTATCAAGAATCCTCTACCCATTAAAACATTAAGCATGAAAAACTATTAGCATAGCAACTTGTCAAAGACCATTTATATTCGAACTCTACAGAAGAAAACTATGGTGATAAAAATAATAAATCGATATTTCCATAGATCTTTAAGATTTGCACAGTGCTTTAAAGACAAAATTAAATTTCGGTCAATCATTAAACATTCATTAAACACCTACTACATGCCCAACATTTCACTGAAAGGTGGAGCTAGAAAAAGGGAAATAAGGTAGTTCCTCTGAATAAGGAGCTCACAATCTAATGGGAAAGATAAAAAGCAAATACATTTGTACAAAAAAGTGATATATAGAATAAAGAAAAAAATAGTTAAGGGAGAGAAGGCATCAGAATCAAGAATGGTTGGGAAAGGCATTTGAGCTGAAGAACCTTTTAAAATTGTGACAGATATCACTATCCTAATTTTATAGATAATAAAACCCATAGTGATATATACAATGGAATTAAGAAATATTTAAGTATTATAATTAGGTCATATAGCATTATTGTAGCATTTAATTATAGTATAATAACTTACATCAAATTTCCAAGAAATTGGAACACTCAAAATAACCAGAATCCTTCACCAATCCTTTCATACTGGTCATTTACTATAGAGGGCCACAGATAGTGGGGAATCTAGGTGAGGTATATACCCTTTAGTCCAGTAAAAGGAACCCTGCTGGATGTCTGGCTTGGTTCCCCATCTCTCCTTAAGGGCTCTCGGCCTTCCTGAGAAATCAGGGGGTATAACAACTTGTGCTGTACTTGAAGCAGAGTTATACACAATTGGCAAAGAGACATCTACACACAGTAGCAAATTGTTTATGTGTTTATAGTTAGTACATATGCAGTGTATTATAGGTATATAAGGGTATTAGGGTATATAAGGCTGAGAGAATTTGGAATAAACAGACTCCATGTTTGACCATCCATGTGAGTCCCAACTCTTCACTCCTAACATCAAGGAGGGGGGCTGTTACCGAGATCCTCCAGAGAGCTACCTTGAACATTACAATTTACTAGAAGGGAAATGATTCAAATCAAAATCAAAACATCCTAACTGTGCATCACCAGAAAAATACTATTATATATTATAATGTCTTATTATTGAGGGAGGAGCCTGGTTCTCAAAGTTTTGTTAGGAAATATACATTGTAGCAAACTGATTCTATAAAGATAGAAATTGTTTCAGTTAAGACCTAGCCATCAAAGCACAAATCTGTCATCTAGAACCAGCTTGGCTCAATTCAGAGATAGATTATCACTAAACTAGTCCTTAAAGAATTAGGACATATCAACCTTAAAAGACTATTCACCTTGTAATAAATACGTTGCTATCTCTTTCCATTGCAGATGTACCCCCAATGATAAATGAAGAATCCTTTAAATTTTATTATAAGTATATCACAAAGACAATGATTCTGATCCCAGAATTGCAAAATGAGGTTACAAAATTAATTTATTTCTTTCCAACTTCAAAATGTTATGGTTCATTAAGAAATAATCTCTGTGTGGAAAAATTCCTTATTTTTTTATTTTAACAAATTTATTTATTTATAGTACACATTGCTTTATGAATTATGCTGGGAGAGAAAAATCACAGCAAATGGGAAAGAACATGGGAGAGAGAAAAAAAATAGAAAAAAGTGAGCATAGCATGTGTTGATTTATATTCAGTCTCCTTAGTTCTTTTTCTGAATACAGATGGCATTTTCTGTCCAAAGTCTATTGGGATTTCTTTGGATCACTGAACTACTGAGAAGAACCAAGTCTTTCAGAGTTGATCATTGAACATTCTGGCTGTTATTGTATACAACATATTCCCAGTTCTCCTTTGAACAAGTTCTTATTGAAAGTCTGATAATGAGTGAAAGCAGATCTTTAGCTCCCCATTCTCCCCCCCCCATAAATAGACCAGAATCTCTAGAAAAGAAAATTGCATAGTTTAACATTTTTGGATGGATTATAACCTCAGAAATTCCTACAGGAGATTTGGGAGTATATATATATAGGGAATATGTAATGTATGTTGGTCAAAAATAGATGTTAACCACAACAGCTGTTATGCAATAATGGAGTTTTTGTTGCCTTTGATGATAAAGATAGTAATGGAAGTGGTTGCAGGATATTGGCAAACAGGAGAAAGATGTTGGGGAGGAAGTACCACTTCCTTACTGGCAGTGCATGCATCAAGGCTTTGCCATTCCTTCCATTCAGGTGGAGAAGGCAGGGGCTTGAAAAGAATAAGAACTATTCCTAGAAGCCTCGCTCACCCCCTCATTCTAGTTCCCCAACTCTCTTACCTTTAACCCCAATCCCTTATCCTCACCCAGACTCCTGACCCAATGCCTTATATACTATTGCACTCACTCAGTTCCCATGAGAAATCCTGAATCAATAATCAGTATATGGCATCCAGTTGAAGTCCAAAAAATGCAGTATGAAATCAAAACTAAGAGTTTATTATTCCTGTTTATAAAGGCTAGCTACCAATAGATGGGAAAGCTAATTTGTTCTCACCTCGTACTTTTCATAGCTTCTGAATTTCCATGGAAACTCATTTTAGCAATGTGCTATGCTACTGTCTCTGAAAGGAACAGATGAGAAATGAATTAGAAAATATAGCAATAAATAGGAAAAAATATCATGGGGATTAAGCCTTTAAAATGCAAACGATTCAATTGGATTAAGGAACAAGAGTGGAGGGAGAAGAGGAAGTGAGGGAAACATTACTGGAATGAAACATGATTTCTTTCTTAAGAAAATAAAACATGATACCTTTTCCTCCCTACTATTCTCTTATAGTTATTATTTCTTGACTAGTTTTTTAAGAGATCAAGTTTTAGGTCTGGAAGAATATTTTCTAGGTTGGTGTTCATATTAAATAAGATATTTATAAAAGCACTTGGTACAAAGTCTAGCACTTAATAGGTATTTAATAAATGATTTTTTTTCTTTTAAATCAGGATCAGATTTATTTATTTAGTTAGTTGTTATTATCATTATTATTATTTTTGCTGAGACAATTGGGGTTAAGTGACTGGCCCAAGGTCATACAGTGAAGAAGTATAAATTGTCCAAGGCTGGATTTGAATTCAAGTCCTTTAGACTTCAAGCCCAGTGCTCTATTCACTGTGCCATCTAGCTGCCCCATTTATTTAATTTTATTAGTAATTGTTTAGATTTAACAAAGTTATGAACAAAATGTTATTAATAGAAATTAAACTTAAAAGTTTAGTCTACTAATGCAGGTACATTTTTAGTACAATCATGTAGATACATACATTTTCTCCCAAGAAAGCCAACTTTTAAATATTTACTAGTGTGTCCTTGAGTCATGTTGTTCATCTGTAAAATGAAGGGTTGTACTCTGGTGCTTCTAATGTCATTTTTAGCTCAAAATTTATGGTCCTATAATAGGTTTGAACTTGAAAAAAATCTCTTAGTATATCATATTTTTCTTCCTTGATCCATTTCATTTAGGCCAAGTAAACATGAAAAAGTATTGAGAGTGAAGAAAATAAGTTTAAAGCAAATACCAAGATACATTTTTTGAACTATATAGATATATGGGGAAAATACTACATACTCAATGTTTCATTAAACAGCGAGACTACTCTGGATAGTTTAATCTGCTTAAATTACTACCCAGGGAAGGATGATAAGTATGGGATCTGAATGATTCCTAATACATGTATAACATTATCTGGAATACTGCTCTACTCTACTCTACTTCTTTGCCTTTGTGTATGTGAAACATTTTTCCATCACTCATTCCTTCTTTCCCAACTAAGTAATATATTCTCTTCTAAAGGGAGTAGTACTTGGGTGAGTGAATAATTCATCAAGTGTGTAAATAGAATTAAATCAAACCAGTACAGGCAAATCTCTTTACAAAGTCTCTGTTTGAGATAATTATCATTATTATTTCAGGTTTTACAAAGGCATTTGTAGTGCTTACCACTGACTCCAAATATTTCAGGCAGTCTTTTCAAGCACTTAGGTACAAAACTCAGAATCTACCACATGTTTGAATTTAAAAATTATGCAGAGAATATAGATAAATAGACAGACAGAAAGGTAGATAGCAGATAGATAGGACAACTGGTGGCACAGTGGATTGAGTACTAGGCCTAGAGTCAGGAACTCACCTTCCTGAGTTCAAATCCACTTTTAAACAGTAGCAAGCTATGTGATCTTGGGCAAGTTACTTAATTTTGCTTGCCTCAATTTCCTCCTTTGTAAAATGAACTGGAGCAGAAAATGGCACTCTAATATCTTTGCCAAGAAAACCACACAGAGGGTCACAAAGAGTAACAAAAAACTGAAATATGATTAAAATATCAATCTGAAGGTAGGTAGCTAGATAGAAATGATATAAAGATATAAATAATACACTCATATGTGCATTTAAAATATGTAATCAGATGGTACTTTCTCCTGCGAAAATGTATTCAGGTAATCTTTTACATATCACATCTTAATATATATATATACATATATACATATGCACATATGTATGTATATATGTATGTCATTAAAATATATAATCAGATGCACTTTCTCCTGCAAAAATATACTCAGGTAATATTTTATATACCAAGTCTTAAGATTAATTTATCTATTCTATCCATAGCTCTAAATTCAGTGACCATTTAAATTTGTTTTTATGTTGAACTGAAGTGAGACATTTGTGAGTCATTCAGTAAAGAAAGTTAACTTTATCAAAACACAAAAAAAGATAAAAAGCAAGTATACACAATGACGCTTAGCTTCCCTGAGTGTTGCCTCCCTTGTCTCCATTTGAAAATACCTCTGGTCAATATTTAATCACTGCATAGTGGCTAATGTGCTATCAGGGACCTACCAATTTTGAGAGGTTTTGGATAAATGAGTTTGGAACATTTTATGTTCTTAGGTTAGGAAGTTGCATCAGGGAAATTGGATCCAATCCTATTCTATGGGGAGAAAAGGAAGTTTTCCTTTTTACCTGGTCCTTATTGGTAAGATTCTGATGATCTTCTGGAGCAGAGCTTCTTAAACTTTTTTCTGCTTGTGAACCCTTTTCACCCTAGAAATCTTTATATCATCCTAAGTATATATACTTAATTTGCAATTAATTCACATAAATCATGATTAATTCACATTAATACATAATTCCATTATTTTAGGACTCCATATGGGGTTGTGATCGACAGTTTGGGAGAGAATTTTCTACCATTTAAATGTAGAAAAAGACAAAAAAGAAAATTAAAAACTAGAAACACAACAACAAAAAGAAAGGAAAGATAAAAGTCAGAAATTATAGGCCTTTCCTTCCCAGTGTACAAATATTAAGTCTCAAAGTCTCACTATCTGGCTCATATGATGGTGATATCATATTTGAAATTCTTAACAGGTCTCCTAAAGCAAGATAGTGAAAATGGAACAGAGTTGCAACAGCAACTTTTCAATCAGAATATCAATGTTGTTGTTTCAGATTTAGTTACAGATTTCTTCTGATGTAATTTAGTGATGAGCAGAAGCAAATCTAGAACATAAGGGCCTCTCTGTATGAACACTTCAGGAATGCTAACAATTTTTTTTGAATCAAGATTATTTGTAGTCAAGTGGAAGATAAGTAGTTGCTAAAGTCTAACTGAATATGCCTTCTTCGTGGTAAATGTAGCAAACATTAGTCCATCAGATAAAGTGGTATTCCTCAGGGGTCAGTTCCTTATAGGATGGACCCACTGTGCCAGTGGAGAAGAAAGGGTTCAGGGTCTAGACTAAGACTGAAGCATCTCTGACATACTTAGGACTGTTTATAAGGAGTATTAACACAAGAAGGAAACAGAGAAGTGAAATTTCTAATATAATATTTCCATTTAGCAACAGAACTCTCTTGTGCCCTGCTTATCTTGCAAGAGGTACCCCTTGTATCATAAACAATCCTGGACAAAGAACAATTTTTTTTAAAGAGGTGAGAAACAGCATTTCAGAAGCAGTAGAGCAAGTGGCTTCTCTGAAGAGTTTGGAGCTCCAGGTTCCTAAAATATATTATTCTGATGACTTTATGCTGCATGTCAAAGGTTGCAAATCTGGCCTTTGTGGATAGAGCCCATAGAATCTCTTTCTTTCATGAATAGTCCTCTGCACCTTACCATAAATGATCTAAATGGGACAGGGGCTTTGGAAGTTGTCTCATTTTTGGGTGAGACTAAAGTTCCCTTGTACCCTGGTGTTTAATTTCCTAATACAGTACTAGCATCCTCATGCCTAGCCATCAACTTTCTTATCATCCTTATGCCTCAGAAGCCACATCCAAAGCTCTTTTTTGGAGATGGAGTCTTGTACTTTTGTGTACCTAGAAGGTTTATGGCTTTCCTGATGAAAATACACCTTTCTTGCTTGTCTTTATATATTTTGATTTTACTGACACCAGTGTAAGATCCTTGAAGGCAGATATTTTCTTAATTTTTTTTTTGTATTGATAGTGCTGGTTTTAGCATAGTCCCTAGCACATGATTTCTGACTAATAAATGCTTAAATAATGCTTTTCATGCATTTATCAATTCAGTCAACAAGTGGGGAACCCTGATAGCTGGAATATTAGGAAATACTTCATGAATAACACCTGAATGGATCATCGAAGGAAAGTAGAAATGCCAAGAGGAAAAGCAAAAGACGTTAGGGAATAGTGAATTTCAGGCATGGGAGAATCAAGTCAAAGGAACCTGAAAGTAGAAATTGAGCACCAGGAATGAGGAAATGTAAGAAGCATAGACAATGAGAACTGCTTTTCAGATTTGATCCTTCCCTAAGTAAACTCTCCATATCAGCATCTGATGCTCACCTTAAGCCACTTAAAGCTTTTTTTTTTTCCTTGCAGGACATAGTTTCCTTGAAATGAATGTGAATGAACATCATAAAACCGAATATTGGTCTCAGATTGTGTGTGTGTGTATGTGTGTGTGTGTGTGTGTGTGTGGTTTTTTTTTCCCCATTGCTTCTCTAGAAGTCTAAAACCTCTTTAAGAGGGAAATTTGAACAATTAGATTAATACACTGAGGTCTTTTTAACCAGGTACTTAAAGGACAAAATTATGCCCCAGAGGTGTCTGTCAAAGATATGCAATAACTACTTTTCAAAGATATTTCATGAAGATTTTTACAATAAGCATGCAAAGTGCAGGGGCGATGTGCAGTGTGCCAAAGTACACATTCACACAACAGACATTAATGGTTCCTGAGGAACCATAAAGATCTATTGAGTGATAAATCCACCTTGTAAGTGTCTCACAAGCTGCCTGCCTAACTGTGGAAAATCTATGATAAACCGCAGAATGGCTCTGATTGGGCTAATAATGGGTAGGGAAAAGAATATCTGGAAGCATTTTGAGCCTAGTGAAAGGAATAGGCTACCTAAGATTCCTGAAATCTGTATGTGACAACACTATGTAGCAATATGTTTTTGTAATGGACTTATATGTTCATATATGCTTATGGGTTCAATAAAAGCTCCCATTTTTTCTTTTGGTTGTTCCCTTTTGGTTTTATCTCACTGACAAATACCAATGATACCAACACTCCTGACCCTTCTTCTACACTTAAGACCCTTGTGAAAAAACTAAGGTAGACAGCAAACATGACAATTTGGCATCTTCATTTCACATCCAGAATTTTTAATCTTTCTACAGAGAGGAAGAAGATTGATTTACTTAATAGTAATTCTCCATGACTTTTGTAGTTAATCAAAATATGAATATTTTAAAGCATTGTTTTATTTATATGATTACAATAATTTTATATAATGTTTTCTTAATATTCTTTATTTCATGATTTGCCACTTCAAACAATTCTTCGTAAGTTTCTCCAAATTCCTCATATTCATAATAAATTTGTTTTGAAGGGATAATTTGGGGATAGTCTTAGAACTACAATTTTTTTAATGCAGTAAACTCTTCACCTTTACTAATGTAGCTCATTAATCTGAATGGGTTAGAATTATTATTATTTTCTTTTTGCTGAGGCAATTGGGGTTAAGTGACTTGCCCAGAGTCACACAGCTAAGAAGTGTTAAGTGTCTGAGGTCACATTTAAACTCAGGTCCTCCTGACTTCAGTGCTGGTGCTCTATCCACTGCATCACCTAGCTGCCCTAATGTGTTGCAATTATAAGACAAACTCAGGTTTTTCTGACTAATATTGGTCCTCTAACTTCTCTGTCTGTATAACTTCTCATTGAAAAATGATATTCTATTACATTCACTTTACATAATATGAAATTTTCTTTAAATGTTTTTCTGTTACTTTCATTTTCAAACATTTGCCTTCCTCTTCCCATACCCAGCACATTATCCTCTGTAAAAATATTATTTTTTTAAGTTCAACAAAACTAATCAGTGTACAACCTCATTCTAACATCACCACTCTAACTAATATTTATTTTTTTCCTCTCTGCCCTAGTTACTTCACTGCATTCTACAAACATACCCCTAATTCTCCTCATCCCTCTCTCCACCCTGAAAATAAATATCCTTTATTATCTAACATTCTACATTTCTCTTTTCTTTCTTGGCTAAATTCATTGAGTAAGTCACTTCTAATCAATGCTTCCACTTCCTTTCTTCTCACTCTCTTCTGAATCTGCTGCTGTCTGGCTCCCAACTTCATCATTCCACTGAAACATTTATCTCCAATATACTGAACCTTTTTTTTTAATTGTCAAATCTAATGTGCTTTTAAAAATGCCCATCCTTCTTGACCTCACCCCAGATTTTGACACAGTAGATTATCCTCTTCTTGCTAGTTTTTTTTCCTTTCTTTCTAGGACATTGATTCACTTCCTATCTTCTTTTTCAGTTGTCTTTGCTAGATATTCATTCAGGTGGGGTTGGCCAACCCTAAGCATCCTCCTGTACTCTACTCTGGACATCCTGCTCTTCTTCCTGTATCATTTTGCTTGGTGATCCCATCAACTTCTGTGAATAAAATTTAAAAGTATCATCTCTATGGAGATGAAATTATTCTCAGACCTTTATTCAGGATTAATCTATGAACACTTCATCTCATCTCCAACTTCTATTAGAGATCTCAAATTAGATTTCCCATAGTGATCTCAAATTCAACAATTGAATTTATTATCTACTCACCCCCAGAAGTTATACTCTGTCCTCTTTTTAACTTCCCCAGTATTCTCAAAGGGGCCACTATTCACCCAGTTACCTATGATCATAATTGAAATGCCATCTTTGATTCTTCAGACTCTCTTAGCCCCTATATCAAACCAAATGCCAAATCCTATTGATTCTCCCTCCATAACATCCCTTTATATCTTCCCTTTTTTTCTCTGACACTGCAGTCAGGTGATAGATGTGCTTGTTACCTCACATCTAAGTTACATAACAGTTTCTAATTAATTTATTTGCCTCAAGTCTCTTTCCACTCCATTAAATTCTCCATTTAGTTATAAATGATTGTTTTTTATTTTTAAATGTTTTCTTCTTAAGTATATGCAAAAACATTTTTCAACATTTGATTGTCATAATGTTTGAGTTCCAAATGCTCTCCCTCATTCCCAATGTCCTTTCTCAATAAGGCAAGCATTTTGATATAGATTACATGAGGAAAACTAGCCATAATGAAGAAAAAAATAAAAGTGAGATATTTGCACCTAGAGTTCATCAGTTCTGCTGCCTAACTCACCCACACCCCTGACCTTCAGTGGAGGGGGAAAATACATTTTCATAATTAGTCTCTTAGAATTATCTTCAATCATTGTAAAGCTGAGGATAGGTAAACCATTCACAGCTAATCATGATACAAAATCTGTGTTTCTACGTACAATGTTTTCTTGGTTCTGCTCTTTTTACTTCATATTATTGCACATAAGTCTTTCTAGGTATTTCTGAAAGCATCCTGCTTGTATTTTTTTTTATTGAAGAATAAAATTCCATCACAAGCATATAGCAAAACTTATTTAGCCATGCAGCAGTTGATCAGCACCTTAATTTTCATTCCTTTCCTACCACCAAGAAGGTTGGCTTTTATGCAAATAGATAAATGTATTTTTTTGTACATATATGTTCATTTATATAAATATATAAATGTGTTTTTATACATATAGGTCCTTTTTCTTTTCTGTGATCTCTTTGAGATTCAGACACAGTAGCGGCATTTCAATTTTTATATCCCTTTGAGCACTGTCTAAATTTCTCTCCAAAATGGCTGAATGACTTCACAACTCTCTGATCAGTGATTTGTTATTGCTGGATACTCAATTCATTGATCTGCTCCTTTTTTTCTATTTTATTGATGCAAATGTAGAGAGAGATAATTTTTCTTCCAAGTAGTGCTTTGTCTGCATCTAATAAATTTTGGCATGTCATCTTATTGTCTCTTTAATAAAATTATTGATCATTTACATGATTTGACCCACTTATTTTTCAGGATTAGATTATTTAGTTTCCATTTTTTAATTCTGTTTTCATGGTCTTTTATTAAATGCAACTTTTTATTGCCTTATGATGTGAGAAGGATGTGTTCTTGCTTTTCTGCATTTGTGAGGGTTATTATGTAAAAGAATGAATAGAACTAATTTGTGCTTCTTCTGAAGACAGAATTGAAACTCCATTTAAAACAGTAGAAGGGATGAAGTAAAGATCAAAGCATGGAAAAACCTTATATAAATTAAAGCTACATAGATCTATTATATAGGCTGTCTCAAAAATAGTGAATTTTCTATCACTGGGGAATCTTGACATATACTAAAGTGAAAAAACACAATATGTCAGAGATGAAAATTTTAGTTTCTCAGTTTGTTATTATATAGATTTATTTTGAAATCTTCCAAAGAGACAGGATTTCCTAAGATAGGAGGCAACATGTTCTCCTACAGAAAGGTCCATCTCCCCTTCCCAACATTGTATATATAAAACCTCTTTGTGTCCTCACAGTTCTGCTCTTGAAAACAAGAAGAGAATGCCTAATCTTTTCCATAGTTTAGCCCTTTATATTCTCAAAAACAGCTATCGAGATCCTCCTCAGTGTCCTATTCTTTGTTATAAATGTATGGAAAGAGTAATGCTTCATAGAAGTACCCAGAGAGTACCCAGGGGTACTCTCACTATCAATCAATGCCCCCCAAATATTCAAAATATTAAGCAATATTATGTATGATATTAAATATTAGAGATACAATTTCAATGAATGCAATAATTCCTAGTCTCAATGAGTAAATATTTTAAAAGTCAAGAGAAATCATGAAAATATAATCAATCATATAAATGGCAAACTGATGAGGACATGGACAGATTCATAGAAAATGGAATGACATGGATAAGTTACAATCTGCATTATAGAAGGAATATACACATTATGATATCACAGCTCCATTTGAGGATTATGTTCAAATACTAAAAGAGAATGAGTTATAGTGTAAAGTGATTTAGATTAAATTGTACTCTGGTCCTTGTTCTTCTATTAATTGGTTTTTATGATGTTCGTAAAGACACAGTACTTGATCTGTCTAGATGAAATATAAATTAGTTCTGCTTCTACAAGTGAATGAAAGACTTCTGATTAATTAAGCCTTGTCTACATTGTTAACAATGGACTTAAAAGTCTGAAAACATAACTTTCCAGGAGTTTTTATGCAAGAGGAGGTGTCAGCTAAAAATTTGGTAATTTCCATTAACTACTCGCTTCTGTAAACAACATCGTGTGGCCAGAATTCTTTGAAAATTTATTAGAGAAGTGCAAGTTAAAACAACTCTGAGATACCACCTCACACC
This sequence comes from Myrmecobius fasciatus, assembly GCA_023553655.1. Taxonomy (NCBI): domain Eukaryota; kingdom Metazoa; phylum Chordata; class Mammalia; order Dasyuromorphia; family Myrmecobiidae; genus Myrmecobius; species Myrmecobius fasciatus. The sequence continues at coordinate 95,745 of JAJPUD010003699.1, read as the reverse complement.
CTCTTACATTGGCTAAGATGACAGGGAAAGTTAATGATAAATGTTAGAGTGGATGTAGTAAAACTGGGACACTAATGCATTTTTGGTGGAGCTGTGAAATGATCCAACCATTCTGGAGAGCAATATGGAACTATGCCCAAAGGGCTATAAAACTTTACATACCCTTTCACCCAGCAGTGCCATTATTGTGTCTATATCCCAATGGAATCATAAAGGAGGAAAAAGGATCCACATTTGCAAAAATGATTGTAGCAGCTCTTTTTGTGGTAGCAAAGAATTGGAAAATGAATGGATGCCCATCAAGTAGGGAATGGCTGAACAAGCTGTGGTACATGAAGGTAATGGAATATTATTGTTCTATAAAAATAATGAACAAGCTGATTATAGAAAGGCCTTGGAAGATTTACATCAACTGATGCTGAAACAAGCAGAACCAGGAAAACATGGTTCACAATAACAGCAAGATTGTGTGTGATCAACTATGATCATGGTTCTTCTCAGTGGTTCAGTGAACCAAAATAATCCCAGTAAACTTTGGACAGAAAATGCCAAATGCATCCAGAAAAAATCTAAGGAGACTGAAATCAGCAATGCTATGTTCACTTCTTTTTTGTCTGTTTTTTTTTTCATTTCTCCCATGATCTAATTTGTCTCTCCCAACATGATTCATAAAGCAATGTGTATTCAAAATAAACTTACTACAATAAAAGAAAGAAAATTCATTAGAGACAGTTGGAAAGTATCTTTAATTAGTAATGTGATGATCTTAATAAAAAAGTAGAAGTTGTCAGTTATTTAGCTAGTAGTGAATAAGTACTATATGCCAGACACTGTTCTAAGTATATGCTGTTTATTGGCCCATTTAGTAAAAGTTCCAGATTTGGAGCCTGAAAGACCTAAAATGAGGAGAATAACAGCATACCTTAGTAAGGATAATTGTTGTTAAGATAAAATGAGTTGCTATTTTTTCCCCATTTTTTAAATTAAAGCTTTTTATTTATAAAACTTATGCATGGGTAATTTTTCAACATTGAACCTTGCAAAACCCTCTGTTCCAAATTTTCCCTTCTTTCCCCCATCCCCACCCCTAGATGGCAGGTAGTCCAATTCATGTTAAATATGTTAAATACAATATATGTATACATATTTATACAGTTATCTTGCTGCACGAGAAAAATTGAATCAAGTAGGAAAAAAAGAGAAAGAAAAAAAATGCAAAGAAACAACAGAAAGAGTGAAAATGCTATGTTGTGACCCAGAATGAGTTGGTATTTTTAAAGGACTTTGCAAACCTTAAGGTTCTATTCAAATTGAAGGTATTATTAAAATAATATAGATTTTTGAAAGAGTATATAATTATTTTAAAGTAGAATTTCAGATAAAGAAGGAATATTAGAGATTATTTGGTCTACTTAAAATCTACTTAAATATCATTTTCTATCTGAATTTAAATTTTAGAAAACAAAGGGGGAAAGAAGAGATGCCAAATATGACAAATACATGTATCTCAGATAATATGAAGGGGGAAAATAATTGAAAAGGCCTGAAAAATATGCACTTACTTAAGAGTATTTAAAGTGAATAATTAAAAGCAATGAATAAAGTGTCATAAAATCTAATAATATTCTTTGGGGAATATAAATTAGCACTAATTTTCAATGACATGCTAGTTTTACAAATGAATAAACAAACAAAAACCTATAATTCTCTCCTTTTTATTTTTTTTATTAAAGCTTTTTATTCGCAAAACATATATGTTTTCTGTTACAGATTTTCCCCCCTAATCCCCTCCCCTCCCTTAGATGGCAGGAAGTCCACTATGTGTTAATTATATTAAAATGCTTGAAAAATCGAATATATGTATGCATATTTCCACACTTATCGTGTGTGTAAGAAAAGTTGTATCTACAAGAAAAAAAATCTGAGAAAGGAAACCCAGCTTTCCAACATCCCCTCCAACATTCCTCATTACTTTTTTCCTGTCATTTTAGCCAATTTGACAGGTGTGTAGTGGTAGCTCAGAGTAGTCTTAATTTGCATTTCTCTGATCAATAGTGATTTGGAGCACCTTTTTTATGCCTAGAAATGGTTTTAATTTCTTCATCTGAAAATTGTCTGTTCATATCCTTTGACCATTTATCCATTGGAGAATGGCTTGAATTCTTATCAATATGTTCAATTCTCTAATGTTTTAGAAATGATGTCTTTATCAGAGCCCTTGAATGTAAAAATGTTTTCCCAATCTATTGTTTCCCCTCTAATCTTGTCTGCATTGGTATTGTTCATACAAAAACTTTTTAACTTAATATAATCAAAATTATCTATTTGGTGTTCAATTATGAGTTTCAGTTCTTCTTTTTCACAAATTCCTTCTTTCTCCACAGATCTGAGAGATAAACTAGCTTATGTTCTTCTAATTGCTTATGATATCACTCTTTATGTCTAAATCATGAATCTATTTAGATCTTATCTTGGTATACAGTGTTAGGTGTGTGTCAATGCCTAATTTCTTCCATAGTAATTTCCAATTTTCCCAGCAGTTTTTGTCAAATAGTGAGTACTTATCCCAACAGGTGGGGGCTTTGGGCTTATCAACACTAGATTTCTATAGTTATTGACTATTTTGTCCTGTAAATCTAACCTACTCTACTGATCGACTACTCTATTTCTTAGTCAGTACCAAATGGCTGTGATGACCACTGCTTTATAATAGAGTTTTAGACCTGGCACAGCTAGGTCATCTTCATTGGCATATTTTCATTAATTCTCTTGAAATTCTTGACCTTTTGTTCTAACAGATGAACTTTATTTTTTTTTCTAGATGTGTAAAATAATTTCTTGGGAATTTGGAATAGCACTAAATAAAATAAATTAATTTAGGTTGTATTGTCATTTTCTTATATTTGCTTGGCCTACTCATGAGCACTTGACTTTTTCTAACTTATTAGACCTGACTTTATTTTGTGGAAAGTGTTTTATAGTTGTAGTCATATAGTTTCTGACTTTCCCTTGTCAGATAGATTCCCAAATATTTTATCCTATGGGCAATAATTTTTCAATGGAATTTCTCTTTGTATCTCTTGCTGCTGGACTTTGTTGGTAATGGATAAAAATGCTGATGATTTATGTGGATTTATTTTGTATCCTGCAACTTTGCTAAAGTTGTGAATTGTTTCTAGCAGTTCTTTAGTTCATTCTCTAGTGTTCTCTAAGAATACCATCATATCATCTGCAAAGAGTGATAATTTGGTTTCCTCATTACCTAATGTAATTCCTTTAATCTCTTTTTATTTTCTTATTGCCATAGCTAACATTTCTAATACAATATTGAATAGTAATGTGATAGTGGGCAACCTTGTTTCACTACTGATCATATTGGGAATGGCTCTAGTTTGTACCCATTATATATGATACTTGCTGATGGTTTTAAATAGAGGCTACTGATCATTTGAAGGAAAAGTCCATTTATTTCTATACTCTCTAGTGTTTTTAATAGAAATAGGTGTTGGATTTTATCAAATTCTTTTTCTGCATCTGAGATAATCATATGGATTTTGTAAGTTTTGTTATTGATATAGTCAATTATGGTAATAGTTTTCCTAATATTGAACCATCCCTGCATTGCTGATATAAATGCTACTTGGTCATAGTGTATTATCCTGGGGATGACTTTTTGTAATCTCTTCGCTAATGTTTTATTTAAGATTTTTGCATCAATATTCATTAGAAAAATTTATATCTAATTTTCTTTCTCTGTTTTCACTTTATCTGGTTCAGGTATCAGCCTTATATCTGTCTCATAAAAGGAATTTGGTAGGAGTCCTACTTTCCTTAATTTTTCAAAAAGTTTATATGGTACTGGAATTAATTGTTCTTTAAATGTTTGGTAGAATTCACACGTAAATCAATGTGGCCCCTGGAGATTTTTTCATAGGGATTTGATTAATAGGTTGTTTTATTTCTTTTTCTTTAATATCACTATTTAAATAATTTATTTCCTCTTCTGTTAACTTAGGCAATGCATATTTTTAAAGATATTCCTCCATTTCACTTAGATTATCAAATTTATTGACATATAGTTGGGCAAAATAACTCCTAATTATTGCTTTAATTTCTTCTTTACTTGGTGGAATGTTCTCCCTTTTCATTTTTAAGACTAGCAATTGAATTTTCTTCTTTCCTTTTTCTAATCAAATTAAAGAAAGGTTTATCTATTTTGTTGGTTCTTTCATAAAACCAACTTAGTTTTATTTGTTAATTTAATAGTTTTCTTATTTTCAATTTTATTAATCTCCCCTTTTATTTTCAGAATTTCAAATTTGGCTTTTAATTGAGGGTTTTTAATTTGTTCTTTTTTTTTTTAGCTTTTTCAGTTGTAAGCCCAATTCATTGATTTTCTCTTTCTCTATTTTATGCAATTAAGTATTTAGGGATATAAATTTCCCCTAATAACTACTTTGAATGTATCCCAAAAAATTTGGTATGCTGTCTCATTATTATCATTCTCTTGGAGGAAATTATCAATTGTGTCTATTATTTTTTGTTTCATGCACTTATTGTTTAGAATTAGATGATTTAGTTTCCAATTAATTTTAGGTCTATTTTCTCCTGGCCTTTTATTGCATGTAATTTTTATTGCATCATGATCTGAAAAAACTGTGTTTACTATTTCTGCCTTTCTGCATTTGATTTTGAGGTTTTAATGCCCTAACACATGTTCAATTTTTTTATAAGTTCCATGAACCACTGAGAAAAAAGTAAACTCCTTTCTGTCTCCATTTAATTTTCTCCAAAGATCTATCATACCTAAATTTTCTAACATCTTGTTTACCTCCTTAACTTCTTTCTTATTTATTTTGTGGTTCAATTTATCTAGTTCTGAGAGAGCAAAAGAGGATAGTTCTGCTGTCGCATTGATATTGCTTCATTATCAATAGTACCCTTTTCCCAGGTATAGTTTCCTTCCACATCTTTTTTACTTAGGTATATCTTTGCTTTTACTTGTTCTGAGATCAGGGTTGCTACTCCTGCTTTTTTTATTTCACCTGAAGCACAATAAATTCTGCTCCACACATTTACTCTGTATGTATGACTCTGCTTTAAGTGTGTTTCTTGTAAACAACATATTGTAGGATTTGGGCTTTTAATCCAGTCTTCTATCCACTTACCGTTTATGGGAGAGTTCATCCCATCCACATTCACAGTTAAAATAACTAATTCTGTATATCCTGCCACCTTATTTACCCTGTTATGCTTTTCTCTTTCCTTTCCCCTTCCCCCTCTCCCTTATTTTGTTTCTGATCACCACTTCCCTCAAACAGCTTTCCCCTTTTAGAGCCCCTCCCCTTTTCTTATACCTTTCCCCTACTACTTCTGTTTTCCCTTCTATTAATCTTCCCCCCCCCTTTTTTTCCTTTCCTCTCCCACTTTCACATAAGGTGAGTCAAGTTTCTCTATGAAACTAAATATGTTTGATATTCTCTCTTTGCGCCAAATGTGATGAATAACATTCACACAATGCCCACCTCCTCCCTTCTTTCCCTCAGTTATAATAGGTCTTCTTTGCCTCCTTATAAGATGTAATATACGTTATTTTACTTCCTTTTTCCTTTTTCCAGTACAATCCCTTTTCCACCTCTAGTTTCTTTTTTTCATATTATCATAATAAAATCAAATTATACTGGCACTCTCTAAGTGTACTCATAACAGAAATATAATTCTCAAGATCTCTTTCCTTTTTACCTTTTTATGTTTCCCTTGAGTTCTTTGTTTCAAGGTCAAATTTTTTTGTTCAGCGCTGGTCTTTTCATTAGAAATTGATGAAATCACCTGTATCATTGAATGTCTATCTTCTTTCCTGAAAGAAAATGCTCATTTTACCTGAATAGCTTATTCTAGGCTATAATTCCTTTGCCTTTTGGCAAAACAGATTCCAGGTCCTTCAGTTCTTAAAGGTGGAAGCTTCTAGATCCTGGGTAATCCTGATTATGTCTCTTTGGTATTTAAATTATTTCTTTCTGGCTGCTTGCAATATTTTTCCCTTTGTCCAATAGTTCTAAGATTTAGCCACAATATTTATTGGAATTTCATTTTGGGGCCTCTTTCAGGGGATGATTGGTAAATTCTTTCAATGGATAGTTTATCTTCTGATTCTAGGACATTAAGACATTTTTCCTTTATGATTTCTTTTAAGATAAGATCCAGGTTCATTTTTTCCAACATGGCTTTCAGAAAGTTCAATAATCCTAACATTGTCTGTCCTAGATCTATATTTTCCAGCTAAATTGTTTTTCCTAGGAGCTATTTTTTGGGGTTTCATTTGTTTGATTCTTGAAGTCTTATTGAGTCATTCACTTTCATTTGTTCAATTCTAAAATTTAGTGTGTATTATTTTCTTCAGTTTTTTTTTTTAATCTCCTTTTGTATTTGGCCAATCGAAATGTTTTTTTTTTTCCATTGCAATTTTTTTTTCATTTCAGAAATTCTGTTTTTCAATGAACTGGTATCTTTTTCATATCTATTTTCTAAGGAGTTTTATGTTTTTTCATCATTCTCTATTTTTCATTTTTCATTTCATCAATTCTATTTTTAAGGAGTTTTCTTCAGATAATTTCTGTTTTTCCTTTTTCATACGTTCTTGCAAAGATTTTATTTCCTTTCTCCATTTTTCTTCTAACTCTCTTTTAAGATCCTTTTTGAAATCTTTCAAGAGAGCCTTATGAAATGGAAACTAGTTCATATATCCTTTTGGGACTTCATCTGGAGTTGATTGACTTTTAGGAACCTCAGGGTTTGAGGTCTGTTTTCTCCATAAAAGTTGCCTGTGATCAGAGTTCTTTTTGCGTTTTTGTTCATTTTTATGGGTTGAAATCTGCTCTTAAGGCAAAGGAGCAACAACTGCTTTAGTTTGCCATAGGGCTGGTATTTCTGACCAACTTCCAGTACTGGGTGATCACAGTCAGGTCCCTAGTTCTTTGGGGCTTAAAGGCTTACCATTTGCCTTTTGTATTTGCTTTTGGGGGTTTTATAGGAATTCTGCTAACACCTGCTTGCAACCAGGACAGAATAGCCTAAGAACCTCACAAGATTCTTCTGTGTGGATGCTGCAATACTCTGGCTTCCCACCCCAGCTCCTTGCCCAGTCTCTCTGTGCTACCATCTGGGCTCAGCAAACTGCCCCCCTGCCCATGTGAAACAGACCTGTTCTGAAGTTCTTCTGGGAATGTTTTGTACTCCAGATATTTGTGGGTTCTTTGATTCCAAAATCAGTTCAGAGGCTTAATCTGCTATTGGTTTTAGAGGAGGTCAGTGGAGGTCAAAGAAATTTGTATCTGTTCTCCACCTTCTTGGCTTCTGCCCCTCAAACCTAGAATTATCAAGAAGTAAGTTGAAACATTTTAGGATACATGTAAGAACAGAGGGTTTTCTTGGAATTATATACAAATAAATGAAGGAAATTCTAGGTTAACTAGGTTAATAATTAAAATAATTAATTATAAGATGAAATCTGTTTCCTTTTATTAAATACTTAGACTTGCTTAAACCTTGCATTTAAAATTTTCTCCTACACTACAATATCTGCTGTAGGCTTGTATTATTACAAAACTGACAATGAATAGTGGTGCTCAAAAATTCTAAATTTATAATATTTTTTTCCAAAAATTACATTGGTTGATATATTTGGAAAGCACATGATGCCTAATATTTGTTTGATTTTTTTCCCTCTTATTTTGTCATAGCCTATGCCACACAAGACACAGGAAGTGAGTAATTTTTAGTCTACTGGACTAGATGTTAGCTGGATAGTGCAGATATTATCCTACCATGTGACCTAAGGTACAATAACCTGTGAATGTCTAAAGCATTCCAAAATGCTAGCTTTGATTTACTAAAAAATTAAGTGGCATAAATAATAAATACCTGCACTAATAGTATGTTTTTATTTATATTCTCAAATTTACATTTCATTTACACTCTCAAAGGATATGGCAGGTGGAACCCAACCTCCTAAATATATTAAATTGAAAAGATTAAATTTGCTGATGGAGTAGCAGCTAAGTTCAGACTGAAAAAGGACATCAGTCAAGGGTGTAACTTGAGAGTTGAATGCCCAATCTTTATAGTTAATGTAGTGGAACAGTTGGCAACCATGTGGTAATTTTCAACTTCCAAATTATATAATTCTTATCTACAATTATGAGTCAGTAAATAAATGGTAGAACTGTTTGTAATGAGAGCCCCAAAGAAATAATATTTTTCACAATAAGTATATTTATTTTTTTAATATACATTACTTTTTAAATCATGTTGGGAAAGAAAAATGCGAGCAAAAGGGAAAAACAATGGCAAAGTTAAAAAAAGAAAAAAAATAGTGAATGTAGCATGTGTTGACTTACATTCAGTCTCTTTAGTTCTTTTTTCTGGATGCAGATGACATTGTTTTGTCCAAAGTCTATTGGGATTGCTTTGGATCAATGAACCACTGAGAAGAACCACGCCTTTCATAGTTGATCATCTCACATTCTTGGTGTTATTGTGTACAATGTATTCCTAGTTCTGCTTGTTTCATTCAGTATCAGTTCATGAAAATCTTTCCAGGCATTTCTAAAATCAGCTTGTTCATCATTTTTCATAGAACAATATTCCATTATCTTCATATATCAAAACTTAGTCATTTCCCTCCAGAATTTATTATTTTCTTTTCCTGTCATCTTTGTCAATCTGAGAAGTGTGAGGTGTTAACAAGGTTATATTCTAATCCATGTGAACTATTTTTTATGTTAACTATTTATGATGTTTTATCTTAAGAACTGTCAGTTCCAGTTAAAAATTTTTAAATTTTTTTCCTGCCTTTCTCATCCCTCTAACTAGGAGCTATGATTATTTTTTTTTGTAATTTAGCTTCATTCACTTTTAATTCTTTTGTGGTGATGTTTTTTTTTTTTCCATTAACAAATGTTCATTTTTGTTGGTGACATCCATCTATGTAATCCAGAACCAGATGTTCTGAATGATACACAGCTACATAATGTTTTTGATCACCAGTCACATTTAGTGAAGAATTGTTACAAAGCCTCTCCTGGTTATAGAGTCAACATATATTTGTATTACCCATATTTAAACAACTGAGAGTACAGCTTCATATCCATAAAGTGTGTAATCCAAGTACTTGGGAGATACTTGAATTTCTTTGATCTGATATTTGTGGATTTCCATTTTGATCATCATTGGTGCAATTTTCCCCTTAATGTTGTCTTTATTGACATCAAACAAGAATTTTGATCCTTATGGAGACATCTTATTGAAATCCATGCATAAAAACAAATTCTCATAACAACATATTAGTCTTGGTTTTCCTTGAAGATTTGGAGTATAGAGGAAGTAATCTATAATTCCCTAAGGCATATTTGGTTTGCTTCATTTTAAAATTCTGAATCTAAATACTTGGCAATATGTAGAAAGAACACTGCTCATTGCCTTTTACTTCTGTAGGTTTTTTATATTTTAGTTTTTTACAATTACATGTAATAATAATTTTAACACTCATTTAAAAAATATTATTTCAAATTGCTTCCCTCCCTTTTACCTTTTTTCCTCAGTGGAAAAGGAAGTGATTCACCTCTCAGATTGGCTAAAATAACAGGAAAAAATAATGATAAATGTTGGAGGGGATGTGAGAAAATAGAAAAAAAAATAATACACTATTGGTGGAGTTGTAAACTAAACCAACCATTCTGTAAAGCATTTTGAAACTATGCACAAAGGGCAAAGTATTTGGAAAACTAAAAAGCTATAAAATTTTATTTTAAATTAAAAAAAGAAAGGGGAAGTGATTTAATAAATGTTATACATCTGCAGTCATGAAAAACATATTTCCCTATCAGTCATATTGGGAAAGAAAAAAAATTAAGAAAATGTTTTTGTTAAGTGAGTTTGGATCTGCAATTAGGCTCCATGAGTGCTTCCTCTGGAAGTAGATAAGATTTTTATCCTAAAGCCTTAGGAATTATCTTGATCATCATCTTGCTGAGAAAAGTCAAATCTTTAAAAGTTGATCACTATACAACATTGGTGATACTGTATATTTTGTTCTCCTGGTTCTTCTCCCTTTATTTCACATGAACTCACATTAGTCTTTCAACATATTTCTGAAAGCATCCTTGTGCTTATTCTTATACTACAATAATATTACATCATGATTATTTAACACAACTAATGCAAGTCATTGCCAAATTGATGGACAACACCCCTCAATTTTTTTTAGTGCTTTTTTTTTGTTTGTCTGTTTGTAATTCTTTTTCAATTAGACCAATTCTACTTTTTAAGAAGTTCTCTTCAATGAGCTTTGGTGCCTCTGTGGGCATTTGCCTTGTTCTGTTTTTAAATTGTTATTTTTTCAGTAATTTTTGTATTTCCTTTACCAAGCTATTAACTTTTTTATGATTTATTTTCATCACTCTCATCCCCTCACCACCATTTCCCCTTTACCTCTCATTTTAATTTTACAATGGCTCTTCTAGGAAAGCTTTTGGGCCTGAGACCAAGTCACATCTTTCTTTGAGACAACTGATGCAGCAGTTTTGACTTTGTTTTCTTCATCTTAATTTGTGTTTTCATCTTTTCTGTCACTGTGTTGTTTGCTCATTATTTCCAGCATATTTCTTGATTATTAACCTTATATTAAAGTAGGGCTCTGTTTCTGGCATGGAGGGGACATCGTCTAAAGCTTTAGATTATGCTGTTTGGTTTTATTGTTCGTTTGTTTTCTTTCATTTTTATGTTGTTCTTTTCAAATCTAGTTCTGTAGATATGTATCTTTTTAGATATTCAAAGGAGTTGTGATATAAAGACAGATATGACAATAGCCTTTCTGGCATGTGCTCTGGTTGGTGAGTAACTACATGTACTCTTTTCCATTCTAGAACTGTGAGTTCCTGCTTCCTCTTTTCAGCAAACTTAAGTGTGCTAATACCCTTCCTTGCTCTGGGACTGGGAACAGAAATTGCATATGAACAATGCAACAAAGTTCTGCATCCAGCACCACCAAATGGTCACCTGCAACCTTCGATGGATAGCCTTGCCCTCTGTGGGCTGAAAGTTCCAGAAGCTCCAGGAGGCAATTCGATTGATCCCAAGATTTGCTAGGGTCTTTTCTGAACTGCACTATACTCTTATGCAAGTGAATCAAACTTTTCTTGCTGACCTCCTGAGTTGTCTTTGGCTGGAAAATTGTTTTACCCCATCTTTTTCTTCATTCTGCCTCTCCAGAATTTGATTTTAGGCATCATTTTAAAGATGCTTTGAGGATAATTTGGGAGAGCTTAGGTAAGTCCCTGCCTTTACTCTGTCATTTTGACTATGTCATAGTGGTTAATTTTTTGATGGCATTGCTAATATCATGATTGATGAGCCATATCTACAAAAAACTCAGTGTCAGGTTCCATTCCCCTCCCCTACATGTGACAGCAACTCACATTGACCTGTTTTGCACCACAGTAAATTAAATTTTTTAAAATGATATAGATTGTTGCTTTAATTTTGCTTTTAAAAAAGACCTGGCAGATTAATGATTGAATACCACTTAATAAGTCAATGCACTAATCTTCTGAAGGTAGAATATTACAAATAATTCATGCTAAACTAAATTACTTTTCCATTTTCTTACTATATGTGTACAAGTGACACAGGATAAATAATTCTAGGGGTTAATCATTGTTTCACCTATCACGTTTTCTATGTATTAATTCCAGACATAAAAGCAGATGATTTAGAGAGCAGCAGGAATCAAACGAAGAGGAAAATGTAGATAAAATGATATTTTCTCATATTTTGAATAAAGCCCCTTAAAATCCATTGGGCTGTGTCCATTGGAAATAGTCTCATCCTAGCCTGAGAAAAGCCTGTTGTGGTTCCATTACAAATGCTGTTTTTCACATTATCTCTAGGTCAGAAAATATGACCCTCTATTGCTTTAAAAAGGGAATTAACCAGGAGAATTGAAAAGAAAGAAAGATTTATTTTTGTACATTAAGGACCCCATATATGTGACACCACATGATATTGATTGCATGCCTAGCAGCAATTGTATTTAATGCCATATGTATGATTATAACAGTTTGGAAGAAAGATATTTGTGTATACTTATTTCTCTAATCTCATTAATTTGTACCTTATGCATGCAAAAGATCATTTCAGAAACTTAAAGCTAAAAAAGGTGAGGAATATATTAACAATTATCCTCTTTCTTTTTTTCTGTCATTTATAGTTTACATAGTATATATTTAAATACATAGGTATGCTTGTGTATATATGTATATGTACATATATAGGCACATACACATGATATAAATATAAAGTACCATTTTCTTAGTTGGATAATTTCATTTATTGAAAAACAAAATGGGAGTATTTTGTAAGAAAGACTGAGAGAAGGAGTTTCTCACTTGGAGAAAGATATAGTTTGGAAAACAAAAATGAAAGAATGCAGATACCTCAGTTAAAAAAAGAAAATCCTTATTCGATGGCAAAGATAATTGAAGTATTTTGTTGCTCATTTATATCCCATTGTATCATTGAGGGTGATAGAAAGTCTTTATAAGTATAACAATGTGACAATTAAGGAATAATTGTACAAAGCCTATCTATGGTATCTATGCAAGAAGTGTGAATTTTGCTGTTGTTTTCACCTTAATACAGAGATGCAGTTCATATCACCAGACCCTGTTTTGATACCAGGGTCAAGGATAGGGGAGTATAGGAAAGGAAAAGAGGAAGAGAGGAAAGAGAAGAGAGGAAAATACAAAACAGAGTGGTTCTTTGGAGCTGAGCCCAGCCAATAACAGGCTAGTGAAGGAAAGAGAATATTTGGTTAATGCAAAAAAAAAGGGTCAGGTGTTAATTCCATTACCTCACAAAGAGGAGAAAGGGAGAAAATTAGGTTTACTGGATATCTGTGGGTCCACAGTCAAGTAAAAGATCATACAGTAAGAATCTAAGGAAGAAAAGCATAGCGCTGTGACTATCTGATGAAGTGCTCAAAAGCACATTATAACAATAGTAGAACAATCTGATATCTTTTTGGGTAATGCATCCACAGCATGCCAGAGGTCGTCCCTGCTCCTTATCCAATCTTTTTCAAACTAGACAAATACTATTTCTAGTATCTAGACAAGCTATTTCTAATGTGAATAATACTGTTCAAAAATACTTAGCATTGATAAAAAACAACAAAGAGAGTGAACAAAATGCTAAAGAACTAATAGATATAAGTGCATTTTCATCACTACTGCAAAAAGTCAGAGAGTTCAGGGGAAGAAGGAAATGTTGGTAAATTAACAATTTCATGATGTCCGAGGATAGAACATTAGCTTCTGGAACTTGGTTTAAAACATCAGAATGATAAACTTGTTACTTGATATGCTTTTGTAATAAGAGTTGATGATTATTTTTACAGAATCTCATAAATCTAAATAAATAGATTTAAGTGGAAAAGAAATGGTAAAAGAAATAAGAATTACCTCGACATCTGCTGGAGCTCTCTCTATGCCAGAATACTGATGGCACATAACTATTGTTAATAGTTACTAAAAATACATAACTAAAATGTAGAGAGATGGAAAAAAAAGAGCATCCTAGAAATTCAGAGGACAAACAATTCAAGAAAGTATCTGTTGATGAGGTCCATGCCCTCAGCTTGATTAAAAAAGGCATAGAGCAGAGGGAAATAGTAAAATGAAGCAGTGAGGATAACTATAAAGAAAATATCTCTGAAAGAATACAGTTCATTCAAGAGGAATTCACTAGGAAAAAAGGAGATTAAGGATACAATAGCATCACAGGTAAAGAGAGATACTTGTGTTAGGGATCATTATTGAGAGCATTTAACTATAGTTCAGCTGAGAGAAAGAAAATGGATTTTGTATGCTAGTAACCACCTGGACAAAAAGTGGAAATATTTGAGGAGTTTGGAAAATAGATCACAAGCCTGGCACATAGACATGCTATAATAGTAATGGGGTATTTCAATTACCTAGACATCTGCTGAAGCTCTCTCTATGCCAAAAGCAAAGTACCTAATAATTTCTTGACTCAGTTTAATGATACCTTCATTCCTCAAATTGTGAGGGATCCAATAAAATGTATTTTTGTTTTGGAACTGATTCTTACCAATAAAGAGAAAATATTTGCTGAGAAATCACAACAAAATAATAATTAGCATATTGTGGGGATGGTTTCATATGTGATTTTATCTGCATGTGGAATTCCTAATATGTAGTTTATAGTCACACCCAATTATAAATCATGTTTTGGGTGGGTAATTAAGGTGATTCTTGAAGACTGCTAAGGAATCTAAGAGGCAGAAATGAGGAGGAAAATACACCTGGAAAAGGGGATGGTCAGCACAAACACAAGAGGTTGGAGAAAAGGCATTCTACACAAATGGCAGCAAGTAACTGATAAAAAAATATAACAAAATGATTTTATACATGGGTATCAACAACCTGTGGTATTAGAACAGTATAAGTGATTTGTCAATAGGCACAAAGTCAGTCAAAAGCAAAAATTGAATCCAAGTTTTCCTAACTCCAAGCTTGACACTCTAGGCACAATCTGACAATACTTCAGTGATATATAGGGAAGATATATGAAAAGCAGTGATCACAATGAACCAGTATACGATTTCTTAAAGGACAAGCTATTATCCTCTAAATCCCTATTTTGATAAATTTATTAGACTAAATGAAATTACAATTGCTTAAAATGTAGATTCACTTAAATTTTAGTAAATCTTTTCATGAAGTATGTCATAATTTTTGTGTAAAAGGAGAGATATGGATCAAATGATAATATATTGTAATTCATCAGATTTGGAAGTGGTTGAATGCTAAGTCTACAAAGTAGAAATTCATGTTTTGAAATTATTTTAGAAAGAGATCTTCCAAAACTTGGATCCAAGGAGGGGTATGCCAAAACAATTTTCTCCCTCCCACTGCAAAGGTGGGGATCCATGGATATACAGGATTGTATATAGCATCAGTTTTTATTTTTGTTTTCATATTGGTTTTACTGAATTTTTTCCCTCTTCTTTAAAACAAGCCAAAACAAAATAAAAACTCATTGTTACAAAAAAAGAGAAATCTTCATTGGAGTGTCCTTTGGCCTTCAATATTTACATTTTTAAAGGCACATGTGCCTTTATTTTCAAGTTAACAGATTATATAAAGTTGGGAGGGACCACTATCATTCATGATGCAAAATGAAAAACTAGAATATTGAAACAAGTTCAACTAAGTGAAATATAGTAGGGATAAATATAAAGTTTTATACAGAACTAAAAATTCAATTCAGCTTCAAAAATACTAGATGGAGGATATGGCTATATAGCAGTTTATATGAGAAGGGATATTGGGGTATGCAGGTACTATTATAAAGTCAAGATGAATAAACAGTGTCATCTGAAAGTCAAAAACATTAGTGAAAATTCAGTGCATATTAATTAGTCACATAGTGTCCAGAATGAAGGAGATTACAGTCCTGCTCCCTTGTCATGATCAACACCATAACAATCAATGTTGAGTACCAGATTTTAAAGGAGATTATTAAATTATATGTTTATTATTTTCTATGAATGTTGTAGAGGGGAGTCTCCTTCAGGTCTACAACTATCCTTGAATAGATTTGTTGAGTAGCTTTATTTTAAAGTCACTCTGCAACTGTTCAGCTATCTCAGAATCTGTTTTATTTCATTGTCTGCCTTGCCCTGTTCCCCATGTTCTGGACTTCAATACAATGTCTCTTGTATAGCTGGTTCATAGTGGAATTTTGCTCTTTAAGAATACTTGTCCTGGAATATCCTACTAAGACTGTGGTTTTCTCACACTTGACTATTAACACCTCAGAAATTCTTCCCCCCTTCTCCCAATGGTGAGCTTCTCCAGGAACTTATTTTATGAAAGGCCCCAAGCCAGTGTCCCTGCACTGTCCTCTGGACTTTGTTCTGGATAGGCTAGACTTCAAATTCTTATTTCTCTGCCAAGGTAACTTCCAACTCTTCTCTTATTATAGAGGGTGCCTGTTATACTCCCCCAAAACATACTTAAAATCTCATCACTTTGATGCCTCACTCTCAGTAACTCTACATATACATTTGATTGTCAAATCTTGTTCTTTTTACATTCACATCATTTCTCAATATACCCCCTTTTCTCCTTATTTCAGTCCCTCCTCATTTTTCATCTGAACTACTTCAATAATGTTCAAATTGTTTCTTTCCATTTCTTATGTCTTTCTCTATGCCAAATCCATTCTCCAATCAACTGCTAAAATAATTTTCCTAAACTCCAAGTCTGACTAGGTGACATCTCTCCCTCTATACTCAGTAAACTCTTTGGGTTCTCTATTATCTTCTTGATTACATATAAAGTCCTCTATTTTTCAAAGCTCTCTACAATCCATTCAATTCCTATATTTCCAGTCTTTCATTTTTACTGTTGAGCTACCCTACCTACTTGTAGTTCTTTGCATATAGTACTATATCTTACATCCCCTTTGTCAGGAACACTTTCCTCTTCATTTCTGACCCTGATTCTTTAGTTTTCAAGAATCAGCTTAATCTCCATCTATTTATTATTGGGACTTAATAAATTATTTCTATATATGCAGAATGAACAACATTCTAATTAGATTCTTTATTCCTCTGATCTTTTCTTCATAACTCCCTATATTATAGAGAAGAGACTTGACTCTCCCATATTTTCATTTCTCCCAGGACTTTCCTATACATCTTTTCTTCATAACTCCCTATATTATAGAGAAGAGACTTGACTCTCCCATATTTTCATTTTTCCCAGGACTTTCCTATACATCTTTTCTTCACACTCCATTTTAGGTCTCAGTCTGATGCTCACATTCCAACCAGCATAATCTCTGGATGTTCTAACTTGTTAAGATTGATTTGGTTTCTTATTCTGTCATACTGTGTATTAGTTATCCATCCTACCATCGTATCACTTGCGAATCAAATCTAGTAATCACGCAAACTGTGCTTTATCCAGATCACTGAGAAAAGTGGTGATGAAATGGACCAAAGCACAGATCCTTAGGGTACTCCAAGACAAACCCCTTCCAAATTGATGAGGATGATTTACTCTAAATAAATAATACATCAGTATAGTATTCCATTAGGATTAGTTATTTAACCTAGAACTCTTGACAT
Source organism: Myrmecobius fasciatus (assembly GCA_023553655.1). NCBI lineage: Eukaryota > Metazoa > Chordata > Mammalia > Dasyuromorphia > Myrmecobiidae > Myrmecobius > Myrmecobius fasciatus. Next base: position 78,530 of record JAJPUD010003699.1, on the reverse strand, counting down.
CTCATTTCTTACCTGGGTATATTACTTTGGGACTTCTCTAACTTACTTCATTATTATCCTGTATCAGATAGCTCCTTCTCTACCTCAGATTGTCAGTCTTCCATTATGTTTTGTCTTCTCTAATGTCCCTAGTCACATTCTCTAATGTAACTTCTTAAAGGAAAATATTTTTTCTTTTTTATTCTCATTTATATTCCTAGTGCTTCCCAGAAAGTCTGGCACATAGTAAGAATTTAATGAATGCTTATCGAGTTAAATTATTGAATTGAATTGGCCTGCAAAACAGAGTTCTGAGGAAAGGGATGCAGGAAGGACAAGGTGAAGTTGTGAGGAGGGAATTAGATCCAGGTCATGAACACCTTCTAATAAAGGTAGGTCCAGCAGTATTGGAGAGAAGGCCCTAAGTCAATGAAAATTAATTTAATCTTTCTAAGCCTTGGTTCTCATGGCTGAAAAATATGACAACAATATATTAGTAACACTTCACAAGGTTTTTGGGATTCAAATAATATAATTTACTCAATGTATTTGCAAAATTCATAGTACTATATAAAAAATATATCAGGTACTGTCAACTATGATGACACTACAATTTTATCCATAATTTAGTTTCAACCTTATCTTAGAGATTTTTCACTCACTCAATAATTTGATAATCTAGTTAAGTTGGATTAGTGTTTAGTTCTCTGAATTGTCCCATCTCCAATCTCTGAACATTTGTATGTCATCCATGATAACTGGAATGCACACTTCATCTCTACTTCTCAGAATTTTTTATTTCTTTCTTTAGAGATCACATGACATCTTATCTCTTTTATTAAGCTTTCCTAATCCTTCCACTACCAGGGTTTAGCACTAAATTATTCTCCTCACAATGGCCATATTTACTTACCTTTAAGGAAAGGTAAGTAAATTCTTTGCCAAAAGAAACTATTTTATTTTTTGTCTTGTTTTTTAATTTCCAGGGCCTAAGACAGCACCTTCCTTAATGAATGTTTTTAGAATTGCTGAGTTTCATTGCATTTGGCCTTGAACTAAAAGACATATATATATATTTTTTCTTTCTGCTTTTGGTCTCATCATGGCTTCTTCTGGGACTCTAAAGATTAAAACCTGCATGGCCACCAATACCTTATTACATTACACATATGTAGACGTTGTTAAATCCTACTTCCTTTAATGAAGACAAACCAGACAGTGTTTGGATATGCCTTAATCAGCCATTCATCATCTCATGTCTGTGGTATAATGACAGCCTTTGGATTTGTGTACTCGTGTCTAGATTTCCTCTGCTCCAAAATTCCCTTTGAACTGCTGCAAAACTTATCTTTCCAAATCAATAGCCAATGAGATCAAGGAACTAATCATGACTGGAAATACAACAGACAATAATGGGTCCAGTAGCATAATATTGACTCTGAACTATTCCTATCTAAGCTGTGTGGACTCAGTCCTCAAGATCCAACATGAAGATGATTTGGCACTTTCTGTGCTGCAGAAGATAACATTTCTCAGGGAAATATCGGTTTGCTTCTTTTCAAACACAGAGAACAAGAGCTATGATTGTGTGGAGACCAATAAATGAAAGACTGCTGACAAAATGATTTAATACTGGCCGTGTAAAGTGTCAATTATTAAATGTTTCATACCCAGTGATAAGGACAGGAAAAGATAAATTACCACTTCAGTGACACATTAGAAAATATGCTCAGCTGAGCTGAGGAACCTGAATTGTCAAGTTAGAAATGACCCCATTAGAGTAGAAAGAATCATTGGAAAAAGAGAGAACCAGGGAACACCATGAGTTACTTTGAATGACAGTATGAGAGGTTATCATTGCTATTCCTGGCAGATTTAATAGAGAACTCACCACATTTTCTGATATCACACACCAATAAGATGATATGTATGTTATCTGGTAAACTCTCTAAGACACTAAATACCTCTTCCTGAGAGTTGTGATGGGGCTACTAAAGAGCACCTGGAAGGAAACAACAAATTATTACATTTTGCAGGAGAAATAGGGAAGTATGCATGTAAACATTTTCTCCTAAATTTTAATAGCATATATTACATATTATTCAGCTAGAGAATCAGTATACTTTTAATATTTTTCCTAGAGGTAGCCATTTGGGGAGAACTGGAGGATTAAATATATAATAGGGTCAGTATTATGATTAGAATAGCTGTAATCTCTTTCCTTCCTTTTAATACTACTTCCAATGATTTTAGTCAAAGACAAATTTAAAAACATTTTAATGGGTAAGATAAATTCCTCAACAAGAAATTACTCTGTGTGAGAGTGTGTGTGTGTGTGTGTGTGTGTGTGTTCCATAAAACAGAATAAAATAGTTTGAGACAAAAGTTTCATTGAGGGTCTTCATAGACCATGACAAATTGTCATTTCCCTTCTATTAAGTACCATTTTCACTCCTTTCCCTGAATTCTATGGAAACAGCAGAATGTAATTTTGACTGGATGAGTAATGCCTGTTATTTCTTTTTATTCCTAGCACCTAACACAGGGCCAGGCTCATAGTTGGGATTAATAAATGCTTGTCACATTGACCTTTAACAAGTCCCTATAAATCTTACAACTTTATGGGTTCTGCCTGAAATAATTGTGAAGTCGTATTTAATCTTTCCTATTGTTTTTAAATTGATCTGTGGAAAAAAAGGAAAACAGATCTTAGAAACAGAATGTAGGCAAAATCATAATATGAATAACAAATATCTCCTCAGTATGCTTGTTTTTTTTTTCTTCTGAGGCAAAGAATTCTTGAAAAGAACAGATATTTTCAGCTACCTAAATCAAAAATTGCCCATGAATATAATATACATATGTATTTCCATGTATTCAACACAGTTTAGCACATCTTCCTTTAGCTTCCTTTGGGAACAATAAGCCTGACACATCTTAAGATATTTTAAAATAGGTCGTGTTAGTCTACCCTATTAAATAGCAGCCATACTTCATTTCAGTGTATTTCAGTGATAGCTCTACATATCTTGGTCAACAATTCATTATGAAAAAGAGACTTAGAATATGTCTCCATGTTCATTTGACAGCACAATATATCATGTTGCTGCATTGTATTATGGAAAGCCAAAAAATATGAAGCTTGAATCTAATTCACTTTTCTCTGTGTCTTTAGGCAAACCAGAGGAATGATGTAAACATTGCAATGAAGTTCTGCCTTTCTGATCATTCAGCACCTCCAAACCATCCTTAAATAGTTTGAGATAAATATTGCTTTTCTTAGCTGAAAATTTTTGACCAAATCACAGAAAGAATCAGTTCTAAAATCAGAGTAAATAAAATTTTGTACATTAGATATTGTACAATTTTTGCTGCAGAACACATTAATGGATAGTTTATTATTTTTATGGTTAAATGTGAAGTGAGCAAAGTATTGGATCTTAAGCTATTTTCTGAATAGCAACAGTTTTTTTTCCTATCCTAGCTAATGAAATATAATCCATTCCACCAAGAATTTATTGTTTTAAGTCTGGAATAAACATTGTGTGAAGTGCAGGAATATAAAGATAAAAAGAACCATCATTCCTGTCCTTAAGAAGCTTACATTGTACTGCTATTTTCACATATATGTAAAGATAGGTACATGATAATTTCAGGATAGAAAACATATTAATAAGTATGGGAATCAATAAAGGTCCTCCATAGTTGGTGGTGAAGAAATTAAACTTTAAGACCTAAAAGGCAGAGCTGAGAGATAATGAACTACAGGCAGAGGGGAAATGCTTGTACAAAGTTGAGTAACAGGAAATGGAATATAAATTTAGAACAAGACTGGCTCAAGGGGGAAAAACAACAAAAATATATGAGAGTAATACATAGCAAAACTTGAAAGAAAAGATAGGCTGAAACTATTAGTGAAAGTATTAATGAAAGTATGATAGAAAATGATAAAATTTCTAGTAATTCTCAGCTATATATAAAGACTTGGGGACAAAATTATTGCTTTCTCCTCTGGATTTTAACTAGAAAGTTAAAGCAAACTGAGTGTTGAAAATATTTTGACTATGGACATCTGAGTCAATCCTTGTGGTGATGAAATATCAGGTAATTAGCTTATCCTGGGGGATGCATGGTATTCTATGCAATTGAAACGAAACTGAACCATTGCTGGAAAATGGAGTCATATTTTTCTGACCCCAAGTCTAAGATTCTACTCAAGTTACCAAGTGGCTGCAAACTAATTTTTTGGGGGGTTAAAAGTCTATTTAGGGAAACTGACTCACTGGTAAGATTACTGCAAACACGCCTTCAAGGTTAACCTAAAAAAAATAACAGCCACTCAATGGGGACATGATCCCACAATGTAAATGAAATTTTGAATAGTGGTCCCATACATTCTGCATTCAATGAAAAATACTTGCTTTTCTCTTGGTCAATTCAACTGTAGGATTTTATTTTTAACATCTTTGATGAATGCATAACAAAATTCTTTAAGAAATAAGGCTGTCTACACAAAGAATTGTTAATATTGAGTCAGCCACAATGTATTAGGAGAGAATAGTTGACCCAGTACAGATACAAAATGACTAGAATAGAACTGAATTATGAAAATTTGATTGAGTCATCAAAGTCATTTATACAATTTCTAGAAAAGGAATGGATTAAATCTCAATTAATTTAGTAGAATAATAATAGACTTTTTTTTTGTAAGATTGGGTTAAGCTCATTGATGGAAGTAAAAGCATAAGAAACCATAGCAATAGTTGTAAAGTTTTATAATTTCAGAAAAACAATGGGCCATGGCAGCAATCAAAATCTATGATTAGGAAGAAGTTATCCCCTGATACCTTCGTTATATGTTCACACTTAATCCTTGGCAATAATATGCAAATTTCACTATTTTTATCCTAAGAAACTGAAAATTAAAATGCAATTATAGAACTGACTAAATGAGACACTTAGAGGACATTGCTGATATTATTTTTTATGTATCCAATAAAGAACACCTTGAAGTATTAAGAGCTAAAGAATCAAAAGTCAAGATCTTTTTGATATACTTCTGCCTCTAAGTCATTGACTAATCACTTTGCCAATGAATGTTAAATAATCTTGAATAATAACATGTAAAATTTATTTATCTTTTGTTTTTTTTCTGCCATTGGGAAAACAAATGTGATAATGCAAGGAATAGATTGTTAAGAGTGGTCCTGATTGGAAAGTGACAGAAGTCTCCAACCCTAGTCCTGCTATCTTAAGTTAGATCATCAAAAATTCTGTAAACTATAAAGTTAAATACATTCTTACTCACATTTTCTTCAGGCTCTCCGGTCAAGGTCAATCAAACTTCAAAGAATATACCTGCTGAAAAAATGACTAAGATTAGGAATAGTTCACATGGTTTTCTTCCACTTGTTTTCTCTGACTATATCCCACAACAAAAACCAGAATCCATATATCAGAGAAGGTCCATGGCTATTTATATTTTTAACATAGTCTTCTGATTGAGCGCTGGAAAATCAATTAAAAGAGGGAGATGAAGTATCATTTTCTTTCAGAGGCCTTTCTTGTTTAATTCACTTGTTAATGTGTTCTTGTGTCTAATTACATTATAGTTAGTTTGCATCTCATATGTGTATGTGCTATTCTGTCCTATTGAAATTTAAGGTACTTACTATGCTCAAAAAGTTATCAAACTGTGCATATCCTTGACTCAGTGGCATTTCATTGGGCCTATATTCCAAAGAGATCTTAAAGAAGGGAAAGGAATCCACATGTGCAAAGATGTTTATGACAGCCCTTTTTGTAGTGGTTAGAAACTGGAAACTGAGTGGGTGACCATCAATTGGAGAATGGCTGAATAAATTATTGTAGATGAATGTAATGGAATAGTATTGTTCTATAAGAAACGACCAGCAGGATGATTTCAGAGAGGCCTGGAGAGACTTATATGAACTGATGCTGAGCGGAGTGAATCTAACCAGAAGATCATTAATGGTATATGGCAACATCAAGACTATATGATGATCAATTCTGATGGACATGGCTCTCTTCAACAATGAGATGATTCAAACCATTTCCAATAATCTTGTGATCAAAAGAGTCATCTATTATACCCAGAGAGAGGACTATCGGAACTGAATGTAGTTCACAACATAGCATTTTCACTCTTTGTGTTATCATTTGTTTGCATTTTGTTTTCTTAGTTGTTTTTTTTTTCTGTTCTTGATCTGATTTTTCTTGTGCAGCAAGATAAATGTATAACTATGTATATACATATTGAATTTAGCTTATATTGTAACATATTTAACATGTATTAGACTGCCTGCCATCTAGGGGAGAGGAGTAAGGGGAAGGAGGGCAAAATTTGGAACAGAAAGTTTTGCAGGGGTTATTGTTGAAAAATTGCTCATGCATATGTTTTGTGAATAGAAAGCTTTAATAAAAAGAAATTTAAGGCCTTTGAGGGCAAGAACTCCTTTTGTTGTTGTTATATCTTCAGGGTCTGTCCCACAGAAAACTTTTATTAATTATTTATTGAAAGAATGGATGAATGAATAAATAAATTTATATCATTAAAGGGTATAAAGATAGAGACCATTCACTAATTGTGTTTTTCTTCATTGTTCCCTCTTTGAAAGTCATTTTCTTTAGAGCACTGAAAAGTTAAAGTGCTTCTAACCTGAAAAGACAGATGACTTACCATGGTGTAGTAGAAGCAATGAATGGCTGTCTGCAGAATACAGTGCATAGATTCCTTTTGTGGAACAGAAGCAGACATTAATCAGTCCTTCAACATAGCTTGGAGTGCCTTTTTTAATTATCAAAAAGGACATTTGCACCCTACTCCCAATTTTAATACCATAAATATTGTACAAGTATCACTTTAGGTAAAAAGTTTCATGAAAATACTTTTCTGTATATGTGAAATGAAATATTTTCTTATTTGATACAATTGATGCCAGAAGCAAACTACTCAGGAAGAAAATTCACCAATAATATAAAACAATGAATAAAAATGTTAAAAATTATCTTGAAGAACCTCAACCAAAGAAATGTTCTCTCAAAGCTACTATATATATATATATATATGTATATATATATATATATATATCCAGACAGACTATTTTTAAAAAGTATTAAATTTTGCTTTCCTAAGTTTGTGAGCAGGAATTAACTTCTTATCTTTCCTTTCATTTTTTTTTCTCATAAGCAACTTTTCTCCTGGGGCCTGCCTTCATCTCCCATATAGCTACAGGCTAATGAACAATCCTTCAAGGTCTAATAAGGCATTTCTTTTAAATTTATATTGAGAAACTTAGAGCCTTATTAAGTTTTTTCCCTTTGAGATTTTGCTAGCCTTGTTTTACTGGTATTGCCATTTAAATCAGGTTTCATTTAGTGTTGCTCCATTTTTAAATAGGCTATATTATAATCAAATGAGGCTAAGTCGAGACATGAATGTTCCCAAATGAATCTTTATCTGCAGTCAAAGATAAGACTCCATAATTATGAAAATATTTATTTTGGTTCAGGTAAAATTCCTTGAAAAAGAAATTAAGGAGAGGCACATTAAAGGATTTCACCATTGCTGTCCCCATCATTCACAATTCATGGTTTGTTTGATTAATTCATCCTTCTTTCTTCACTAGGAACAATTCACTCTTCAAAACAAACAAACCAAAATCATTGTTTCCTTGACTATTAGCAGCTTCTGTTTTTAATTTTCAATTTCCAAAGAAGACTGTTCCCTAGACTGGGAGCTCAGTAGTTAAATTTGGGATGGGTGATTTGGGTTTGTGCCTTCATCATCTTCATCACTCCCTAACATCTGACAATGATAAAGCTGATGAAGTCACAAATCTACATCTACCGTCCTATATTTCATTCCCCAAATTCCATTTTATATGAACAAGATCTTGATAGACTTCTACTGGTTGTTTCAGTCATATATATTTTTAACATAATCATACCATTTTCCCAAATCTTCTTATTTCTATCATGGTAGATATGTCACTCTGATTCACAAGCTGGCCTTCCTTCTTTACCCTATCTTTCATATTCATTCAGCAGACAAATCCTATCAATGGTACATTCCTAAAATCTTAATAATGTTTCATTTTTCCCACTGATATGATAAACAGGTTAATTCATGACCTCAATATCACTACCCTTGACTATCGTAAAAGACTCCTAATTGGTTTCTTTGCCTATTGATTACTCCCTTCATGTCATTCACACAATGGCTGACATAATCTTTGTAAAATACAAGTCTATCCATGTCATTTCTCCAAAAACAATCTTCAGTGATTCACCCATGTCCTTTCCTGACTATGTCTAATCTAAATTTTCGAGTCTCATTTTTTTCTCCTCCTCCTCCTCAACAAATATTTGTTAATTATTTTTGTGTGTCAATAGATAGTATATATATACATGTATATATGTACATACATATATACATGTATATATATATATATATATATACATTAAGGATAAAATAAAGGGGAGAAATTGAAAATAAAGTCCCTGCCTTTCTATTTTAATGGGGTAACTAACATGTAAACAACTTTGCAGTGAAAGAGAAATGTAAAAGAGGAAAAAGAAATGTAAAAAAAAATAGTCTTAGATGGAAGGCACTAATAGTGTGTGTGTGGTGGGAAAGTGTTTGAAGAGCATGGGGTAGGAAAGATATAAAAATGTCTTTTGTAAAAAGTAAGTTTTAAGCTATTTTTTTTCCTGCTAAGGCAATTGAAGTTAAGTGACTTGCCCAGCGTCACACAGCTAAGGAATGTTAAATGTCTAAGTCCAGATTTGAACTCTGGTCCTTCTGACTTCAAGGCTGGTGCTCTATCCACTGTACCACTTAGCTGACCCTTCAGCTAAATTTTTAAGAAAGCCAAGATTTCCAAGAAGCAGATGTGAGAACATAGCTGAGCTGGCAAAAGGACGTCAATGAAGAAGAAATGGAGTTAGGAGGTAAAAAAATTTAAGTGAAAAATGGCTAAAAGGCAACAATTGCTGGATCTCAGGATATTCAGAGAAGAATCAAGAAGAACGGGAAAGTAGCAAGGATCTAATCATATCATCTATGTTCTAACAAAACCATTGTACTAAGAGATTTCCAATTTGATAGATTTTTCTCTAACATCTATATATTTGCCTAAGAGATCTCCTGCACATAGAAAAAGTATTTCCTCTCTGTCAGAGTCTCTGAAAATCCTTAGCTTCAAGTCTTAACTCAAGTAAAACCTTCTTCATGAAGATTTCTCTTGTTCCACTAATGGCCATACTGTCTTCTCCCTGAAATTACTTTGCCTTCACTCATCTATATATCTGGTGTTATCCCTCCTGTCAACAGAATGCAAGCTTTTGAAAGCAGAGATTTTTAATTTTGTCTTCATATCCCGAGAGTGTATACAAATACTTAATAAATAAATGACAAATTAAATTGTTTATATATTTTGTCACATGTACTATAAATCTCAAATTCTGAAGGGTTGGATTAATTCCTAGTACAATGTTTTCGGCATGGTAAGCAATTAATAGTTGTTGAATGAACGAATGACATCCAACGGCCTAAGTTTCCCCATTAATAAAATTAAGGTGTAAGAATATAACTCATATGGTCATTTCTAAAAATGTTTTCACTTTAGTAGAGAGCTATTTGTTTCCTCTCATAGTGATGATAAGGTAATTTACAGATGATATACAATGAATCTGATGAATTTTAGAACTGATGGGAAAGGGTGGTCTAAATGTATAATGTCTAATGTACATTTATTCTCAAAGAACAACTAGATAAAGTGAGAGCAATAGCAATATATAAACTCATATGTCTATTAAAATTCAGAAATATTCCATGTCCGATTACTCCATTCATGTTTCTGAATGTCTGTAATCATTGGAGAAAATCTAAGGTCATTTTGGGTATATTTTGGTGGGTGTGGTTGTATGTGTTTTTGAATAAGCAATCAATGAAGCCCCAAAATATATCTCTTGACAACATTGTAACGGCAGATATATGTATGTCTTTATGTTGTATCCATAAATGTATACAATATGTACACATATATTCATATATAATATGTATAGATATATAATACATAGATGTCAAATTACCTGTAAAATTGTTACAACAGGAAACAGCAATGTTGCGAGGTCTCCTCATATGCAAACAGGCAGTTCTTGCAATTTTTTTTCCTATGATGAGTTCCTGTAAACACAGATTTTATTTTCCTATAGAAATGATGTTATAATTTGAGTTTTTATCCTTAACCAAGAACTTAGTATTAAATAAATCATAGATATGACCAACAACATATTAAAAGGGTAAATATAAAATAATTATTTTGTGTAACCATCCAGTTAAAAAAAAAACAAACAAACCAGGTTATTGACTTTCTACAGTATGAAAGAGTCAGAATACCTAGGTTAGAACATTGCCTTGGTATTGATTATGGGACTGAGGACAAATCACTTATTTTATAAACTTCAGTTTATTTTTATGTGAAATGGGAATAATTTTTGTACCTCTCAGTTTGTGAAGAACCATGTGAGATAATATATGTAAAGGACTTTGCTAACTTTAAAACTTCAATTTTGTAGGGGGAGGGAGAGAAGAAAAGAAGGAAGCAAATTAGACATAGGCAACTATATAACAAATATAATAAATATAATACAGTATAAATGATATAAAAGAGATTTGAACCAAGTGTCATGTTCTAAGAAATGGATAAATCCGTCAAAGATCAGGGAATGGAAAGACTTTATGAAATCAATTGTGATATTAGAGGAAGCAATATCTATACAATATCTGGTAAAAACCAGATCACACAGCTCAAGGACAAATTGGAAAAAAAATCCACCAATTATTTCTAAACATTTTTCAGTGAATTAAAAAAAATAGGCCCATAAAATAAGGAGTTAGTTTTGAAAGAAGATCTGAACCTGTGAAGAAGAACCATGTTACAGGCTTTGGAAAGACTCATACTTTTAGAGTAAATTGAGGATGAAGAAGAAAAAGAAAGTGAAAGGGTAATTGGAGGCAAAGGACCAAACCTTGAAGATATCTATATCACAGAAAACAAAACATTTGGAAATTCAGAAATGTTCGATCATTTTGGGGAGTGAAGTGTCAGATATCAAATTACAAGCACCTGAGGAAGAAGCAGGTTGTGAGGAAATCAGAGCATTGTATATTAAACTTTTTAGAAATATATTGATAAAGGAGAGGAAACAGAAAAGATGACAAGTTGAGGAAGCATTACTGTCAAAGGAAGAGATTATTTTGTTTTACTTTATTTTAAGAGAGGAGAGAATATAACACATTTGTTGCTGTTGAATCATAAGTGACTATGACCTCATTTGGAATTTTCTTAAACATTCGGGGGTAGTTTGCCTTATTTACTGAAGGAAACAGAATTAAGTGACTTGCTTAGGATCCCTCATCTAATAAGTATGTAAGGCCAGATTTGAAATCATGAAGCATCTTCCTCATTTCAAATGCAGCATTCTATATACTGTACCACATGGTTACCTGAACCTATGTGTAAGTAGGAGCTATTAGGTAGGGAAGATTGAAAGTTAGAGAGAAATAAGAAATGTTAAATGGGACAGCCTTCCAGAGTTGGTGTGAAATAATAAGTCCAAAGAAACAAGTTCTACCTTATTTATTCTTTCTGAATATTTTGACGTTTCAAAAGATAAGATTTTTCTTTTCAAGTTTCTGAAGCAACAAAACACTGTTGAGAAAGTGGTTTTGAATATAGTAGGTAATATAAGAAATGGTGATGAATAAAATGATGTTTTTTTCAGTGGTGTATATTTATGAATTTATGGTGGACACAGTATGGATTCATGAATTCCTTTTAGCTGTGCTAGGTTTTCAGGCAGTAGGAGATAATTAAATATATGGTACTGGGGCTGAGTGAGACCAGTGTAGAAATAAAAGTAAACAACATTTTTCAGACATCCCTTTGTTGTGGTATCCACTTCCCAGCTTCTTTTTGTATACTGATTTATCTTACAAGAGTGTAAGTTTCTTCAAGGCAGGAAATGGTTTATTTGTTTTCCCAGAACTTGCTGTTGTTTGTCTTTCATGTTCAAAAAGAACCAATGTATCTGAGTGTGGCCAATATAAGCTCAGAATTTCTACCACAGGTTGAGCACAAACTGTTTATTATAACATTTGAGAGGAAGCTGTCTTTAAATTTGAACATATTAGATTAGATTTTGCCTTGCTCATAAAGTTCCTTCTTACATACGTGTAAGCCATGACGAATAATCTTGTACCTGTATATCCAGCGTCTCAAAATTGATTCCAGAGTTCTTCAGAGAGGTTTTCACAGTGTCCTTTATCATTTTTGACCACCATGCTTTGTTTGAGTTCTTCATAAAATAATCTTTTAAGCAAATGTATTTTTGACATTCGAACAACATGAGAGGTCTATCAGAGTTTCACTCTCTACAGTAGAATTTGTATGCTCAGAAGTTTGGCTCAAGAAAGCATCTCAGTGTCTGGTACATAATTTTACCAGGTGATCCTAAAACAATTCAGATAAAAGTATTTCAATTTTCTCACATGGCATTGGCAAATTCTTCAGATTTCACAAACATGAAATAGATCAGCACAATGGCTCTGCAGATTTTAAATCTGTTAGCCAGCCTATTACCTTTTCTCTCCCATACATACTTTAGGAGCCTTCCAAATGCTGAACTATCTCTTGCATCAACCTCTGGAAAGTATATTTCCAAAAGAAGTGAACGTATCCACGGTGGTCAGTGTAATTTATGGTTCCACATTTGAATGGTGTGGTGGTAAATTAAAAGGCAAAATTTAGCATAAGATGTAAAGAAGCAATTCATAATTTGTTGCATTTCAGTCTCAGAGGCTATATTGAGTGTACAATCATCTGGTATTACCCAACAAAAAGTTGTATACTAAATTGTTTCTATTTTAGTCTTGATAGTAGCCTTTTCAAGTTAAATAATTCACTGTTTAAAATAACTGTAAACAATATAAAGTACTTTGAAATCAGCCTGCCAAGACAAACCCAGAAATTATATGAAGATAATTACAAAATACTTTTCACAAAAATATTAAGAAAGTTGCTCAAGCATAAGCTGTCAGTATAATAAAAATGATAATGCTCACTAGCTTACTTGTTCAGTGCCATCCCAATCAAATTATAAAAAAAAAATCTGATAGAGCTAGAAAAAAAATAACATCAAAATTCATATGGAAGATCATATGGAAGAAAACATGGTCAAGAATATCAAAGGAATCAGTGAAAAGAAATGCAGAGGAAAGTAATATAGCAATATTAAATCTCATATTATAAAGCAGTAATCATCAAAACTATGAGATATTGGCTAAGAAATAGTGTGGTGAATCAATGATAAACATGCAGTGCACAAACATAGTAAACAATGACCAAAGTGACCCAGTGTTTGATAAACTCAAAGATCCTAGCTTTTGGAATAAAAACTCACTATTTGACAAAAATGGTTGGGAAAACTGGTAAATAACATGACATAAAATGGAAAAGAACATTTCATACCATATACCAAGATAAAGTCAAAATGGGTATATGATTTAGACATAAGGGGTAATAAATACCTTAAGTAAAATAGAAGGGTAAGCAATAGTCTAACTGTCAGCCCTTGGAAAGGGGAAATATTCATGACCAAGAGACAGAGTATTACAAACACAAAATAGATAATTTGCTTTTACACAAATAAAAACAATGCAACCAAGATTAAAAGGGAAGCATAAATCTTGGAAATAAACTTAAATGACTCATTTATTAAACATATAGAGAACTGAGTCAAATTTGTAAGAATAAAAATCATTTCGCACTTGATAAATGGTTAAAGGATATGAAGAGGAAGTTTTCAGATGAAGAAATCAGAGCTATCAATGGGCATATAAAGAAGTGTTCTAAATTACTTTTGCTTAGAGAAATGAAATTAAAACAATTTTGAGATACAGCCTCAGACCTATTAAATTGGCTAATATGACAGAAAAGGAAAGTGAGAAATATTGGGTAGGATGTTGGAAAATTGTGACACTAATGTATTATTGGTGTAATTATGACCTGATTATTCTGGAGAACAATTTGGAACCATGTCCAAAGAGCACAGTTTAGTGCCTATCATTTGACCCAACAATACCATTACTAGGTCAGTATTCCAAAGAGATCATAAAAAGGAGAAAGAATATAAAGGTGAAAAATATATTTAAAGCATCCATTTTTCTGGTGGCAGAATATTGGCATTTAAGGTGGTGTTCATCAATTGGAGACTTGCTGAACAAAGTGTAGTATATGAATATAAAGGTAAACCATTGTGTAATAAGAAATGCTGAACATGCAGATTTCAGAAGAAAAAAATAACTGGAAAGGCTAATAAAAACTGATGCAAAGTGAAATGAGCAGAATCAGGAAAACATTTGCACATATTATTTACAGTATTATGTGATGGTCAATGATTGACTCAGTTTTTCTTAGGAACACAATGATCAAAGACAAGTACACAAAAGAAAATATTATCCATTACCAGATAAAGAACCAATAGACTTGGATATGATATGTTTTTACAAAGATACTTTGTTTTTTCTTCTTTCCCCCCTTTTCATCTGTTTCTTCTTTCACAACTGTGACTAAATCAAAATATGTTTTACATGATAAAACATGGATAAACCATTTCAAACAGTCTACCATCTTCAGAAGAGGAGAGAAGAGAGAGGGAGGAAGGGATAAAAATTTGGGACTCAAAATCTTGTAAAATGAATGCTTATCTTGACATTAACTTGAGGAAAAATAAAATACTACTAAAATTAATGCTATTTTAAAAAAGCATCAGAGCAAGTACATAGCTCTGTTTCACTTCACTGCTGACTAGGAAAGTGCAAGAACCTTGTTCATTATCTATAACCTGTATAAACATTGCATCATGTAGCTTGCATATAATAGTGATGAACCCTGGAAAATCAAATTTTTTCTTTGATTTTCTATGGACTCTCTGACAGCATCAAAGGCACTGGTTACATTGACTAATATTGTATAAAAATCTTTTCTGTTCCTGGCAACTCCCTGGGAGTTCTCAGTCAGCAAAAACCACACTGGTTCTTAGATAGATAACTATTTTCCAAGAGGTGGATTGATTGATTAAAAAGAACTCTTGCAAGAATCCTGTTTGCAACAACTATGTGTGTGTGTGTGGGGGGAGATAGAGAGAGAATGAGGGAAAGTGAGTGTGTGTGTGTGTGTGTGTGTGTGTGTGTGAGAGAGAGAGAGAGAGAGAGAGACAGACAGACAGACAGACAGAGACAGATACAGAGACAGAAAGAGACAGAGAGACAGAGAAAGAGGAAACAGAGGGGGAAACAGAAAGAGAGAGGGGAGAGAGAGAAAGAGAGAGAGAGAGAGAGAGAAAGAGAGAGAGAGAGAGAGAGAGAGAGAGAGAGAGAGAGAGAGAGAGAGTCCCCTCAGTTTTTATCACAATATAACTTATTTCTTTTTCCTATATAGATGGACAAAAGAGCTATCCTTGATCTCCTGGGGGATAACCTCATGACATTCAAAACCTTTTCTTCAATTGGATTTTCTGCTAGAGAGGGATTGACTGTAACCTGAGGTAAACTTAGCACCATGCTTCACACATGATAAACAATTAATATTTATTGAGTTTTGACCATTGACTCTTTCACTTACCTTTATATAACACTGAGAAAATCATTTCTCTTTAATGCTGTTTCTTCATTTATTAAATGGAGATATCCAGTTGTCCTATATCATAGGATTCCTATGAAAAACTTGCTCTTAAGACCTGAAGATCAAGGTTTTGTTTGTTTATTTGTTTGGCTTTTATTTAATATGGCCTAAACTTAACCATGATACAACATATTTAACACAAAGTCTACTGGTATTATTCAAATCCTACCTTTTTCTTTTTTACACAATCTGTAGACTGAAAATAAATAGGAGGATTTTTTTTAAACAGTAGAGAAATGAAAATTTTCCCCTAAAAATAACTGATAGGAAGGGGGACATTGTGAGGCTGGAGATATAATTTGATTCCAAAGTGATAGTTTTTATAAGACAGAGAAGAGATAAGAAAACTGCAGTTCAAACTCTTTGCAGTGTTACATGACAGATGATAGTGTCTGCTTTGGTACTTTGGGGATGGATTAAGATATTAAAAAAGCATTCAACATTAGCTAAAACACTATCATATCAGTGAAATTTTACAGTTAATGCATCATTAAATAATTTGGTACATCTGATTTATAGGTGTAATATAATACATGGTGTCAAACAGAGCTGCATAATAAATGGTTTCACAAAGAAATATTATTGAAACTTGTTCTAATCAGTTTTCAGAGTTTTATCATAATACCTATCAGATGAATGGACATATGTTTATTGCTGTTGTGGTTGTTTAGCTATTGTGTTTTTTTTTTGTTTGTTTGTTTCTTAGAGCAACATGGAAAGATATATATCCAATATCTTCAACTATTGCCATACTTTAGTAAGAAGCTTATGACCTCAACCATATTATGTTTTTCAAAGGAGTTTTTAAGAACTTTTGTCATTGACATAACAACAATAATAACCAAGATTTGCTAACAGATTTCAAAATGTACATCCTGCTTTTTTCTTGACAAATTAAAGCCAATCTGTGGGGATTAGCCACTGTGGGCTTTAGATATTGACAAGAGATAGCTTTGTAAATGTCATTAGTTCTGTATTAAAAATCCTATCAATAGCAATAAGATAAGGAAAAAAAGAAACTGAAGGGATAAAAATCTGCAATGACAAAACAAAACTATCTCTTTTTATAGATAATAATGAAATGCTAGACTTAGAGAACCCTAGAGAATCAACTAAAAAAACTAGTTGAAATAACAACTTCAGCAAAGTTGTAGGGTAAAAAATAAACCCAAATAAATCACAATATTTCTATACACTACCAATATAATCCAACAGAAAGAGATAGAGAAATCCCATTTACAATAACGACAGAAAAATAAAATTGGGAGTCTAATTGTTAAGACAAATGCAGGGATTATATGAAAACAATTACAGAAAACTTTTTCACATGAATAAAGACAGATATGAACAATTGAAGACATGTTAATTGCTCATGGGTAGCCAAACCAAAATAATAAAAATAATGATTCTATCTAAGTTTGTTTTCTTATTCAGTGCCATATCAAACTGCCAAAAATATTTTATTGAGCTAGAAAAATGATACCAAAATTTATCTAAGATAACAGAAGTTCAAGAACATCAAAGAAAATAATGGGGAAGAAAGTGCTAATGAAGGCAGCTTGCTAGTGGCTGTTTCAAACTATATTACAAAGTAATAATCATGAAAATGACCTGGTACTGGCTAAGAAATAGATGATTGTGGTGGATATATGGTAGTGATGAATCATTGGAACAGAATAGTTACACAATTGTTAGTCATGTTCAACTCTTTGTTACCCTATATTGGATTTTATTGGCAAAGATATTGGAGTAGTTGATCATTTCTGTCTCCAGTAGGTCAAGGCAAAGAAAGGTTGTCAATTACTTGGATTGGAACTCATGTCTTTTTGACTGAACCTAGGTCATATTAGAGTTGGGAAGATCTGAATTCAAATGTAGATTATGTTTTAGTAACTGTGACTCTGGACAGTTCACTGAACGGTGACTTTTTTTTTTTTTTTTTTTGGCTTCATTTGCTCATTTGCAAAGTGATCTGGAAAATGAAGAGCAAACTCCTCGAGTAGATTTGCTAAGACACCCTCACAAGACAAAACTGATAATCTCTGACTATAGATTGAAGCTTCCTTTTTAATTTACTTTCTATTAATCTGAATAGGTTTTGCATGACCTCACATGTATGTTGTTCAGTCATTATAGTGTATCTAACTCTTTGTGACTATACCTAGATTTTCCTTGGCAAAGATACTAGAGTGGATTGCCATTTCATTTTCAGCTGATTTTACAGATAAATAACTGTTACAAACTCAGGAAGATGAGTTGTACTGTCTTCATGTCCAGAATCCAATCCATTAAGCTACCTGACTGTCAAAAACATGTGTGTGCATTTGTGTGTGTATGTACACATATGATTAAAAACAAATTGCCCCTGGCTGGGGCAGGAGTGAGGGAGAGACTTTGGAACTCAAAATTTAAAAAGAAATGATTGTTAAAGTGTTTTTCCCATGTAATTGGTAAATCCTTAACAAAATACAACTAAATAAATGTTATTTGTTAAATGAAAAAAAAAGCTCATTTATTCCAAATATAATAATTTATATTATCATCTGTTATCGTACTTAGAACACCTGCTATTTGAATATGTCTTTCATGGAGGTAAGGTATATGTTACATGTGGTCTGCAGAAGTCCTTTTTTATATGTGATATAAAACATTAATTAAGTACCATTATTATTTAATAATATATTATTAATATGCCAAGAACCGTGTTATGTGCTAAGGATAAAAAAAGGTAAAAACAAAAAAGCAAAAAAAAAAAAAAAA
>JAJPUD010003699.1:0-59921 GCA_023553655.1 Myrmecobius fasciatus | reverse complement strand
AGGGAAGTCAATATTTGGAGTGGAGGAAGGAGAACTTTCTAGATATGGGGGATTGCTACAAAGAATGTGTGTAGCCAAGAAAGTGTCTTGTTTGTAGAACATGAAGAAAGCCAGGGGACCAGATCAAAGAGTATATTGTAAGGCATAAGAAAATTGTAAAGGTACTAAGGGGCTAGGTCATAAAGAGCTTTGAATATAAATAGAGCATTTTCTTTTTCTTTCTGGAGGCAATAGGAAGCCACTGGAGTTTAAGTGACATGATTGAGCCTGCATATTAAGAAAATCACTTTAGTGGCAGAAAAGTAAATGTTTTATCATGGGGCTAGATGTAAAGCAGGCAGAATCATCATCAGGCTATTGAAATAATCAAGGTGTGAAGTAATAAGGGTGTTCAATGTCAGAGAAAAGAAAGAGATACATTTGGCAGATGCTGCAAAGGTGAAATCAACAGACTGGTGATGTTAGATATGTAGTTTGAAAGATAGTGAGAAATCTCAGACATCTCTTAGGTTGTGAGTCTGAGGGAAGTTATTGTCTTTAAACATTATTCTTTTTTATAGTAAAAGGGAAACTTGGAAGTGGGAGGAGGATTTAAGGGGATTAATGATGGATTTTATTTTCATACGCTGAGTAGTCTACTGAAAATCCAGTGCCCAATTTCTGAAATATAGATGGGGATGAAAAATTGGAGATCAATAACCCTCCTGGGTTCTTGTGAGGAATAAATGAGTTAATATTTGTAATGCACTTAACATATTTCCTACCACAGATGAGGCTCCAGGTAAATTTTAGTTAAAAACATTATTGGAGAATGCATCCCAGTTTGGGCTGTAAATAAGTCTATTCCTGCTGTATCAGTTCAATAAATAAGTCTTAGTACAGTATATTTGTTGTTAATTAGTTAAGTGATACTATGGCATTAATAGCTTGAGATTCATGTTATGGAAATGCTCAAAAATATAGGACTCAAGGGTTTTGATAAGAATCCCATTGCCACTTACAGATACTTTTAGATACCTGAAAGGGATATTTAGCATTGTTCTGGAGGCCCAACTCATCAATATGAAAAGGACCCTCAGACTATATACAAATTACAATCAGCTGACTTATAAGTACTAAGTATCAACTAAATAAAATATGAAATAATTTATCACTTTGTATTTACTCATAAAGTAAAGGGACTTTGCGCTTACTGGATAGATAATTTCATGAGGAAATAAAATTATGATGTATAATTTAAGGCTTGATTCTATTCTATAATTTTGTAATCAAATTATTCCCCTTTTTGTAAAGCCCTATTTCTCCGCTGAGCTAAAAAAATCAGTCTGTCAGTCTGAATTCCTTAAAGGCATGGTGATACAGCTCATACAATTTTTTTCCAGAAGCATTTGTTTTGATGGCTATATATGCCCCTTACCAGTTTAACCTGAGACCTCTGTTTTGTTTGTAGTTGAGTCATGTCCAACTTCCCCATGGGGTTTTCTTAGCAAAGATATAAGAATAGTTTGCCATTTTCTTCTCCAGCCCACTTTATAGATGAGGGAACTGAGTCAAACAGGATTAAGTGACTTGCCCACCATTACACAGCTAATAAATGTGGAAGAACCTATTTGAATTCTGGTCTTCCTGACTCCAATACCTAAGGACTATCCATTACCACTTCTAGTTTATTGCCTGTAAACAAAGCCCCCCAAAGCAATGTTTCTTCCCTTATTTCTCCTTGTGAAATTAAGGGTAGTTTGACCTCCCCCAAAGAGACTAACTAGATAGTACTGATTGGGATGGGTTCAGATATTCAAGCCTATAACAAGAAGTTGGAAATTATAGAGCATTTAATATTCCTTAATTGTCATAGAGGGGAGTATTCATACTTTCCTAAACACAAACATCTCTTTCCAAGCTGTAGCTACTAGTGATATTCTCCAGCCACCCAAAACTTCTCCTTTTATCTATCTGAAAAAAAAAATTCTCTCCATTCCTTCTTGATTGCTGACCTGACTGAGGGAGACAATGGGACCCTCTTTGTTAGCAATTACATGCAACACTGTTAACAAATTGTTATCTTACTTGGAAAAAAATGGGTCCCACTTTTCTTTTGGGTTATAGTCACCTCTGACCAGTTCTGTCTTGGCTGAATACATCATAGAGAGATAGAGAGTGATTAGAATTTTTTTAAGTCTTTTCAGTTGCTATTGGTTTCTCCATGGGGTGATATATCATTCTCCAACAAGCAGAATAGATTCAGGAAGCACCTCCTAATGGGCAAATAGTACCAACTCAAAAAATCCTGATTTCTTTTACTCACAATATTATAATCATGGCTGGAACTGTTCATTTTTGAGGATTGCTTTTTAGAACTTACACTATGGGAAGAATCCCAAAACTATATAGGAAACTGGCCACTTAAGGTCCAATCTTAGGGTCACCTATTCACAGGTGTCCCCTCCCACACCCACAGGTTATTACTGTCTGTTCCATTCTCAATGAGGACCATAAGGGAGGTGATGCAATGACATGCAAGTGAATTGGATTTTGTGAGGGAGAGCTGTGAAAGGTCACCTGCCTTGCTTTCCCCTCCAGAGCCTTCTGGGTCTAGTGGCAAGATATAGATTAGAATTCCTGGAAATGGCGCTAGATGAAATGGGAAATCTTGACCTTTTTAAAGTTAAGGTCTTCAACAGATCTTAGTTTGACTGAGGCTGTACCCAGTCAGTGATTAGGCTAGGTACCAACTGAGACAAAGAGTCTAGTTTAAAAAAAATATATAAATGAATGAAGGAATCTGCCAAGAGAATTCCCTCAGGGTTTCTGGCCAAAGCAAAAATGATTGCTATTTACATGTAGTCTGAGTCTATCAGGACCCAAACAATGACCAATTGGGCTTAGCCTAAGATCTAGTGGTGGCCAATTAGCATCAGATTAGTTTTACACACACACACACACACACACACACACACACACACACACATGCATATACTCAAGATGGGATCATGATCCTTTGAAAAGAAATAAAATATGTGATATTTTCTAAAGTATTCTATATTTTTCTTATTTATAGTAGAATTGAGGTTTTGGAATTCTTGATTATAATTATAGAATCTAGGCCTCTATGATTATGATCAAGAATAATTCCATGCATACAAATATATTTGATATACTTAACAAGGTCCTGAGCCTTTGAATATTAGCTAGATCTTTAAATAAAATTATTAACATTTCCTTCACATTAAGCTCAGTAATTTTAATCACTTATTGTTTCCTTTATTTCCTTAAAATATTCTCTGTTGCTTTGTATAATGATCAGTTTACAAAGCTTGAATAGAATCAAGAGCAACTGATGAAATTTGTTGGAGCCGATAACTTTCTCTTGACATAATGATGTATTTTTGAAGCCTATTCATGTACTTTTTTTTCTTTTTATGTGTTATTCTGCTTTCAGAAATCAGGCTTATTAGTTTTCTTGTGTAACAGTTTTTTTTTCAAATTGAAGCTATTTGTATATCAGATATTTATTTTTATCCACATAAAAGCTTCTTGTTCCGTTTATGCATTTAGCATAATTTCATTGAAAAGGCTCTTTCCAAATCTGCCAGTATGACTCACTTTTGTTTAAAGCATCTGGAGTAACAGCTGTCCAAGTGCCTCTGTTTGATTACCCCTTCTGCGCTCCATATCTCTCACATTCTTTCATTTGCCTCCCTATTCCTTTTCTACATCAATATCTATATTGGACATGGCATGGTCTAATTTCTCTAATAGTGGAAGTCAGTGATCTTACAGAGGGCAGTGTTAGAAAAGATCAGATTTAGGAGTAAAATTACCCAAAATCTAGCATCACTTCAAATTGAGCAAAAATTCCTAAATATAATCTAAAATTATATTTAAATTAAAATTAAATCTAAATATTGTCTAAAATATACCTTAATGAATGACTTTTGGATAGCTCTACTTTTGAGGAAGTATCTTTTACAAGAATTCTAAATTCACTGCTTTTCAATTTGTACCCATTGCTCCTAATTGTTCTCTCCCTCGGAACCAAACAGAATTCACTAATCTATCATCCATGTCCCAGCTCTTCAGTTGTTACCATATGTCTAAAAAGAAAGATATATATTAAGAGATTCTGAGTGTCCCTGAATAAAAAAATGAAAGCTCCCCTAAAAAACAAAACAAAACAAAAAAACTTCTTAAACTGGGTCATGTCACTGAATATAGGGGTCATGAAAGTAAGATTTATTAACAGTAAATGCTAGGTTTATATGCCTATTTTACATACCTATATATCTGGAGTCACATAAAATTCTCAGATAATAAAGGAGTTTGCAAGTAGAAAAGGTTTAAGAAACCCTTCCCTCAATTATGTCCTGATCTCACCATATCTCAGTGACACTATTTATTTCTGAACACTATACTTTAAGGAGAATATTTATTTGAAAATCACATAGGAGAGGGTAGAATGAAGGATTTGGAGTTCAGATATATAAATTGAAAAAATTGGGAAGGTACAACTTGAAAGAGAAAATTCAGGAAAAGGGGGCATTATATATTTATCTTTAAGAATATGATGGATTTCCATATAGAAGAGAAACATTTTTTTTTCTTCTGAGCAGTGAAAAGTTCAGAATCATTGATGGAAATTTAGGTTTTAGAATAATTCTTTAGAGTTTTTTATGTATCAAATGTGCTATTTGAAAGTATAGTGGGTTTGCCCTTATTGGGCAGTTTCAAACAGATGGTAGATATCCATATTTCAGATGCTTTAAGAAATTATTATTATTATTAAATTCACAATTTAGTCAATATTATATAAATATATTACATTATATACATCAATAATTAATAATAATATTGACTTTTATATTTAGTGGTTATTATGTGATAATCCCTGTCCTAAGTGCTTTAAAATATTATTTTATATTTACAATATTTTGGGGAGGGAGGTACTATTATTTTCATCATTTTTAATTGAAGAAACATAGATAGTGATTAAATGATTTTCCCTGGAGACATTCAACTAATAAATGTCTGAGGATAGATTTGAATTTAGGTCTTCCTAACTTAGGCCTGTCTCTCCATTCATTGTGTCACCAAATTGTCAGTTTTTATTTTCGACTAGATGATCAATGAGAGTACATTTAACTCTGATTGCCTAGGAGTCTGATCACTGTCATATTGATGTATTGGAGAGACATGGATAGTGAAGTGGAGACTAAAGTCTTGTATAATTTAGGGAAATTTTTATTCCTCTTACTCCACAAAATATTCAAACTGCCTATTTATTTAATATTACCTAAATAATAATGGGGGGGAAGGTATATACCTACATTTAGACCAACAGTTCACCAGTGTATGAAAATGGAGATGTTGTGGGCTTACTATATGGAGCTTATAAAACTTGACAAAAAATTGCAAAAGAAAGTACAGAATAACCTAAAAAAAATAATGCCAACTGTTCAATAAAGAAAACAGTCTTAAGAATTTGTGATGTATAATTAGCAGATGCTTTGCAGGAAGCAAGAACTAGACATCAGTGCTCCTTTGTGCTTCAGTAGACAGCTCACAAGTATCTCAATTCTTTTTAATTACAGCTTATTATTTTTAATATATTTGCAAAGATAATTTTCAGCATTCACCCTTGCTAAACCTTGTGTTCCAATTTTTTTCTTCCTCCCTTTCACCACCTTCTCTCCTAAACAGCACATAATCCAATATATGCAAATTGTACAATTTTTCTATACATATTTCCATAATTATCGTGCTGCACAAGAAAAATCAGATCAAAAAGGAAAAAAAATGAGAAAGAAAACAAAACACAAGCAAACAACAACAAAAAGGTGAAAATAACTATGTTGTGATCCACATTCAGTCCCCATAGTTCTCTTTCTGGATGCAGATGGCTCTCTCCCTCACAAGTATACTAAAATTAGTCTGAATAAACTCATTATTGAAAAGAAAATTGATCTTCTTATAATCTTATTGTTGCTGTGTACACAGTTCTCTTGGTACTACTTAATTCAGTTAGTATTAGTTCATGTAAGTCTCTCCAGTTTTTCTGAAATCCTCCTGCTGATCATATCTTAAAGAACAATAATATTCTATTACATTCATAGACAATAACTTATTAAAGCATTTACCAACTGATAGGCATCTGCTCAGTTTCCAGTTTTTTCCTACCACAAAAAGGGCTGCTACAAACATTTTTGCACATGTGGATTCTTTTCCCTTTTTTATGACCTTTTTGGAATACAGGCCCAGCAAAGACACTGCTGGAGCAAAGGATATGCACAGTTTGATAGCCATAGTTATCAAATAGTTCCAAATTGTTTTCCAAAATGATTGAATCAGTTCACACTCCACCAACAATGTATTAGTGTCCCAATTTTCCCATATCCCCTCCAACATTTATCCTTATCTTTTTGTGTCATAAGAGGATAATCTAATATATGTGTAGTGGAGGTATCTCAATTCCAGTAGAGTAATTGACAAAACTGTTTTCTGACTAAATTAATTTATGATGGGTTGGGAATCTTTAAGATAAGAGTATGGATAGGTCTATAGGAACATTGCATTTTCTTACCCAAGGTATCTGAATGTAGTGACATGAAGTCATGTATAACCTCAATATTTATCAATCCCTAATAACGCAAAATTAGAAAGGTTTTGTTGAAAGACTTTTAGTCTCCCAGTCATGTAGATTGCACTTATTGATTATACTCTGAAGTTTAAGTTTTCTTTTGTTTTTAGCAGAACAGTCGTAAAAAGTCAAGTGGGGAGAAGACAATGAAAGTTTGGGTGATCTCTCATATTCCTTAGGACATATGCCTAGCTATTCATTCTCCAGGTTTGCTTGCTCTCTCAGTGGAAATCTCCATTCTAAGAGACAAATTTCTACTACATGCTACATTCCAAATTACTCAACATGCTAATAGTATTCTTGTTATGGATCTCCTGTACTACTCCTCATTTTAGCTTTCAACATTCTCCCAATGCACTTTCATTTACACAAAATATTCACTTTAAAATATTGAATATAGACATTCCTCCAGGATAAGGCAAACTGAGTATTTACAGATAGTGGTATCTTAAATCAAATGCAGGAATAATTAACACATCAAGCCAACATATAAATATGAATCACACACTATTTCTAATAAACTCTATCACAGGGAAAATAGATCCACATTTATAGAAACTTAGCAGGGAAATACACAAAGGGAGAAAACCTAGTGTCAGATGAGCTACTCGATAAACTATGAGTTTTCCATAAACCTGGAGGCTGTTCCTTTACCTTTTTAAGTACAGCCAACAGAATGCCTCTCAAAAATCACTCATATCTGGAGAAATTTTAACTTCAGTGTTTTATTCTTTCTAGAAAAAATGTATGTGTGTACATATGTATGTGTATGGATACATACACATACATATATACATATATGTATTTTAGATGAGTATAGTTTCTAAGTTGAACATAAGCTTCTTCTGTGAAGCTGTTGATTAATTCTATTCTTTATTAATATTTCACTGAAAACAATGATTAGCTAGATTGTTTGATTTACTGATGACTTCTGACTTGCTGCTTCCTAGCTGTTCCTATGTTTAGCTTATGGATACTAATTAAATTCTCATTTGTGTCTGATCAGGAAACCATCTCTCCCATAATCAAAAAATAGTTCTGGGATCCATATTTCCTCAATTATTAATATGAAAGTTCTCTACTTATCCAATTCCTCATAAGCACATAAATGAAACAAACTATATTTTCCATTTGCCAGCTTATCATATTCAAGTGAAGAAATGCTGCCTCCTAATTCTAATTCAAAGAAGCTGTTTTTCTTAGAATTAGGAGTAAACTTATGTTCTAGACAGTTGAATTGTCAGGCAACCTAAATTCTGCAACTGCTTTTTTCAGGAGAAGGCATAGTTCAGATAAACAAACTGACTATTTTAAAAAGTGATTTACAATAATAAAACATTATTTGACTAAAACCATAGCAAGCTGTGAGAATGGCATAGAATTTTAGAATAAAAGATGGTCTTAGCCAAAAGGCCAAAAAGAGACTAATTTTAATACAAAACAAACAAACCAGAACATTTGTCCAGACCCTCAACTTCTAAAATATAAAGTGGAGGTGGAAAATTTCTAAAGTAATCACAGAATGTTCAGTATTAGATACCAAGATACAATAATAAAAAAAAAGATTACAATGGCATGGGCTTGAGACAAAGGAATATAGAATCAAAGAAAAGAGAGCTAAGAAGGCTTAAGATTTTCTAACCACACTAAAGAACCTACGGTCTCACATGCCACCTAGAAATAACTTTCGTCTGGAAATGAGGAGACTTCTATTATTGGCTCTTGATTAAAATCTAATTAGTTGAAAATTAATTAATTGGAAGTTTCATCAATTATCATTTTTCCTTTACTGAGGTCTAGCTGCTTCTATCCATAAGTGGGTCTCACTATAAGGAGCTGGCCGCCCACTACCCATTTATTTTTTTTCTAATGTTCAATCTACACTTGGGAATATAAGCACTATACCTTCTCCCTCTACTTTTAGGGAAGAAGCAAGAGTCAAAGGTCTTTGAGGCTCATCAGCTATACTGAAGAGGGTTAAGCCATATTCTAGAGGGAACAGACTTCTACTCCTCAGTATAGCTATGATTGATGATAGGTCTTCATTGAAAACCAACCAAAGAAAGTAAAAGCCTGATGCTTCAAAAGATGAAATCCTAAATTCAGGTAAATCATTCCCTATCTTTCTTGCTATAGCCAACCCCTTGGATTCTTTTCAGTTCCTTGCGTTGGTCCAGACAGGAATTGGTGATGGGAAGAGGAACTATTAATATTTCTAGTGGGAGAACCTGTATCCCTGAGAACACAGATCCTTCTCAATATCAACTCTGGTATATAATGATGTTTGAAGAAGTAATGTGGTACATAAAGTCCAGAAGACCTTATATCAATTTAGCTTCTGAATACATATGTGTTGTTTTACTATGTAAAACTATCTTAACTTCTCATGGCACTAGGCAACTCTAAAATATAGTATAACATTTCCAATCTGAGTTAGTAGAGTGAATTTACTCCTCTGGGAATTCTCTATAACAATTGAAATATAGGTGGAATAACTTTACACTTTATAATTGTTAGATCTGACAAGGCCTAAAATCATCTTGTTTAATTTTTTAATTATAAAGATATGGTAACTGAAACACATGGAAAGGGAATATTTTTTTTAAAGATCACAGTTATTTAATTAGGGTCCAATACTAGAAGCCAAGTCTCTACATTTTTAGTTATGTGTTTTGTGTGGTAAGGAAAAAAAATAAGGTATCCCTGGATGGCTTGAAAGGCATTATTTCAATTATTAGATGATTAAACTCATATTCTCTATCATGATGTAATTTGTACAAATATACAGGTCTTCCAAAGGACATCTGAGTTCTATTCTATTTGCAGCTTTATCTTAAGTGACCAACTGACATATCAGGATCTAGGCCTTTTGATTGATAAACACCAAGACCCTCACCTCTCAGGGGGTAACAGCACAAAGGCTCAGAGGTCTAAAATATTTTCCTACCTTGCTTCCTGTGGTGGCAAGAAAAGAAAGGCAAAGTCCAGAACTGTAAAACTAAAATTTCTGGATTTTCCTGGTTATTGATAATGAATTTTCTATAAATTGGCATCTTTCTCTTAAACATAGTTAGAGATCATTTACAGGCCTAGACTTCAGATTCTACTCCCAGGAGAAAATAGATATACCAGTACAGATCAACAATTCATGTGTAACATATTTTCTAGTTTTGGTCAGTTCAGACAGATTAATTGGCTGATCCATGGTTACCCAGGCTTTCCTGACTATGAGACTAACATATAAAATATAATTGTTATGTTTCTTTAACCTTATGCTGATATATTATAATATCCATAAAGAAAAGAAATTCATCCCATATAAATGCTATTTTTCCCAGTGCCTATCCTAGTGCTCTGTAGCCTAATGGATAATATTAATGCTTATAGAAATTGGATGAATGAACTCAAAGTTGCAATAAATGAATAATAAAATATTTATATTAGGTTTTGAGGGTTACATTCAAACAATCCTCTGAGAATTCTAGTTCTCCCATTTTAAATGTGAAGACATTTTTAGTTTCAATGTTTTGCCCAGTCCTGAAGAAGTAAAAATGTGTCAGGACCCAAGCCCAAACTTTCTCCATTAAGACCTGTACTCTGAACATATTCCTGACAGATTTCAATATCTCTCTTGGGGCTCACACAGTAACAGTAGCTACTGCCCTAAGGGGCAGCAAAGTTCCCTGCTTCAGACAAAATTTGGTTTGTTCAGAAAGTAGGGAAGGAGATCTTCCATTTTAGTACTTTGGCCTTTCAATTACCACAGATCTTTTCCTCAACATGGGGGTTACTCAGTGCTCCTACAGCTGTGTCATAATAATACTTTCCTGCAAATTCAGTTTCTTGTTCTAACAATACCAGTTCTGTCCATCTGAATACCTAAACTCCTGTGACTACTCTGTCCAGCTGATGTAGGCCAGGTCCTTTTAGTTTTATTTTCATGCTCATGAATCTGCTGATGCTTAAATCAGAATACATGGTTCATTGCTGTTCAATATTTTGCCATGGCAATGTTTAGAAATGATGAAAAAGGCTTATTACATTTCTTTGGGATAATTTCTACTCCTACAGCTTTATGAATGAAAAAAAAAATACCAGGCAAGGAGTTATAGTCCCTACCTCTTTCATTTTGCTAAGTATGTTTGCGTGTGTTTAATTTAGAATTTAAAAAAAGTTAAATTACAAAAAAATAAAAGTTAGTCCTGTGTATTCAAAGTTCTAGACTTGAAATGACGAGACTGGGGTTTGATTTCCCCATGCTTATCATTTCCTATTTATGTGAAAATGATCTAATCATATAAGCTTTCTGATTCTCAGCTTTCTAATCTAAGAAGCTGAGAAAATCATGTTTATTTTACATAATTTATAAAAAAAGTTGTTAGAAAAATGATATTTATAAGCCATACCTACACATATATGTACATATATATACACATATTGTATCCGTGTGATTATGAGATGCCATTATAATTTAGAAACTATATTTAGCTTAGTTTTTAATGATTCTTTTATCTTCTCAAGCAAAAATTTGCTAAGAAGAAAATTAAAAATTAATTATGAATTGTAATCTCTTGAAGTGTGTTCCTTTAAAAAATGGCCTTTTGATTTAATTTATGATATTCAAATGTACAACTGACATTTATTGATCATTTTCATTAAAAAGACATATATTTGTAAGGCAGTTGAAGAAAGAAAAGAAAGCTTGAAAGAGCTGATATAGAAAAGGTAATAGAGTCAATTAAAGAAGAGTAAGGAGGTTGCCTTGCGGTAAAGAGGAATTAGTGGATATTAAAGGCCTTAATTTTATAGTTGATCCATTTGTCACAGCTGAATGACTCTATTCAGCACTTTGCACATGTAAATATAATCCATATACATATATAATATCTGTGTGTGAGTATTCTCCATGACCCAGATTTACAATAGACAAACAAGGATTTGTTTTTTTAAGAAATATTTTTAAATTATCAAAATCATATGCTAACAATATTTGCAGAAAATGACAATATACTGTAATCATTTATGTTAAAATCATTAAAAATACCAATAACAATACAATTTCCTTAATAAGATGACATATATTTTTTTCTAAAATCAGAAGCAATCACTATTTATAATAGATATACATAAAATTTTCCTGAAACAACCAGAGTAAAAAAAGGATAGTCACCATTTCTACAATTATTTGATCAAGCTAGAATTGATGATAGCAGTAATTGAAAGAAATTAATGGAATAAATGTCTTTAAAGATAAGGAATAATTACCCCTATGTAGAAGTAATATTAAAATTTACACATAAAACCTTGGAGAATTTCTGAAATAATTTTGATGAATAGTAATTTCAAAAAAAATCAAAATAAAAAAGAAAGCCATAAAATCAGTTTTTTTGGATGCAAAACAAAAACAAAAATTAGGAGGAAGTAAAATGAAGAAAAATCCTATTAAAATCAAATATATGTGTGTGAGTGTGCATTTTTCTGTGTGTATATATGTATGAGGACTGACATACCAAGACACACAAAGGATTCAAATAAAACTAAAAAAATAATTTTCATAAAAAAATAAAGGAAGGTAGAGTATGAGAACTAGCATTTGTGTTGTGTTTAGCATTTTAAAATTATCTAAATTTAGATAACCCTGGAAGTGAGGTGATATTTTTCACATTTTATAAGTGAGGAAACTTAGAATTTAAATGACTAGTCCATCAAGTATAAAGATGGCTTGCTCAGTTATCTATATCAGATAAAACAAAAGCAACAAAAATTATAATATCAACAAGGATATTAAATATCAATTAGAAATTAAAGTTTTGATTGAAATAATATTTGACAAAAATAAACTCACATGCCCTAAGTGCAACAGCATCCCAATTCAAAAGGAAAAAAATAAATGAATTTGCAAAAAAAGGGAGAAATATTAAGATAAATGAGGAAGTATCCTATCAAACTCCTTTTTATGAAATATAGTTCTTATATATAAAAAAGGAAAGGGTATTTATGTCAATTAGAATTAGGCTAGACATGAACTGCGTTCTCCCTGACTTCAGGTAAAACACTCTATCCTCTGAATTCCCTAGGAGGTATTAAGTAATCAAAGAAAAAGCCATTGCTGATGATTGATTCACAATGATATAACAAAAATGATATTAACCAATTGTACTAGATTTAATTCCATACTAAACAAATTATAAACAATACTTTTATTGAAAGACAGTGACATTAAAGAAAAGCTAAACATAGTTTCCTCTAAAACTAACCCCAAAACAAACAAAAAATACAATGGGGAGGAAAAATCTAACTAGACAAAATTTTAAAATATACAATATGATAAGTTTAATATAAAAAAGAAAGAAAAAATAGCAAAAGATCATACTATAGGCAATGTGGCCGTAGTTTAGCCAATTTATAGCGCAATGGGAGAGGAGGTTCAATAGGACCATTACTAAGAGACTCAATCTTCTTTCTCTGAGGACGGATATTGATATTGTAAGAGATTAAGCAATGAGGTAATTTGGTAAGTACATCACACCTGTGAGAGGGCAGGGCCTGAAGCTGGAAAAGATCCTCCAGAGTTGCCTATGATAAGTAGGAGATGCAGAGCAGAGGTAAGATGTGACTCAGTGCACAAGCCAACAGAGAGAAAACATAAAACAACATCAGGAAACTCTCTGTTCTGAGGAGGTTGACTGATATGTATAAAACAAGAGTTGCCTCCTTCCAAGGGAGATAAGCCTTCAATCATTGGTTGGAAGGAACAAGCTTCTGCTGGGGCCCTCCAGATCTTGAAAACACTCAGCAGCACCCAAACTTCTTACACCTGGTTGAGTGAGCAACCAGCATTCTCCCTATGCCTAAACAAAACTAATAATTGCCCTGCTGGGGCTTTCTGGAAGGAAAAGGGGCAACAAACATACTATTGGTTTCTTTCAAACAGCTCTTGATTCTTAGCACAACTCTTATTTTATAATATCAGGCAAACATGTCAGATCAAAGAGTTCTGTTTGGTTGCTTTTTATGATAATAAAGCCTCTTCCCTCAGAGAACCATGAGTTAAGCAGTTACTGGAAAAAAATTAATAATTACAATCATGATCAATTAAAAATTATACAGAATCAGTTGAATTATTTCAATTCTCAGTTTAGAAACCTTGAGGAAAAACTATGAAGAAGAATGAATAACTTAGAAAATAAAAAATTCCAAATAAGTGGATACTCTGAAACACAAATTTAACTCATAATTTAAAATATGAAGATATTAACAATAAAAGAAAACCAAAAGATTATCTTATTTGATGCTCACATTAACCTTGTGAACTAGGCACCATTATTATATTACAGATGAAGAAATTGATATTGTATGAGGAGGTGCAGGGGTGATGGGAGAAGAACTTGGTACCTGAAAGAAGGCAGAGCCTGGAGCTGAAAAAGAGCATGGGTGTGATGATAAGTAGGAGATGCAGAGCAGAGGCAAGATGTGGCTCAGTGCAGAATCCAAAGGCATGAAAGTGCAAGGAAAGACTAGCTGTTTCCCTAAAAATCTCTCTAATTTTAGTAACACTGGAGTTTTCCTCATTTTATCCAATTGCCTACAGAACCAATAATAATGGAGAATCTAGTCCAGCTCAAGAGACAGCAGTTCTACCTGGCTTGAAATATATGGATGCACAGCTCCTTGGAGTAAATAAAACATTGCCTGGAAGTCCTGTCACACATCAATTTTGAAGAATCAGAAGATTGATTTTTTACATTTGCATAAAGAGAACAGTGAATAGCATCCCTTCAACAAGAAGATAAAAAGGGTACAAGTTAATGAGGCTTGTTAATGACAAGAAAAGATGTGAAAGGACTAGCTGTCCCAGAGCTGCTAGAAGAGCATATGGAACTAGAAGCAATTTGAGCAGCTGGAGGAGAGAGTTCATAAGCTTGAATGTCCAAATGAAGATCTCAGAAACAAACTAATTTTAGCTAACCAACAACTTCAATTCTGAGGTCATAAACACATGCCATGAAACCACATACAATCACCTGTTAACACAGGACTGAGAAAAGTGAGTGAGAAAAGTGGAGTGGCTTCTAGGAAAGTCCAAGGGAAGGCATAATTTAAATGTGTTTAAAACTTTACAATTATTAGAGTTTATTTTTTTTCTATTTCATTCTGCTCTGGTGTTGGATTTAAAAAGCTAGAACAGTTTTTCATTCTTGCTTTTCATTAATTTCTGCATTTGTAATATGCTATTTTGGTAGCTTCAGCTTATATAAAAACAATTTATTATTAAGAATAAATGAATTATATTACATTTGTTTTTCAAGAGAAAAGTGAAAATTAATATGTGTAATACACCTAATAAAGAACAAATTCTCTATAATTGTATTTTAAAGTAAACTTTGAGAATCCTATATTTGTTTAATAAGAGAAAAGCTTTGAATTTAGGTAAGCAAGTGGATGAAATTAATTTGTTTATCTTTAAAGTCTTAAAACTGTGTTTTTTAATGAAAGTTTAATGAACTTTTATAAAGTTATAACATAGATCTTCAATATAGTTTGCTAGGTACTAAATAATAATTTTTCCCCACTATAAGATGATAGCACTTTCTACTTTTTAAAGCTAAATAGCAGAGGTAAAGTGCTCTTAACACAGTAAGGAACACCAATTCCAAATCATTTAGATATACTTTAAATCAATTCTTAATCACCTCAATTATTTTATTTACAGTGAAACAGAAATGAATCTATTTGTTTCAAATAACAAAAAACATTAATTAATATCTGATTATAACTTAATTCTTAAAAATATTTATATGTTCTGTAGTAAAAAAAAAAACTTTCTAGCTATTTCCTTTATACAGGCATCTCTTTGAAATCTATGAGCATTGTTAAATGGAAGATATAGATAAGCAAAGAAAGAACTTAGTCATTCACAGCAAATTGGTTTTGGAAATAGATTTTATGGAAACGTTAAGTTATGACCCACAAAATAGAATGCTACCCTTGATTATTTTCATGACTTGAACAAACTGTTTGATCTCTTTGACACAGTTTATTTGTCAGCAAAATGGAAATGATAACTGTGCATTATGTAATGATATATGTTAAAGACACAATTAACATGGTATAGAAGAAAGAAAAGGATATTAAGAATCACATTCTTATCTCAACTAGGTCATTAGCTATGTAACTTTGGATAAGTCATTTAGGGATATGTTCTTTTAGGGATACTTTCTTCTACCAGAGAATTAAACAATGCCTATAAGTGATTATTGATATTTGTTTTAATTTAATACTTTACCAGAAATTATTGAATTTTCAAATAATTCTGCTGACTTATATGATAGGGGTAAAGCATGAAAAGATATAGTTGTCAAAAATGTTTATCATTATCATGGAGAAATTCTTAAATGATATTTAAATGATAGGTGAGATCTACCAAGTGCTTTTTTTTTTGCAAATAATGTTATGTGGATTATAACAAGGCCTTGAAGAGTGTAGGACCACTGCAGTGAAATTCATTATTACTCAAAAGAACTGAACAAAAATCCATATAAGAAGAAAAAGGATGTTGGTGAAAAATTGTGGCAAATCTGAATTTTCAGTTGAATGAACAGTCCATTATGGTAGTACATTGGTGTGTGTGTGTATGTGTGTGTGTGTGTGTGTATAATGTGTGTATGTACATATATAAATATATGTTTTATATATTCATATTATGTATGTACATATAATATGTTTGTGAAAACTTTTACAACACAGATGAGGAATTGGTCCCAGAATTGAATTAGAGGTTGATAGTTGTCACAAGTCTTTTTGAAAAATTACCCTTTGCTTTCAACAGTCGTAAGCAGTTCCTTAACACAGAGGTCCAGATTTTTTAACATAACTATTTTCCTAGAAATGATGTGTATTCACAAATAATGTAACATTACAATTTGAAAAATATCAAACTTTGGGTAAAGAATGAAATATAATGTCCCCAATATATTATATATTCAGTGAGGACCTACACATGCAGGAAGTAGCATGAGAGATATAATTGAGAAAATGTTTGAACAAATAAAGTAAGTTGATCAATCCCATGATGTCATTATATGGACACTTGAACTGCTCTACTGGTATCCATGAAAGGAAAAAGGATAAAGGAAATTGTCTAATGTGTTAATGAATCCTTTGTAAAGTATTTAGACACAAGTCTCAGGAGATGAGACTTCAAAAATGTGTTATGATTCATGATGAAAGAACCATGTCAATAAAATCACAGATCCATTGAAATATTAAATTATAATGAATTAAAGAACATTTTCATGGACTTTGTATATTTTAAGAAATTTTAATCACTAATGGGATTATTTCCTTACTTAGTATGTTAATTTTGGCATAGTATAGATGTCTTTTTTAAAGGTTATTTTCTATCACTGATAGCCCAATTTTTTAGGAAAGAAATGGATAGTTGTTAAACCAATAATAATGACAATCAGATGAGACTAACACAATGTGAAAAAAAAACTTATTTGCTCCACCATTGAAATAATTTTATGATAATCTATAAAGAATACCTTACATTTAGCAACTAGTAAGAAAGGTGAAAATCCTATCACGCTATTGAAAAATGAACATTTCTAATGCCATTAAACTTGATTGCAAGCTTACAAAGCTCTACAATGATCTAGAATCTTAGTTCATTAATAAATATTTCAAGATATTTAAAAATTTACTAAATAATTTCTGCTCTATATTTTGTTCCACTTCATTCTTCAAAAGAAAAACTAACACTAAACAAGAAAAGTATGCAAGTAAAAGTGTTAATTTTATGTTATTGATGACTTTATAGAATATTATTTGTAATTTTTTGAAATTTTTTCTTGAAACATTTAATTGTGAGTTTTTCAATAAAACTGAAAATTATTTTTATAAAGTAAGCAACTGATTTACCTTTCATGTAAATATAGATTTCATCATCTGCTTTAAAGCAAGATATATTCATGAAGTCTTATTTATATTTTAAGATAATTAATTTAAATAACAGTAATATTCCTATTCAGTTGCTCATAATTACAAGAGAAAACAAACAAAATAAACCCAATGTCTTCTAGATAATTCAATTTTTGCAATAGAATTTATTTATTATTTCTAAGATTCATGATACCATGGTTTATGTAATCTCAACATGGGGGGGGGGCAGGAATATCAAAACACACACTCAAAAGAAGTAAAAGTCAAAGCTCCTATAGTCAGATGATGGAATATCTCAAAAACACTGAGCAAATCAAGTAAGAGAGAAAGGAAAAATTGGGAAGAGGAATGAGTGATGTAAGAAAAACCATGATCACCATTTGAGATCTAATAAATCTTTTTGGAAAAATATGCTATCTGGCTATATTTTATGTGACAAAAACCTTATTACTGATCCTTATTTAATTACAGATATCAATGTAATGGATAACCAAAATATGTACCTACCTGCCTTTTTAGCACTGATGTCTATTAGAATCACATCAGCAAACTGAAAATATTTGTTTAAAGGCTAATTCACTTGCCCAGATTCACCAGGTTATTATTCTGTGGTAATGAGAATATTTTTTCTAAACTTAAAATATTATGCATAGTAGTTCTTTTTATGTGTATAGACATTATATAAAATATGAAATCATTTAAATCCATGGTTAAATGCATAAACTTTTGTTATTATATATTTTCTCAACCAAGGAATATTCTTAATAGAATTTATATTATCATAAAAATATACGAACATCTGCAATATTTTTAAAGAGGGAACATCTGCATTGAAAAAGGCTAAGATTTTTATTAACAAATTATTCTTATCTTTAATCTTTATTTAAAGTGACTTCATACTTTCTAAAACTGTTCAGTTGAGGTACACTATGTTTGTAGTATTTGACTGATTCATTAGATTTTAAAAGTTCTGAATAGGGAAATGAGAACAGCTAGTTACAAAAAGTCACCTAATTGAATCTCAAACATATTAACAATTTACTGGCATTTTCCCAACTAAGTAAACATTTGGTTTGTTCTAGAAGATCTTCTATGATCTAAAGATTATATAATGAAGGAGTAACATTTGGTAAAGTTAGGTAACATGACCTCCATTGCCTGGAGCAATTTTGATGTTTCCCTTATTATTTTAAATGGTTGCATTTTAGCAGAATTTGGCTTGTCTGGAAATTAGCAGAGAAAAGAAATGTTTTGCATTTTAATGATTAAGTTTTCTCCCATGAAAGTATATCATTTTGAACAATTATTTTAGGAAGATCTTGGATAACTTGCTGAGATAGAGAACAAAGAAGATTTTGAGAGACCTTTATATACTATCATGTCATGATTGAATGAAGAAAATGATTGAAAAAAATTCCTTCAGTCACAGTTAAAAAATAGGAGATAGAAAGGATAGCTGTCTTTTGACTGCCAGGTGAATGAGAAAATTTAATTGTTGTTTTTCTTGGCCCCAAAAGGTGGAATTAGTAACAAGCAATGGAAGATGCAGAAAGGAAAATGTTTCATGAGAAAAAAAGGTTTGCATGTTTGTGTAAGTATAATGTTTATGTGTGTGTGTGTGTGTGAATGTTTGTATAACCTAACAATTAGAACTATCTAGAAGTAAAATGAATTCCTTTTAAAACTTGGAGGTAATAATTTCTCCCTCAAGCAAAAATTAGACACTGTATGACATATCTGGGAGAGAAGTAGTTTTAATCAACTGCTGCTAAAGGACTTCTGAGATCTCTCTCAACCCTGAGAATCTGTGACTTTGAAAAATTTGGAGATATATTCCAAATATTCCTTGTAACATACAAATATATGAGACAGTGCCTTTGTGGTATCTATCTTTAAATGAACAATTATGTCAAAGTTAAATGTTATGGGGGAAAAAGTCACTTTCATCATGGATCTTAGGAATATTTTGTTGTTAAATATAAAGAGAAAGAATAACCTTTAATTTCCCAGAATCCTTCTTGCTTCTCGCAACTTATCTAGCTCTTAAATTTTGTCAATGGCTCAAAAATAATGTGGCAATAAGTACACTTATTGGAAGTAGGGCTATACATAGAATGTCAATATAATAGCAGGAGTTGCTATTAAGGTAGTGAATTGATAATTCAATTTTAATTAAGTGACTTGAAGCAAAAAGACATGTGAAATTCTTTGCCTTCACTCTCAGTTTCTGGTAGGAAGATTTAGATTTAAACTTTAGTAGAATCTCTTCAGTTGGGTTTTAAGGAAATCTGAAATCATAAGAAACTCAGCATGCATCAGAACAGGAAAAGCATTTTCTGTGCCTTGTTAATTACATAATTGGCAAAAAGCAAAAATTGTATATTGCCTGTTTGTTTTTTGTTTTCAGGTTTATGCAAAACCTTCAAAAGTTTTCTCTATTTTTAGTATGTACACAGCTATTACTCAATCCTCATATTCTGTTGCACCATGTTGGCATTTTCATATTTAAAATGCTACCACCTGTCTTTGGTGGGAAGTCCTAAGAGACTTTTCTTCTTTATTCAAATTCCACTTCTTTGTTTTAAACACACTTAGACACAATCCAACAGTTTCACATTATGAATGGAATCGATTCATTTCTTCCCTCAGCATACAATGGCCTTTTCCTTATAAATGACACTCTCTTTTTAGGACTTTTTATAAAACATGTTTGTAAATGGTACATAAAACAATGATATCAAATGAATCTAAAAGTTAGGGAAATTTTTTTGAACTAAGGGGAAAATTGTTCATTGAGTAGAACCATCCATCTACAGAGAGAATTCATGTCAACTTAAGGAAGTGGTAAGCAAATGTAGTTACAGATTTAGAATATGTAGTATCAAATAAGTTAAGCAAACAGAACTCACATCTTTGAGTAAATTATCTTTTCAAGAAACTGATAACCCTATCTATTGATTCCTTTTATGGAAACATCTTCCAGTGTATATAGTCAAATCTAGCCACTCACCTACCTTATAAATATTAATTTATAGCTAATTAGTCTTTAGAAATTTTGCTACACATGTCTGCCCCATCAAAGCTTGCATGCTAATTATAAGTAAATGCACCTTCCCTGTCTGTATAAGAAAATGATAGTTTAATCTTAGGACTGTCACTTCTCATTGAAAATGATGGTTTCTGACAGCATTGTGTCAAAGGGAGCTTGTCAGTGTGGGGTACTTCAAAGACTTTCAGGTTCCTAATTGACAAAACAATAAAACAAAGAGACAATCAGCAGCTTAGTGAATAGCTTCATTTCTATGCTTTTCATTTGGGATTTTCAGCACTTCTGAATCTCCTTGAATTCCAATGGTAATTTATCTTCTTAAAATGGACAAATTTCTAAATTTCTGGGTAGGACATTCACTGTCTTATAGACACTTCCCTTTTCCGAGATGATGACATGATAGTTCAGAGATTTTTTTTTGAATGATCCTATCTTGATAACTTTCAAATATATTTATGTAGGAAGAAGCAATTATGTTTCTCTGCCTACATCCTGTGAATTCTAAGTCTCCTATATGAGAAAAGTGACAGTCTGGCTCTTTATAAAGAATAATTAGGGGCAGCTAGGTAGCACAGTGGATAGAGCACCAGCCCTGAAGTCAGGAGGACCTGAGTTCAAATCTGGTCTCAGACTCTTAACATTCCCTAGCTGTGTGACCTTGGGCAAGTCACTTAACCTCAATTGCCTCAGCAAAAAACAAAACAAAAAAAAAGAATAATTTAAAGAATCTTGGCCAGTGCCAATATGGTGCACTTCTTCATATCAACTATCTCTTGGCTTCTTTATTTTCCCATGATCAAACTCACAATGCTACTTATAGTCGTAGTTGGTTTTGCACATGCAAGAAAAGCCATATAAAAAGTTAATTACTTTTTAAATTATTTTGCCATATTATTTTTAAAGTAATGAATCTGAAGCACACTAGATTTGGAATCAAAAAACACGCATTTAATTTCAAGATTTGGCAAATATTAACTGGATTATCAATTTGGAAAAATTATTAGCCAAACAAATCCCTTCCAAAACTTTTATTTTCTCATTGGTAAAATGAGGATAAAAGCATGTGTTATATAAACTTTGCAGAGTTCTCTGATAAAATGAGATTTCATGCACATATGTATATATAATTTGGATATATATATATAATTTGGGTATATGTGTGTATGTCTATATGTTTGTATACACACATTATACACACACACATACATACTTCTGGATATGCATATAAAGGGAACTTAGAGTAGACAGAGAGATAATTGGGTTCAAATCCTTTTCCTGATATATAGCCTGGACCTATGATTTCATGGGAATTGCCTGATAGACAAAACTTCCTTACTGATATAGATGGGCAGATCCCTTTAATTTACAATCCTAAAAAACTTCATGGATCTCTTTGAGATTAAATATGTTAACCAGGGACATAGAGTCAGTACATATCAAAAGCAGACTTTCTCATTCTGAGGCTAGCTCTCTGGCTCTCTACCTCATCTTGTTATATAAAGTCTAAAGCCCACACATATACAGACACACACATATATATTTTCTCTATATATAGATATCTGTGTTTATTTTCCTATATATGATAAAATATGTAGTTATACATACATATACATGCAGCATTATCTATTTTTTAAACTTTACAACTCTAAGAAAGTATTAATAGAAAAGTATTAATAATTAATAATAATAATAATAAAATAATTAATAAAAGTATTACAACTTAAACTCTGAAGAGTAGTCAAGGATAGGATAGGGATAGTGACTGTAAAATACCAGGGGAAATCCAGAGAAACATAACTAGGGTTTCATTTTTTTAAAGAGGGATTTACATAACCTTTTGACAATTATATCAGACTACTATGCTTATAATTTTCTTTTACATTATCCTAAGCTGAAAATGGGATATTGTTTTGAATGTGAGTGTGTGTGTGTGTGTGTGTGTGTGTGTGTGTTAGTTAGACATTTTGGTAATTTGATGAAGCCCCTGGACAAAATAATGTGTTTTTTTTTAATTCATTGAATAAAATGCATGAATTAAAAAATGAAATTTTTTACAGAGAATAAAAAGCTTGCTTTTCCCCTTGAAGGGCATGCTTACTAATTTAGACACCTGCTCTTGCAAGAACATGAAATAAAATCTTTCTTGGATTCATCAGCATGCCAATAGAGTTTTGGGTAAGATGCTTGTTACTCACTCTACTTAGAGCTGGAAAGGACATTAACATTGATAAGTTAGATGTCATGTTTTATATGTAGGAATTAAAGTCCCCATAACCCAAGCTAAATCAAAAACCTACTCTATATCCTTGGCTTTATTTATTTGTTTTTTGGTTCATATTCTTCAGAACTATGAGCCCTCCTTTCCCATCTAATGCTTCTGTGTCTATTCCCACTCTGATCCCATTTGTATGATATTTTTACCTTCTACCCCATGGAATTGTCATATTGTTGATGCTAATCTCAAACATATGATATAAATTTCCCATGTTAAAAATATATAAACAATTTACCCATATGAAGTTCCCTGAAAATGAACTTTGATATTGGCTTTTATATGTTAAATTTTCTATTAAGTTCAGGTTTTCTTGATAGAAAGTCCTGAAAATATGTAAGTTGGCTGAATGTCCATTTTTCTCATTCAAGATTATAGATAATTTTGCTGAATATGCAATTTTTGGTCACAGGTCTAGCTTGTTTTATTGTCAGTAGATATGATTGCAGAAATTGTGGTATTTTATTGTGGCTGCTGCTAAGTCCTGTATAATTCTAATTGTAACTCTAGCATATTTGAATTGTTTTTTTCTTATTTCTTGCAAAATATTTTTTTGATCTGGGGAGTTTCAAATTTCGACAATAATGTTCCTGTTTGTGTTTTCCACACAGGATCTCTTTTGAAGTGGTGATTGGTGGATTTTTTTCCTATATCTACTTTCCCTTCAGGTTCTCTCACTACAGGATATATTTCTTGGGTTATTATTTTTCTGCTTTATTGTGTGACCATAAATTGGTCACACAATTTTAGTCAGTCCAATTATTATTATTTTTTCTCTTCTTGATCTGTTCTCCAGATCTGTCATTTTTCTTCTATTTCACATTCTGTTCTATTTTTTCATTGTTTATAATCTCTTTTGTTATTTCTTGGTTTCTCATAGCTTTACTAGACTCCCCTTGGCCAATTACATTTTTCAAATAGTTATTTTTCATCTTTGAGATGCTGTATCTCCTTTTTCTAGTTGGTTAATTTTTTCCCCATAATCTTGTTTGTCTTGGATGGTTTTTTTTTAGTTTTTCCTCAATGTCTTTCACTTGATTTTTAAATTCTTTTATGTGTTCTATGAATTCTCTCTGGGCAGTGTGCCATTTTCCAGGTCATCTGTTTTTCCAATGATATATTTCACTTTTTTTTTCATTTCTTGATTCTTTTTAGTTTGTTTTGAGTGATTCTTGCTATCTCATTAAGTCATTAGTTTCCATTTGCTCTGTTGTAGTTT
Organism: Myrmecobius fasciatus; assembly: GCA_023553655.1. Classification (NCBI taxonomy): domain Eukaryota; kingdom Metazoa; phylum Chordata; class Mammalia; order Dasyuromorphia; family Myrmecobiidae; genus Myrmecobius; species Myrmecobius fasciatus. The sequence goes on along the minus strand of JAJPUD010003699.1, from coordinate 35,803 downwards.
TTAATGTATGATTTTCTTTAGTTAGCTTTTGTATTTCCTTTTCCATTTGGTTAATTCTACTGTTTAGGAGTTCTTTTCTTCAGACAATTTTTTTTCCTTCCTTTTCCAAACTGTTGACTCTTTCATGCATACCTCTTATTTCCTTTCTCATTTTTTCTTCTACCTCTTATTTCCTTTTTGAAGTTTTTTGTTTGTTTGTTTTTGTTTTGTTTTTTAATGAGCATTTACAAAAAGCTCCTTTGGCCTTAATACCAATTTATATCACTCTTTGGGATTTCCTCTGAGGACATTCTGTCCCCTCTGAATTGGTGTTTTGGTTTTCCCTATCACCATATTAGTTTTCTAGGGTCAAGATTATTTTCTGTTTCTTGCTCATTTTCTTTCCTTTTCTTTTGGTATTTACTCTTTTTTACTTTTATGGTTAAACTCTTCTCCTGGGGTAAAGGGAGTGCTGTCCCAAGTTTCCTGTGCAGCTCTGAGCCTTGTCTTTGACCTTGTCTTTGAGCACAGGGGCCCCTTGTGTTTCCAGGGGGTAACTTTGCCTGCTCTTTTCAGGAAATAGCCTGGTTTCCTAAAGTTTGTCTTCTGAGCTGGGACTGGAAGCTGCCCCACTGATTTGCTCCTCTCCTGAGCCAGAACTAAAGCTCTTAGTTGCTGCTTTGCTGTGATTAAGATCCTTTCACTGACTTTCTCAGAATTTGTCTGAGATTGACCTTTCTTGAAGTTTTTCCACTGTATCATTAGCTGGAGAGTGCTTTCATTCCGTTAGACTCTATTCAGAAGCAATGCCAAGGAAATCATAAAGGAGGGGAAAGCACCCTCATGTGCAAAAATGTTTGTAGCAGTTCTTTTTGTGGTTTCAAATAATTGGAAAATGAGCAGATGCCTATCAATTGGGGAATGGATGAAAAAGTTGTGGTGTATGAAGATAATGGAATATTACTGTTCTATAAGAAATGGTGAACAAATTGATTTTAGAAAGGAAGGCCTGGAAACATTTACATGAACTGAAGCTGAGAGAAACAAATAGAACCAAGAATACACTGTAAATCATAAGAAGAAGAATGTGAGATAATCAACTATGAAATACTTGGTTCTTCCCAGAGGTTCACTGATCCAAAGCAATTGTCATAGACTTTGGGCAGAAAATGTCATCTGAATTCAGAAAAAAGAACTAAGGAGAATAAATGTAAATCAACACATGCTATGTGCACTTCTTTTTTTTTCTATTTTTTATTTTTCCCATGGTTTTTACCTTTTGCTATTATTTTTCTCTCCCAATTTCATTCTTAAAGTAACATATATTAAAATAAATAAATTTAAAAAATAAAAACTTTGTAACATCTGTACCTAGAACCATATCAGTCATGTATGAGAGATTTGATAAATGCTTGTTGAAATGAAAAAAAAGAAAAAAGCTGTTAGTTTCCTCAACAAATTTTTTCAACCAATGATTATGCAGATCCAATGATATGGAGCTCTCATTTAGTCTACCAGTGTGTGAAAAGTAAAGCCATGTTAACATTTTTAAAGTTGTTTTTTTTTTTTAATTTCTGCTCCCTACTCCTCTCCATTCAGTTTAGAATAACCATTTATGTGCAAATTGTTGGTCTTAGTGTAAACATAGTTATTATATAAAGCTGTAAATTAAGTTAGAAGGCTTATTTCTGCTTTCTGCTTAGGGGTAACAACAGAGTGACTGGGGGAAATTCTTGCAATATTAGCAGATGAGAATGGCTACCTTCATATATGGTTAATCTGTGTTAAGTAAGGTATAGTAGAAATAGTGAAGGGCTTGGAATCAGCAAAGATAAGGACTGACATCCTAGTTCTCATAAGTTGGAACCTAGGGTTCACGTGGCTTATCTGACCCTCATTTTATTATTTGAAAATTGTGAATAAGGCCAGAAGGTAGAAATTGTACCAGGACTCAAATTCTGCTCTGGTGTGTAAATTCACACTATTCATTTAATCTTCATGGAACTTAGTTCACCTATCTGCAAAATGAAGGAATTTGATCTGAAATGAAATAATTTAACTAGAATGTTTACCCTGGAAAAGAGAAGACACAATGCATAACCAACAGAAAGGAAGTGCATGAAGATTCTTATATTGAAGGATTATAGTTTTTAGAAAAATAAAAACTTAACAAATTTTAAAGTACAAATAACATTCTCAGGGCTATGGTACAAAAATGTATGCCCAGAAGGTTTGAAAAATAGTAAAGTTATGATTGATAGAATCCACAGATTGCTAATTAAGAAGTCAATCATAAAGAGCAGGACAGTTTTGTTACTATATCGTTAAATTTAATATATGCTTAAAAAACTTGGAGAAAGAAATATCTGTCTTTAAGAACTGGAAGACTTGCCAGTAACAGATGAGAGGAAAACAAATACTCAGAGGCTCTAAAGGCTATCAGTATCAAAAGAACAGTCATTTAAGGAATATGAATGAATGGATGCCATATCTAGGTGTTTCACTGAGTCAGGTATTGGGTTTGAGGGTACTGGGGCTTTCTTCTTATCTAGTCTTAAGTATTTAGTGGGTGTTTCCTCTCAAACTGAGAGCTGTTAAAGAGTTTGATTTACAAAATGCCAAGGTCTCCCACTGTCTCTGGAGCTATCTATGAGCAATATCTTGCTTCTGGACCCAGATGGCTCTGGAGGGGAAAGTGAGGCAAGTGAAGTTGCCCATCCCTCCCTCACTTAAATACAATTCACTTACATACCATGGCATCACCCCCTTGATGTCTTGGTTCTCTTTAAGAAAAAAGGATAGACTGCAACAAAAAAATGCCCAATTTAATATTATCTCTGCTCTTTGAATTATTTTTTTGTCTACTCTTTACTATTTTCTCCTAGTCCTTCATTTCAAATACTCCCCAAGTTATGGTCTTAAACCTATCTTAGTTCTGAGGAATTTTTTGTTTGTTTGTATTTTTTTTTATCATACCCCCAATTATGCCATTTCTTTCCTCCTGGGAAGGCTGTGCTTTCCCAAATGAAGCCTGAGTATAATTTAGCTATTAGCATCTCCCTGTGCCTATCTTGTTCTTCTGTTCTATGAAAATGGCAATAGTTGGGTTGTTTGGAGAAGGAAATTGATATTTTTAATATTTGTCATACTTTCATATTTTATACCAGCAACAAATACCTGCATGGTGACTTTTTCTAGTGTCTTCATATACATATATGATCAGAGTGAAAATCACTGATAATCTTCACAAAAGCTGCCAAAATCATCTTTTTAAGGCTTGTTTTTGTTTTTCAATTGCTCCAAACTTGCAATTTTTCCTACTCCATCTTTGGGGGAAAAAATCCCCAGCCTGGTCTTCAAGTTACTTTATGTACTGGGTCCCATCCATCTATCTAGATTTATTTCATAAACTCTTCTTCTGGAACTCTGTATTTTCATCAGAGTGGACTCCTGATTATTCCATAAAATTAAAATAGCATCTCCCACTTACCTCTGTGAATTTTCAAAGGCTATTCATTATGCTTGGAATGGAATAATCGTTATTACCATCTCTCTTAATTCATTTGCTCAGTACAATTTTATTAAGTTCCTACTTTGCATAAAGCACAACAATGTTTGAGTGATTGAATATTTTCAAAGCCCTGGGTTATCATTTAAAATACAAATAAAAAAATTTCCTTGGTCCTTTAAGCTTAGTTCTTGGGCACCCAGAGATTTTTAGCATCTATATGGTTGAGCTCAAAGAAATCTGACAAAGGAGGGAGTACTAAAAACAAAGGCATTCAGGAAAGGCTCCCCATATGAAGTGATGCTTTCCTTCAGGAAAGTGAGAAAACTAAGAAACAGAGAAACTAAGGAAACTTACCCCTGATATGGGGGTAAGTTTGTGTATAATGAGAAAAGTAAAATTTAAAATACCCAAAATAGGAAAAAAAAACCAAGTAGTTCAAGTTGTTTGGACAATAGAATCCATGGAAGCAATATGAAATCATTGGAAAGGTAGGCTGAGCCAGATTGAAGGATTCTAAATGCCAGTCTAAGAAGTCTGAATTTTACTAAGGAGGCAATGAAGAGTTGCCAAAATTTCTTGGAAATGTCTATACCTGTGCTTGAGGAAAATTACTTAACCATTTGTGAAAAGGATAGATTGAATGAGAAAGAGATGGGAAAATGGGAAAACCAATGAGAAGGCTAGGATTATAACAGCCCAACTGACAAATGTGTGGTGAAAGCCTTAATTAGAGTGTCACCATGCCAGTGAAATGAAGAAGAAAGATTTGAATGATTTTATGAAAATAAAATAGTTTTAACAAGATTTATTAGATAAAATGGATACAGGACATCACTTCATTAGACTTATTTGTGTAAGTATTATTATGTCAATTCCCTCCTCCTCTTACTATCTCTTATAATTACTATTCTGTCTTTATATCTCAAAACCAACCAGTGCTTTGAATAGAATAACTTATTAATTAATATCTATTATATTGAAATGTGTACAATACTAAACAAGAACAGTGTCAGTGCTTATAGACATTATTTTATCTTAGAAAAGTAGCTTTTTTGCTCTACAGAAAAAGCCCATGGACAGTTGTTCCACAAGGTGAAAGAGCTGGACAGAACTTGACTAAACAATAATTTAGGATGATAATTGCTATGTTTTGTTAATATTGCACAATCAATTTTTAGAATACTTTTATAGTTCCAATAGTGTACATTAAAAGTACTACTGCATGATGTAATGAAATTCTTCTTCTTTTTTTTTAATGTTCAATTGAATCTGTGTTCTCCAGAGGGTAGAAAGCTCTAGGTGTAGAACTTGTTAACAAGAACTAATCTGTTTCTGTAGCTCTTTGACCTTGTGGAACAAACTGTCCATGGGCTTTTCTTGGTAAAGATGCTGGCTTGTTTTAACATTTTTTTCTCCAGTGTTTTATAAGGCAATCTTTTAGTTAAGAAATGTCTGTTGCTGTATTTGAACTTCTAGGCCCAGGGCTCTATTCACTGAGACACCATGAGCTTGCCTCTTCATCCTAGAATAGTTTTGGAAAAATGAACAATTTCTCATAAAAAAAATGAGGGAAAAGACTGAAAGACCATAGGGCACATACTAAAATGATAATTTCCTTTGGAACAAACAGTCATTACTTCACTAAATAATAGTAAGGTCAAATAACAGGTACATGCCATTTGATTTGTTTAATGTAATCAAAAGCAATCTTACTTCAGATGGGACCAGTGAAACAGCTGAGATGTAATAATTGAAACATCTTTCTATAGAAAATACTTAACATGAAATCTATTAACACCTGGTTGGGAAAAAAAACATTACTCAAATGGCTAAGTTTAGTAAGTTTGTTTATGGAAATTGAGAGGTTTATGATGATAATTCAAGGCCAGATCATTGCCACAAAAAAGGTACATTAAGGTAATCCTGGTGGAGCACAGACTTAGACAGCAATTCAGAATATTCAAAGAAATGAGAAAAACTGTGTGGTATATCATTGCATGCTGCAAATATTTTGCACCTTTCAAATACTTTGCAAAACATAAAATATAAAAAAAATTGTTAGTGGAGTGGTTCTAAGTATACTTTTCATGAATTGACAAAAGATAAAATTATATCCTAATACTTTTATTCAACTACAAAAAAGCAGTTATACCATACACTTATGAAATAGTCTATGTAGAACATTAAAAATTTAAATTACCAGAATAGCAACATATCCTAGAATTTATTTTGTGTATGTATTCTGTAAAATATGAGAAAATAACAATAAAAATATCAATCATAATTCACATTTGTATTGCAAATAAGGATTATAAATTCCTTTTCTTATAATTCTGTCTTCTCAAAGATTTTCAAGGAACCAATGAATGAATCTCAAACAGTGAAGTTTCAGATCAAGAGAAGTTAGATATTTAGCAGCAGATAGGCCTTTTTTAAGGATGCATCAAGTCATATAACTAGGCAGCCCCCTCTTTATTTGTCTAGCTTTGATAACCAAAGAGTCAACTTTCCTACTGTGCCTCCATGAAGCTTTATGCTACACTGTAGATTCATCTTCATTTATTTGGGGATTAATTCATTTAGTTATTTAAATTTAATCAGAAAGAACCTTAAGGTGGTCATTTAATCTATCACATTCATTTTATGGAAAAAAAGTTCAAAAAATTAAATCATTTATTCAAGGATATATAATAAAGTTATCCTCATACACTGAATCTCTTCTTCCTGTCTTTGTTAGATCAGAGACTCAGTTTATGCCTATATAGATATTAATAGATAAGATTCACATTCTGAAACTCCTCTTCACTGATTCAGATATTTTTTAAAAGACTTTTTTAAGCCACAACTTCCTCCTCTATAAAAGAGAGATGTCAATACTAGCATTACCAATCTTACAATGCTATTCTTATGTCGACCTCAAAATTCTATGTGACTCTGAGTTATTCTTTTGGAAGTTAATGCAATATACTATATCCTTACAAGTGTTTCCACCTCTGCAATTCTCCTATAACAGGATGAATAAATGGACCCAGAATTGAAGAATGCAGACTGTATTCCATATAACTTGATATGGAATAAATGAAGTAGACATAAAAATTCATTACAGAATCACAAACTGGAATGAATGCATCTATTCATGTGGACTGATACACACAGATATTTTAGCAGTTGTTTTTTGGTGCAAATCCTACCATAACTGCACCTTAATACTCTTTTTGCCATTGGAAACTTTATCATCATTCTTCAATTTTTTTTACAAGATAAATACTATACAAAAAAAATCAAAGTAGTTATGGTTTGAAATAATATTTAATGTCTTGAAATCCTTGACCTAGCTTATTAACTTGACTTAGCTATTAGCTAAGCTATATTTTTCCGAAAATATAATTAAAGAGATACAATGTCTTTTAATAATCGATTCTTGTGTCACCAATAATATTTTACTATTGGATCGGCTTTGCTACCTTGAGGCTCACAGTATCCTGAAAATACCTGATTTGCCAGGACAAAGGTGCTAGTAAATAGCAGAGATCTTAAAACATCATTATGAATCCTGAAATATAACAGCAGAGGCCTAGTACTTTCTTTTGTTAGGCAACTCTGAGAATAGTAGTGACCAAATTTGAAGTCTTGCAAATTAGGCAGAATGGCCTTTTAAATAATCTTTTCAGTCTTTGATTTTAAAATAATGATTATTTTAAGCCAAGGAAAGTCATTTTTTTTTGACCTTTGCAAAACTTTTTTTTGGTTCCAAGCTTTTCCCCTCCTTCCCCCCACTGCCCACCCCTAGATGACAGGTAATCTAATACATGCTAAATATGATAAATTATATGACAAATCCAATATATCTATATATATCTATACAGTTATCTTACTGCACAAGAAACATCAGATCTAGAAAGAGAGAAGAAAAAAACAACATAAGAAAGAAAACAAAATGCATGGAAATATTCACAGAAAGCATTAAAATGCTGTGTTGTGGTTCACATTCAGTTCCCTCAGGCCTCTCTCTGGATGTATATGACTATCTTCATTGCTGAACAATAGGAACTGGTTTGAATCACATCATTGTTGAAGAGAACCATGTCCATCAGGATTGATCATAGTATAGTCTTATTGCCATGTATAATGTTCTTCTGGTACTACTCATTTCACTCAGTATCAGTTCATACAAGTCTCTCCAGGCCTCTCTAAAATCATCCTGCTGGTGGTTTCTTACAGAACAATAATATTACATAACATTCATATACCATAATTTGTTCAGCCACTCTCCAATTGATGGGTATCCTTTCAATTTCCAGTTTCTTGCCACTAAGTCATTTCTTTTTAATATGGTCTGTGGTAAGGAGAATAAAATGAAAAAAGATATACAAACCAACCTGTACTTCTTAAACTAGTAATGATGCTAGACATCATCATCATTATTACTATAAATTTCATTATTATTATAATTATTGTTATATCATCATTATTGGTATAAATATATTATAATTTTTAAAATTATACATTTCATCATAATTATGATGATGTCACATCTGGAGACATCTATAAAATAGTGTACTATATCAGTAATTATATTCTGACTGTTGTGTAAAGATTAATACTTCTATCAGAGAGGCAATGAGAAGCAAAATAGAAATTAGAAAATATTAAACATCCTCTGCATACCCTGAAAGTTCTATGATATACTTGAAAATAAAAATATGCTAATTATCTTAGTTTTTATGCTTATTACAAACTATAATGGACATGTACAAAGGAGGAAAATATGACCACTACATATGAATTAATTTCATTTTTTTATATCAATAAAATTTTTCTATCGAAATCAGACTTGTAAGACATGCATAGGAAATCAAATTTTCTTTTCTTTTTTTGCTTTCCACAGTTAAAAATATCTGTAATGATCCTCCCACAAAAAGGGATAGCCAGGAAAATTCATAGATTGTAACTAAAGAAATGACTAGGCTATTTTTGCCTTTTTGCTGTAATAGAAAATTATATTATTATATATCATATGATTAATAAATTGTGAACACTGTTCTCTTATTTGTATTCAGAGGATCAGAAGGTTTGAATATATATTCTTTTGATATGAATTTCCAGTGTAGACTCAGAAATAAGAGTTATAGTCTCTTTTTTGTTCATTTTCCTTTCTTTCCTAATCCTATTTAGATTAATAAGATGAGCACAAACCTAAGACATTTGCTTTTCTGCAAAGATAGGGTATGTGAAATGAAATTTCATACCTTTTATCTAACTATAGATTTTATTGAGAGAAAAGAGAAAATATAGTTTCAAAACAACCAAAAAAATCAAGAAAACCATACAACTTTTTTACAAAAATGAAAACTACTACTAAAGTTCAAACTGGATTTTGAATTTATTTTATTCTACTCAGTAAGACAAAATTGGTTTTGTATTATTTCATCTAATCTAGATATTGCTAAAATAAATCTCTTCTCACAGGCTTTTATTTTGAAACTAATTCTCTGGATTTCCTATAAATTAACTGTTTAAAAGATTCTTAATCCTAAAATCCTAGAAAAATAGAGTAAGTACTACATGCATTCTGATAGTAGTAGCAATTCTATAAACAGGAAATATAGTTAGCAAATATTATTTTGTGCTCTGTGTCATATATTTTGGACTTTAGATCAACAAAGCCAAATTTCTCATTTTACACAGGATGATACAGAACCCAGAGGGATAAATGATTGCTGTGTCAAATTTTTCATTTAAAGCCTTTTTAATAAAAGTCTCTCTGCTCTGTCTCTGTTTCTGTCTCTTTGTGTCTGTGTCTCTTTTTCTCTGTCTGTAGATTATCTCAAATTAGATAAACCATGGATATTGGTATGGTCCAAACTTTTGGTCAAAATAATTCCTTTAAAAATTAATAATGCATGTAGACAATGTTATAGATTTTAATTGTACTTATATCCATTTATTCTGCCTAGGACTGTGATACTTAGGTAAGTCCTGGTTCAGATTATATTAAATTTTTAGGCTTCATTCATACTATTTTATTTTGGAAATTTAAACTGGTATTTCCATCATGAGCTTGATTACTTGACAGAAAGGACACAAAAGGGCAGGAGATGGCTACAGCCACTTTGAGTCCAATAGCAGGCCTTCCTAATATTCAGAAGGTAACTTTACTAGCTGAAGTTTATTTTTACAAATGATTTGCTCATTATTTTTATAAGCACTTCATCTTGAAAAAAAACTAACATAGAATGAAATAGAATGATATACAGGTTGAATGGGTTTTAATGTAAGGGAGTTTTTCCTTCAAAAAAGGATAGAAATAAGGTTCAGAAAAGCTGTTGAAACACTGGCCAAACCATAGTCAAATCTAATAGGGTCATTAAAAGACAAACAAGTTTCCTTATGCCAATATATTTAAATCAGCTCAGTTCAATTCAATGGACTTTTATTAAATATTTTCAATGATTTTATGCCAATCTAGCAGAAGTATATACTGATCCATAGTATTATGAAGTCCATTGAATTTCTTATGAGAACATGGTGCAAAGAAAGCCTCTCTCTCAAAGATTTTTATTATTACATGAAGACAGTAAAATACCTCATATTAATTCAAGTTTTCTCTGATATTACTCCCAACAGATTGGGAAGGAGACATAGTTAAGATAAAATATTTGATTTTTGGATTAAAGAATGACAGATATTTCATTTAGAAGACATCAAAATCTTGTAGATATAATATAATAAGGAAAAATCCTTATTACTAGTATTATTGATTTAAGAGAAACTGGCTAAAGGTTAGAATTCAAGTGTTTATTTGAAATGTTAACATTGGAATTGATATACATACACTTAAAAAGTTGGGTTAGGGGATTTTTTTTTGTCTAGACTTGTCCTGGATAAAATAAATAAAGTCTATCTCATGGAGCATAAGACTCCAATGAGTTCCCAGCAGGAAACGTGAACCTGAACATGTGTGGCTTTTTGATCAACATAAATTTTTCGGAGCAGATTCCAAGAGTTAGTATATATTTCAAAATTTTAATACAGCAGATAAAAAACCTAGAAAACAAACTGTAAGGGATCTGGGACAAAGCAATCTAACTCCCTCATATATTAATTTAGGAAACTGAGGCCCTGAGAGCTCAAATGAATTTCCCAAGTTCATATAGTAGCAACATCAATCTGGGAATAAAATCATCATCCAGTTTCAGTCTTGTCCTTTGGTGATTTTTCTTTCCTAGAAAGTGTAATAAATTTTAAAAAGACAAGGGTGGTTCATTCCCATGGTTTAGCAAATGCAATCTATTGCTTTTTTTTGTTAGGCTATAAATTGATTTTTACTATATCCAATTTTAAAATACTCATAATTGCATGGACAGGTGAATTGCAATAAGCAATACAATTCTATTTGTGGAATTTAGATAAGTAGAAAAAGTCTTCTATTTGAATCCTACCTTCATACCTCATCTTGACATAGAGATGACCACAGATTCTTAAAGGTGATGCCAATGAAACAAAAGTTTTGGAAGACTTTGAGTCTAGATGTTCTCATTAATGCTTTATATGTTCACCCCAAGCTATGTTTAAATAAATGTACTATAGAAGGATGTCTTTTTTTTTTAATTACAGCAATTCATGAACCTTGTAGAAGAAGACATGGAAAAGTTTCAGACTGCTTTAGCAGCCAGATACTCAAGGTGAGAAAAATCATACATATTGACATATATACCAATGGAAATCAAGAATAATGAAGCTTGTGGTCACCTTTACAAAAGATCTCAGCTGATTTTACCACTAGAGAAAAGTAGTCTTGTACATTTCTAGTGCATGTTGACAAAGGAAGATGGCAATAGAACTTTATGAATGATCAGAAAATATTCATTATTAAGAAAATAAATTGAAAGTAAACTTGGGTATCTTATGAATGGAACAACTAAGACAGTTCACATTTCCAGGAATGTTTCTAAAGAAGAAAAATAATACAGCCAAAATCCAAAGCCTGAGAGAAAGGAATTGGGAATTACTGTCAATTAACCATATCCAGAGACACAGGGCACCTTGTGACCTTAGAGAGTAGATATGTTCTTGCTAACTGAATAAATAAGATGAAGGAAGTGGCTCTTAAAAGGCTCATACAAACTATCTTTTCCCCTTAAACAGCATTTCTTTGAGAAGCTTAAGTTGCTTCTTCTTTAATACTTGAATGAAGTTACCTTCAAGAAGAGCTTGCCCCTGTGGCCTACAAAGCTAGCCCCTTTCCTTTCTTGAAGGCACCATTAGCAGAGAAATGGCAATGGATACTACCCCCTCTCGTATTAAATAAGTTAGTAATGGCAGCTACTTTTCCTCAGGCCAATTTTGTGCTTACTAACTTAGATTACAGTATGGTTTCCGCTTCCATTTATTTTCCTTTCAAAGATTACTTTGCACTAAATTCACCACTTGCTGTTCCATGTACCTTATACTGCCATGGCAATTGTACTGTTAAGCTTTGTAGGATGTGAGATGGATAAACATTCTTTTACCCTTGTCTACTCTAATGTATTTAGTTTCTCTTCTTTATTACATTAAAAAGTTAGGAAAATGAAAAGCCTTGAAAATATATTCTCAAGCAATGTTGTAAGAAAATGGAATATATATATGTGTGTGTGTGTGTGTGTGTGTGCATCGATGTGTACACACATACACACACAGACATATACATATACATTTTGTGGATAAAGGACTATTTTTTTTAAATGAAGAAGCTATATCTTTAACTTTCTCTTTAGAAATTTCCCTTAGAAATAGGAGCAAAGATAGATGTAAATTCATTAAATCTCTGATTACCCAAAGAATTGCCAAAGTCAATAAATTCTGAGAAATTTGGTGATACACATTGGGATAGAAAGTTTCCACGCAAAAATTCATTTTTACCTATGAAATTAAAGGTCCTGATCAGAGAGAGCAATAGAAAGATAAATTGACAAATTTAATAACATTGGGAAAATGCTTTTGGTTGATTGGGTATATTTGAGAAGATTAATTTATCAAGTCAAAAATGTGACTTGTCATCTGAATATTTTATCTACATGTAACCACCCATGCAGAAAGACTGCATTTTTATTAACATGACAAGATGTGTGAATATTATGTAGTAGCAGCCATTGCATTTTTATATTCATTATTCCTTTTTCTGCAGGACTTGTCTTTGAAGTAATCACTTTATTAGTCAGTCAATAAGCAATTATTGGACACTGACTATGTGCTAATCATTATGCTAAACACTGGAGACAGTAAAAAAAGAGAGAGAAAAGGGAGAGGAAAGATTAGTCCTTCCTCTGGAAGAGTTCATAATCTATTGATACAATTCTTTCCATATCCCTTGCATTCTTATCTCATCCTAAGCTGAAATTTTAAAAAGAGCGATTCTCAATTATTAGTATTTTACCTGTATTTTCTGGTCTCTCAACAATTCATTTTTATTAAATAATACATAGTAAATAAAACAAAGCTTGTCATAAATATTTGAAACCAAGTTTAAAATTTTTCAAATGTTTAAAAACTTAGTAGAAATTTACATTAAATTTCTAAATTTTTCCTTTCATAATATGAATTAAAATGAATCCAATGAAATAGTTGAATTGATTTTACATTTTTTTTTGCATTGGTTGAAATGTTTAGTAAAGTGATAGCAATAGGGTAGATTAAGGATTAAAAATGCAAAGAAGTATTTTAAGTGATTTAAAGGAAAGCAAATTCAATTCTCTACTCCCTCCAAAAAAATGCCCAATATTCTAGGTATTACAAATAAATGCATAAATGAATCAGAAAGCTGTATGAGTTAAAATCAGCCATACTGGGACTAACACTAAAGTTTATTTTCTAAGAGGAAAAGTAGCTAAAAAGACATACATAGTAGCAATAACATCAGGATTTTTTCCTTTCATTCTTTGATGAATTTATTTATTTCTCTTCAGTTTGACTGCAGTTCCCACCTCCCCTTGTTTTTATATTTAATTAGGTCCAGGCTGATTAGCTCCAGGGAAGCTTGCTATAGTCTTAAAAATGCTCCTTTATTTAACGCCAACCCTAATTACAACCATGATCATTCATTCGTAGAATTTTCTAAATGAATGATGGAAAATAGATCTGTTAGATCATCTGGTTCATCTCCTCTTGACAATACAGGCTTATTTTCTATATTATATCTATGAGTATTTTGTTGGGTGAATTTTTAAGTGATTCAAACAATGAAGCTTTCACCATTTCCCTTGGGAGAGAGTTGGTAGCCTAATAAACTTCAGTTAGCACATGAGTCTTGAAAATGAGAGATTTCCCTTTGCTTCATTTCATGCCATTGTTCCTACTTATAAAAACCCTTGGGTCACTCTATCCAATTTGTCCCCCTTTTTGATTTAATCTCACAAAGTTCCTGGCTATGTCCCTTACAAAGAGTTCCAAAGATAGTTTTATTTGCAATTAGGTAGAAGGGATACGTTACTGATTACCAGAGAAACCGATTGCAGCCACTCATTATACCATATATCACTCTGTCAAAAAGAAGGCATGTGAAGGCGTACTTTAAATAAAAGAGAACCAAGAACACAGTGAGCTATGCATTATAATTGAATCTTATATTCATCAATGGTAAGCAAACCATATTAAAAGGACATTGTCAAGGTATTTTTCATCATTTTAAAAAATCATTTTATTTTATCTCTACTGTTTAGATTAATAACCCTTTGAAATTTTGACAGTGAAATCTATTTTCAGACACAGTGTTTTCCCCTCCATCACAGATGCTTGCCTGCTTTCTAAATATAGGCCTGCCAGCATTGATTTTCCCATTTATTTATTTGTGTATAATAAATGCATTAAGGCACATTATGTGAAAAGGTACACAGGGCCATTTTCTCATTGTTTTTTACCTTAACGGGGAAATTCCATTACTGTAACATAGAATTCAAACAAGCCCAACAGTCATTCAAAGTAATAATCAATATATTTCTTTGGGGAGAGGTTGAAATAAAATCAGAATTTTGTTTCTACAAATTAAAAAAAAACCTGTAACAAAAGGTTTTGATTTCTCCTTTTGTAGATATGTTTGAATATTTATTAAAAATAATTCTCAAAATCTTACATACAGTACTCCAGAATTGCTGAAACCATTTTCTCAAAACATTCTGTCTCAGCAGATAAATTTGCCTTAGTGCATGGATTCCGGTTTCTTTCTTTATATTCATAGTACCTGTTACTTCCCATGTGCTTTGTTATACCCTTCTTGAATTTAGCAAAACTAAATATCCTCCTATTTTGCTGAGAAGATTGAGAGGATTCAGTGTGAACTTCCTTATCTCCTGCCGTCCATACTTCAATATTCTTGTTTGTTCTCACCTATTCCCTCCAAAGACAGGGATGTAGCCCAATACTCTATCAAGGCTGATTCCAAAAGTTGTGCTTTCTCCTGTCCCTCTGGAACTTTTGTCTACCAATAATTAAATATCTTTCCAATATATAATCTTTCCATTTTCTTCTAATGTTTACCCAAAAATTGAAAATATGCCATCAATTTCTCATCAGATGTTCCTTTTAAACTCCTAGAAAAAGAAAATAGCCTATTATTTGTTTTTACTATGTAGCTCCTTTACTTACTTTTTAACACCAAGCAGTCTGATATGTGACCCCAACTTTTCTTCTGAAATTGCTTGCTTCAAAATCAGCAGTGATCTCCTAAATGGGGAGAAAGTAGCTGAATCTCAATTTTTATTTTATTGACCTTTCAACATCATATGATAATTCTGAGCACTTCTTACTCCTACCTTCTTTTAGATGCTCTCTCTTACCTTGATTTCCATGATCCTGTTCTCTAATGTTCTATTTACTCCTACTTGACTGACTTTCTGATTTGCTTTGTTGATTTGCTTCATTAGACATGTCTTCTTTCATTCAGATATATATCTTCATGTTCCAAGATTCTGTCTTCATTGAATTCTGATTTGTCACTTTCCAAAATCCCATGGCATGCCTAATTTATTTTGTTTCAAACTCTGATTCTATTTTGATTGTTGTTTGTGAGAACAAATCCCAAAATCTGAAAGAGCTTTAAAAAGTAATTTGTTAGGCTGTTTTGTAGGAGAGAGCAAACCAGAAAGGAGGTTATGGATCCCTATTGTCCAGACTCTGGAAGATTTACAGTATATAGTATTTAGACAATGCTATCCACACATGAACTGTATATAAGTAAACCATTTTTTATATTTGATTTTTTTTACTTTGGAGAAGGCAATTTGAAAGCAAGGTAGATGGAGATGGTATTAGTAAATGTAAATATTCACTAAAATTGACTAAACGAAAACAAAAAGGAAACTCAAAACAATAAACAAAAACCTACAAAATTCCTTGTAGCCATCTTTGGCATTTCTGGAGAGTTTTTCAGGTCAGAATGTCATTTTGGGCACAAGTAATATCTAAGCACATAAAGTTGGATTTAAACAGTCTAATAATATATTTTCCAAAAAATATAATTTCTCATAATATCTGCCTTTGAGATTTATTACAATCCAATATTATTATGCTACTAAATCAGTAATTTCAGAAGCAGAAAACTGAATTATGATTTCACAGGTAGCCCATAAAAATAATCTGAATAAATGGAATCCTTCTTACTACTTATTTTATCTAGTACTTGATGGAATTCCTTTTAGAAAGGATAGAGGCCATACTGAGACAAACAATGTCTCATAGTGAGAAGGATCAATTTGAGTAGCTCTCAGGGACTATAAATTAAGGGACTTAGATATAAATCGGAAACAAGTATCGCAAGCACCTGGAGAATCAAAAAAATCATGACCTCATGCTTTGTTCAATGTCATGAGCATTAAACAAACAGCTAAGAGTCATAATCTTATACATACCTTAAGGATATAAACCTCATTAAGCAGACTGTATAGATAAACATAAGTCAGGTTGCAGATTAAATTACATTTAAGGGCTCATGATGGTGTCATTTGACAGGGGAAATTCATATATTACCAATTAAGGAAGGTAGGTGACAAATAATGAAATCACTTTAGGAAGCTCAAAAATCCCATTGACTATAAATAATTTACCAAAAGAAAATTCTACATAGATCTAAATAATTATAAATTAACTTTTTGTGTTAGTAAAAAAAATGAAACAATCTAAAAACAAAGATTAACATATTGCTAAACAACTAGTGATACTTGAATATAATGGAATAATACTATGATGTAAGAAATATAATGAATAAAGAAAAGGATGGAAAGACAGGAATTGATGAAAAGCAAAGAAAGTAAGGCCCAGAAAATAATATACCCAATGATTATAAGTTGAAAGGTTAAAAACTCATAGAATGAGAAAAAAATGAATTTTATTAAATGGCAAGCAAACACACACACACACACACCCCCCAAACTATTTCCTCAAAGAAGAGATAAAAAAAATTCCCTTGTACTTGAGACAGCAGTCTATTGGTAAAGAATATTTCATTTTTTAAAAAAATAATGTATTCTTTAATTTTGCTTGTTTTTTTTAATTAAAATATAAGTGACGGTACTATGGGAAGAGATAGAAGGAGTGATAGGAAAATATAGACAATATAAAACCAAAAATAACAATAGAAATTTATTTTTAATATAGTAATTGCTAGAATTATTTTGATTGTCTTCACCTTATCACTTTTTTCCTTCTTTACCCAGTTGATTCAATTATACTACAGGTTTAATATAAATGAAATATATCATATTTTCTTTCAGTAAAAACAGATATTGATATCTATTTCATTCTTACAATTGTTACCAAAATTTCTGTACTTTCAAAGTTCCCTTGAAGCCTTGAAGTTAATAGATAATTAGGAAGCAAGGAAAAACTTTTATACTATTTCATTAGAGGAAAAAGTACAGAAGAAAACCATCAGCCTTCACTAATCACCATTCATAGCAACTTAGCATTAAAAGGTTCTGAGTGACAGCTAATCATTGCAGAGATCTTCTGTGATTCAATCTGATGCAAACCTGAATGTATCCCTTACCCATGTCTTAGTGGTGGTATTCTGACTTACACAAAAGCTCCTAAAATGCATAAATTACAGTCATACTTCACACTTCTTTGAAAGGGCTCTCTGTACTGAGGTATGAATGATCTCCAGTCACCCTGATTTATATCTTGCCACTTGACTCAGTTGACTTCAAAGGAGAGGATGAGGCTGGTGACTTTGCACAGCCCTTCCTTACTTAAATCCAATTCACTTGAAAGTCATGACATCACCTTCCTAATGTCACAGTGCTCTTGGAGAAAGGACAAATAACAAACATTAATAGACAATAATATGGTTCCCATGAAAGTTCCAAAATCTGTTTAATCTTGGTTCCTAATTTATCTTGCAAGGCTCATTCAATAGGACTGGGAAAATAAAGAAAAATTACAAGTTTACATTTTAATATCTGGCTTATCCTGTGATTTATTCAGCTATTCCCCAAATATTGGGTACATATTTTTTTCTATAGTTTTGTTACAACATATAATGGAATTATAAATATTTTTATACTTTTCTTATTTTCAAAAGCTTTGTTGGAATAGGCATATAGTAAATTCTATGGATCACTTTAAAAATTAATACTTTTTTCAGGTGTAATTCCAAAATGTTTTAAGAATAAATAATAGAGTCATTACTTCTACTGTATGAAGGTTATGGGATGCTGTGCCCTGATCTGGAAAATCTGTATACACACACACACACACACACACACACACACACATACAAAAAAAAAAACCCAACATATATATATATATACATATATATATATATAGTGTGTGTGTGTGTTGTGTGTGTATGCACATATATATATGTGTTTGTTTGAAACTATGATAGTAAAAGTCATAATATGCAATGAATAAAAGAACATAGCTCCAGCTAATTAGAATAACTATCTTGCCCAAACTTCTTTGAGAATGAGTTTTTCTCTGTGCCAATATTTCCACTAAATATATAGGTGTAAGTATTTGTTTCATGGTTTTATTAATGTGTGTATCTTAGCTAATCCTTGAACTAAATATTCAATTTCAGATACTTACTAGCTGTGTGACTAATCAAATCACTTAAGTCTGATTCCTTCGGTTCTCTCATCTGGAAGTTAATTGGAGAAGGAAATTACTTCAATATCCTTGCCAAAAAGAACCTTGAATAAGGTGATGAAGTGTCAGAAATGACTGAACAATAATATATATTTATTGTAATTTAGATATCTATGTTTCATAGATATCCATCCATCCTTATCTATGGATAAAGATATCCATCTATATTATCTATTATCTATAATCTATGTGTCTATGTATATATGTGGATATGTACATATATAAACATATGTATGCATATATATTTCATTTTTTGTCAAATAAGATATAACAGTTGATCTTATATAATTATGTTGTTTCCATACACGTTGATACTTTATGAAATTTTGAAATGGCGCAAATGGAACTGATTCTTTGGGTACACACAAAAGAAATACCATAATGGCAGCAGATAGTGAGACTGCAATCACTCTTTTATTAGGCACAGAAGATGAAGGAGCAAGTGGTAAAAAGGGGTACAGATTAAAGTTGGGAGACTAAAGAGAACTGAGTTGGGGGGGTAGGCAGAAGTTTTAGGTCTCAGTTTTCTACTTTTTTTTGGAGAGGACAAATTGACCATTTTCTATATTATATTAAGATTAGTCAATTTACATATTCAAACAAGCTCACAACTGTAAGTAAATCTTTAATGTTTACATATCCATGTAATATCAAATCTACCAGGACCATCTAGTTTTCTGCTGGTCTTTTGGAGCTTATCTGAGATTCACATGTTATAGAACCAAATGGCCACAACAACAAAACCTAAGATGACTTTGATTTGACACATACTACCAGGATGTGATTTTTGATATATAAATATATATGTATACATAATATGTTTTGTAAATTATGCTCCTTTAATCTTTGGGATATATATCAGAATTTTAGGTTACTTTTTGGAATATTACTTCCTACTATTGTCACTTTATACTTGATACTTACAAAGTTAGTAAACTGACTAGAAAGATGGTGATTGGTCAGGGGAACCAGAATGAGATACAATCTTAATAAACTATACAATTTATATATCAAATTTTATCAGTGGCATTTAACACAAACTTCCTTCTCTTTTAAGTATACATATTTTCTTCTGCTTCTAGATACATTTATTTCTTCAAAATCTTCAAATTTTAAATAATTGATGATTGTCTCCATAAATATTTTTCATAAATATAGCATAAAAGGCTTAATTTTTTTTCTCCTTGTAAATTCCAGTTGGTACTCAATATCTAAAACTGAAGTTTTTTATAGTTTTTTTTTTCTTTTGCCTCAAAAGCAAAAACATATAGAATCCAATTTTAACTCTGATACACATTGGCAGTGTGTACAATGGAAATACAATGAAAAAAAAAAGTCACCTGATATCACAGTTCTTCAGTCCCAGATCTACATTGGTAGAACAATATATCTCAATGAGATTTTCATGCAATAATTATATCATATGTTCATTTGAAAATTATTCCTGCACAAGTCTTTATCAAGAATATTGATATATGGGGAAGCTAGTTGGTATAGTGGATTGAGCACCAGCCCTGAAGTCAGGAGGACTTGAGTTCAAACTGGCCTCTGACACTTAACACTTCCTGGCTGTGTGACCCTGAGCAAGTCACTTAGCCCCAATTGACTCAGCAAAAAAAAAAAAAAAAAAAAAAAAAAAATATATATATATATATATATATATATATATATATTATTAATATTTAGTGATATTGATTATTTAAATTTTATTATTGATAAAAATATTATTTTCTTGTTATTCATTATTGTTAGATTTCTATACTGAAATCATCGTTAGTTTTTGCCTCACTATCTAGATCCCTCTAAAATATTATGTACGTTTTAATATTTTTATTATTGTTTCCAATACTATCCTTCCACCTATCCCTCTGAGAAATCTACTTAAAATAACAATTATGATTTAAAAATAACATAGAATAAAATGAGTTACCTTAACTGAAATGTATTCAAAAATTATAAAATATGTGCAAGGTACACCATTTGTGGACTTTCTATTTCGACAAAGATGTGAATATGAAGTGTCTTGATATCTTTTATTTTGAGTCATTGCATTATTTATAATTTTGCCCCATTCATTTTTTTTATTTTTTGATGAATATATATATATATATATATATACACATACACCTCTATATGTTTTCAATCTGGATTATTGTGGTTCTATAGAGGAATGGATAGTTGGTAGATAGATAGATGGATAGTTAGACAGATAGACAGATAGATGAATGGATGAATGGATAGATAGATAGGCATAATTGTAGAGATATATTGCCTTGGCTTATTTCAGTCTACCTATGTTCATTAAGAGTTTTTCGTATTTGAAACAGAGTGTAGTTTATTGCTCAATTCATGATATATTATCACATTTGTCATTTCTTACAGCACTGTACTGCTTCATTCAATTCATATATGACAATTTGTCTAGACATTCGCTGATCAATAGAAATATACTTTGTTTCCAATTCTTTGTTAGGCACAAAAAAGCACTGCTCTAAACATTTTTTGTATATATGAAGACTTTCTTCTTATCAATAGTTTCTTTTAGCCTACCAATGGAAACTCTCTGTTAAAAAAATATGTACATTTTTAGTCACTTTATTTGTGTAAATCTATTATTTTTCTAAAATGTTTGTACTGGACTAGTAACAATGCACTAGGTCCCTATCTTACTACAACCCTTCTAAAATTGACTATTCCCATATATTGACATATTTGCAAATTTGCTTAGTATGAGATAAAACATGAGGACTATTTTGATGTGCATTTCTTTTAAGATTAGTGATATGGACAATCTTTACTTAGGCTAGGTTTTACATATTATTCCACACTACAGTCTAAGCAGATATGTCACCTCAACATTAAAAAATAAAATAAAAAAAATTAGTAGTGGAAGGCGTTAAGAGTTTGTAATTCTGTAAATGTGTCCATTTATGTTAGATATTCACACAAGTGCATGTGCATTTATTTATTCAATTACATACATATGTGTATTCAGATACATTATAACATATAACAATTAATATATATTTCTACATATGCCCATTTATGTTTGTTAATTGTTATATATCTTGGATATCAAAATTTTATCAGAGAAATGTAATTTGAAAAAAAAATGTATTTGACTACTTCCTTTCTTATCATGGTTCCATAAATTTTGTCTGCTCAGAAGCTTTTCATTTTTGATCTTTTTGTAATTAATTGTATTGCTTTTGGTTAAATATGTATATATTTATATTTTGTGAAAGGAGTGTGATCTACTTCCCTCCTGATGTTTTATTTTATTTTAATATTGTTAAATATTCACAAAATATATATAGTGGAATATAGCACAAGATGCTGTTATAAAGTCTATTTTTTGCCAGATTACAATGTAATTAATGTTTTACTTATTTATCAAACAATGAATTATTGACTTTCATTGTCCTTGATTATCTCTTATCTAGTTTGTCCCATTAAGCTATCCCACTTTTTCATCAATATCAGATATTATTGATATGTTCCTTTATATTAAATTATGAAGTGTAGAAGGGCTTATTTATAATTTCCCTTGGTATTATAATATTTTTCAAAATATTTTTTCTCAATTTCTGTAAAGAATCACTTTGATAATTTGATAGATGAGGCAAATTAATTTTGTTTGTATTGTATTTACTGAATATTCCTCAAGATATTAAATATATTTGTTGTTTCTTTTAAGGAACACTTTATAATTGTATCTTTAAATACGTTATGTACATGTGTGTATGTGTTTTGCCAAATTGAGCCCCAGATATTTGATGTACTTTAGAGTTATTTGGAATTGAATTGACATTTTATTATTGCCTCATAGATTTCATTGTTATTATATAATTGTGCAATTGATTTTTGAGGATTGGCTTGTACCCTAAAATTTTGCTATAGTTATTGTTTTAGGATTTTCTAAGTAAAATCCTTGTTTCAACAAATTTTCTCCTTATATAACTATTTTTCTTGTTGAATTTGCTATTGCTAGCAACTTTTGAAATGTATTGAATAATAGTGGGAAGAAAGGGCATTCTCATTTTATTCACATATTTCTTAGAAAAGGTTTTTATTCTATCTCTGTTATGTATATATATATATGTGTGTGTGTGTATATGCATATACACATATATGTGTGCGTATGTGTGTGTATTTTATATTAGAAATTGTTATAATTTTTAAAAAGTAATCTTTACCCTTTAGTTTGAAATCTTTCAACACAAATAAGAATTGCATTTTTTTCTCTGGCTTTCCCCACATCTTTTGAGATAATCTTGTGGTTTTGTGTGATTTTGTTTTAATATAGTTGATTAAGCTAATTATTTTGCTATGATGAATATCATTACAACTTTCATACAAATTCATTTCGATTGTAATGAATACTTTTTCAATAAATTGCTTTAATGTGTAAGACAGGATTTTATTTTAAATTATTAATCAACATTCATTAAGCACTTTGGTTTATATTTCTCCTTTGCTTTTATCATTCTCTGATTTAAGTATTTGAAATGAAAGTCTCATAAAAGTATCTGGTAGAATATTTTCCTCACATTTTGAGATTAATTTGTATAGGAGTGATACTAATTCTTTAAGGTTTTCATAATTCTATTTTATTTTGTAATTTTGCTTTTAAAGTTTATTTTTCCTTTCTTGTTTACATTTAGCCACATATTCCTTCCCTTTCATTTTTTTCCTTTCTGTAAATTAGTGAAATACAATACTTGTCTTCTCCTCTCTTCAACTTTTTTTCAGTTTTTTTAAATTAGATTTTCCATGCATATATTTTTCTTCCCCTTTATTCTCTCCTTTATAAATTTGTTTATTCTAGACTTTTCTGCTTAGATTAATTGTCCTTATTTAGTCATTTTAAAATATATATATATATATGCATATATATATATATATTTCTCATGGAATAAAAACTTTGTAATTGCCTTGGAGGCCTTGCTCTCTAAACAGTATATAATTAATACTTTTTTCCCCTATTGTCTCTTACTCTTAGAAATATAAATACCTGCAGGTGATATAAAGGTATATTGCCCCAAGTAGATTCACTCAGTCAGCATTTTGCTGACTGAACTGAATAAAATTTGCCTTTATTAAGCATCTACTATGTTCTAAACTTTAAACTAAGTTCTTTCCATCACTTTTTTGGGAAAGGGCTTAGTACCTCCATTCATATGTCTCTATATTATTTGACTATGCCTCAACTGCCTACTGGCTTCATTTTCGTGGTAATTTCTTCCATTGGTGGATTTTTCAAAGTCATATTACATATGTGAGTAACAGAGAAGGTTAATTTGGATAAATTATAGAGCATGGAAGAGGGAATCATGGAATAAAAGAATGGTAAGATAGCTTAGGATAAGATCATATAGGGCAGTGAGCACAAATAGCTGCAATTTTTTTTCCATCCAAAGATTTGAATTAATTGCTTCTAAGATAAAAATATCAGTAAAAACTATAGTGTTCATTTTTCCTTCCCCTAAAGAAAAAGGAAAAGGTATAATGAGATAAAATGGGTCTGTAGCCTTCTCTACTAGGCCATCACAAAAGAAAAAAATGATTTATCTTAAAAAATCCATCCTGTTAATCTAAAATTCAACTTATAGGCAGGTCCAATAAATGATACTCACCCTAAAGTAGATCCAAAGAAGCTCCAGACAAATAAATTTATCTTGTGCTCAACATCAGTCAATAATACACTCATAACATGCATTTATTCTTCATCATAAGGTGCCAATTGGACATGACACTTCAGACTTCACCAGAAAATTATTTCAGAAGTGAAAAGGAAAAAAAAAACACACACTACCTTGTGAGCTGAGCAAACTGAACAAGAAAATTCACTGCTCAATTATTTGCTAATAAAAATGTGTTACTACCTCACAGAATAATAGAATACTTTCTATACCTTCACAGTATGAATTTCTTGATAATTTATCATTCAGCACTCATCTGAAAATTCATAATGATCAGGGAATTCAGGATCTCATGAGACAACTCATTTTACTTCAGGATTTTCCTTCCTACTAAGTTAAATCTTTTTTCTCTTAAGTAGACATTTTTGGTACTGGTTTTGCCTTATAATGGGAAGGAATATAAGTCTTTTATTTCTTCCATAGGAAGCCCTTTGATTTGTTTTCAATATAGAAATCGTCCTTCCCTTCCCTTCAAAACCTGTATGCCAAAAATCTCCAGTTCTTTCAACTGATTTTTTTTATTAAAGCTTATTTTATTTTCAAAATATATGCAAGGATATTTTTCAACATTGATCCTTGAAAAACCTTGTGTTCCAATTACCCCACCCCAGGCTCCCACTTCCTCCCCTAGATGGCAAATAAAACAATATATGTCAAACATGGTAAAATATGTGTTAAATCCAATATATACATACATATTTATACAATTATCTTGCTGCATAAGAAAAATCAAATCAAACAGGAAAAAATGAGAAAGAAAACAAAATGCAAGCAAACAACAAAAAGAGTGAAAATGCTATGTTGTGAACCATACTCAGTTTCCACAGTCCTCTCTTTGGGTATAGATGGCTTTCTTTACAAGATATTGGAACTGGTCTGAATCATCTTATTGTTGAAGAGAGTCATATCCATCAGAATTGATCATCATATAGTCTTGTTATTATTATTATTATTATTATTATTATTATTATTATTATTATTTGCTTTTTGCTGAGGCAATTGGGGTTAAGTGACTTGCCCAGGGTCACACAGCCAGGAAGTGTTTGTGTCTGAGACCAAATTTGAACTCAGGTCCTCCTGACTTCAGGGCTGGTGCTCTATCCACTGCGCCACCTAGCTGCCCCCATATAGTCTTGTTGATGCTGTGTACAATGATTTCCTGGTTCTGCTCATTTCACTTAGCATCAGTTCCTGTAAGTCTCTCCAGGCCTCTCTGAAATCATCCTGCTGGTCATTTCTTATAGAACAATAATATTCCATAACATTCATATACCATAATTTATTCAGGCACTCTCCAATTGATGGGTATCCCTTCAGTTTCCAGTTTCTTGCCACTACAAAAAGGGCTGCCACAAACATTCTTGCATATGTGGGTCCCTTTCCCTCCTCTAAGATCTCTTTGGGATATAAGCCCAATAGAAACACTGGTGAATTTTATATGATATAACTTCAAGTCCTTTGGTATCCTCTGTATCCTACTCTAAATTGCTTACATTTGATTGATTACATTTCTCAAAACTACACAGACACTTTCAGAAATGATCTGAGCTGGGAAGAGCGTATCCTTTTTTTTTTATTTTGGACAAAAAATAATGCCACCTAGAAGTGCATTCAATGTAGAAAGAATGTTTTATTTTCCCCAATTGTATGCAAAAACAACACATACACACATATGTTCGATCATTTTATTGCTGAGAATAGCTAAATCATTAACAGGTTTCATCATATAATATTGCTGTTACTGTCTACAAAGTTGTCCTAATTCTGCTCATTTATTTTGCATTAATTCATCTCTTTCTGTGTTTTTTCTGAATGTGTCTTACTCATCCTTTCTTATGCCACATAGTATTTCATCATAATCATATATTATAGCATGGTTAGTCATTCCTCAATCAACAGAACTTCCCTTAAATTCCAATTGTTTATCACCACAAAAGGGCTACTATTAACATGTTAGTACAAATAGGTCCTTTATTTATTTATTTTTTTTAGATTTCTTTGCAATAGAGTCAAAATGACTTAGTCATTCTTTGGTTAAAGGCTGTGCATGCTTTGTTTTGTTTTATTTTGCTTTGTTTTAATAGCCTGTTGTGTATGCTTGCAATTGTTCTCTAGAATGATTGAATCATTATGCAATTTTATCAACACTGCATTAGTGTCTTAGTTTTCCAACATTTGTCATTTTTGTCTTTAATTGTGTTAAGTATTCTGATAGGTATGGGTTGCTAGCTGAGAGTGGCGGTAATTTATATTCTCTAATCAATAGTGTCTTAAAGCACTTTTTTTTCACATGACTATAGATAGCTTTAATAGCTTCATCTGAAAATTGCCTTTCTATATCATGTAAAATTTCTTATTTCTATAAAATTGACTCAGTTTTCTCTATATTTGAGGTCTTTTTTGAAGAAAGTTGTTATAGATTTTTTTTTCACAGATATGGTTACTAGCTATATATTTCTTTGCATCCAATTTTTTCTCATCTTGTTCATTCACAAAAGTGTTTTGCTTCTGACTCCCAATTCACTTTCCCTTCCATAAGCCCCGCCTTTTCTTATTCTCTCTCCTTTATACTTTCTTGTATGGTAAGTTAGATTTCTATACATGATTGTGTCTTTTATTTAGGTTCATGTGCAATATCCCACCTTTTCCATATTCCATCCAATGTAAAAGCTCTTTTAGATTTCTTTTACGATAGATAATTTATCCCATTTTACCTCTCTTTTTATACCAATTCCAAGGCATTCCTCATTCTTACTCTCTAATTTTGTGTTGCTTTTTTTTATTTTGTTTTAGATATTTCTTCCATTACATTCAATCCACACTCATCGTATCTGTCTATGTATACTCCTTTTCACTGTTCTAATAATGAGAACTTTTTTAAGCAGTTAAAGTATAATTTTCCCATGCAGGATTGTAAACAGTTTAATCTTTTTTAAAAATTTTATTTGCATAACATATGTGTGGGTAATTCTTCAACATTAACCCTTACATGGCTTTCTGTTACATATTTTCCCCCCAACTCCCCACCCCTCCCCTAGATGGCAGGATATCCACTACATGTTAATTATGTTAAAATATTGGCAAATCGAATATATGTATACATATTTCCAAACTTATCACTGTTGTGCAAAAAAAATCGTATCTACACAAAAGTCATATCAGATAAAGGAAACACAATGTAAGCAAACATCAATCAAGAGTATGAGAATGTTATGTTGTGGTCCACATTTCACATCCCTCTCTCTGGGTGTATATGGCTTTCTTCAGTGAACAATTGGAAGTGGTTTGAAACATTTCATTGTGGAAGAGAGCCATGTCCATCAGAATTGATCATCATATAGTATTGTTGTTGCCGTGCATAATGATCTCCTGGTTATGCTCATTTCACTCAGCATCAGTTCATGCAAGTCTCTCCAATCCTCTCTGAAATCGTCCTGCTGGTCATTTCTTACAGAACAATAATATTCCATAATATTCATATACAATAATTTATTCAGCCATTCTCCAATTGATGGGCATCTATTCAGTTTCCAGTTTCTAGCCACTACAAAAAGGGCTGCCACAAATATTCTTGCACATGTGGGGGGCCCTTTCCTTCTTTTATGATTTCTTTGGGATATAAGCCCAATAGAAATGCTGCTGGGTCAAAGGGTATGCACAGTTTGATAACTTTTTGAGCATAGCTCCAAATTGCTCTCCAGAATGGCTGTATCCATTCACAGTTCCACCAACAATGCATCAGTGTCCCAGACCTCCCACATCCCCTTCAACATTCATCATTAATTTTTCCTCTCATTTTAGCCAATCTGACAGGTGTGTAGTGGTACCTCAGGGTTGTCTTGATTTGCATTTCTCTGATCAACAGTGATTTGGAGCACCTTTTCATATGACTATAAATAGTTTTAATTTTATCCTCTGAAAATTGTCTGTACATATCCTTTGACCATTTATCGATTGGAGAATGGCTTGAATTTTTATAAATATGAGACAAATCTCTATATATTTTAGAAATGAGACCTTTATCAGAACCCTTAAATGTAAAGATGATTTCCCAATTTATTGCTTCCCTCCTAATCTTGACTGTATTGTTTTTTTTTGTACAAAAACTTTTTAACTTAATATAGTCAAAGTCATCTATCTGGTTTTCAATTAAGAGTTCCCGTTCTTTGGACATAAATTTATTCCATCTCCATAGGTCTGAGAGGTAAACTATATTACATTCCTCTAATTTACTTATAGTATCACTCTTTATATCCATATCACGAACCCATTTAGATCTTATCTTGTTATGTGGTGTTAGATGTGGGTCAAGCCCTATTTTCTTCCACACTAGTTTCTAATTTTCCCAGCAGTTTTTATCAAATAGTGAGTACTTATCCCAGAAGCTGGGGTCTTTCGGTTTATCAAAGGCTAAATTGCTATAGTTATTGCCTAGTTTATCTTGTGATTTTATCCTATTCCACTGATCGACTACTCTATTTCTTAGCCAGTACCAAATGGTTTTGATGACCACTGCTTTGTAATATAGTTTTAGATCTGGTACAGCAAGTCCACCATCATCAGCCTTTTTTTTTTTCATTAATTCTCTTGAAACTCTTGACCTTTTGTTCTTCCAAAATAATTTTGCTACTATGTTTTGTAGATCTGTAAGATAATTTCTTGGGAGTTTGATTGGTATGGCACTAAATAAGTAAATTAGTTTGAGTAATATTGCCATTTTTATTATATTTGCTCGGCCTACCCATGAGCATTTTAAGTTTTTCCAATTGACTAGGTCTGATTTTATTTGTGTGGAAAGTGTTTTGTAGTTTAGTTCATATACTTCCTGACTATCCCTTGGCAGATAGATTCCCAAATATTTTATACTATCAACAGTTATTTTGAATGGAATTTCTTTTTGTATCTCTTGCTGCTGAACTTTATTGGTAATATATAAAAATGCTGATGATTAAGGGTAAACAGTTTAATCTTATTGAACCCTGTATGACTTTTGTTTCCTGTTTATGCTTATCTTATATTTGAAATTCAATTTTTTTTATTCAGCTCTGATTTTTTTCATAAGAAATGCTTGAAAGTTTTCTATTTCATTGGATATTCATTTTTACTCTGAAGAATTATGCTCAGTTTTTTTTTTCTAGAGAGGTGATTCTTGGTTAAAATCCAAACTTTTGTTCTATGGAACATTATATCTTAAGTCCTCTGATCATTTAATGTAGAAATATTTTTGTTATTCATGATATTGTTATATCATGTGACTCCATGATATTTGAATTGTTTCTTTATGGCTGCTTGCCATATTTTCTCATTTACCTGAGACCCTTTGAGTCTTCTATTTGAAAATCAAATTTTACTTGTCTTGGAATTTTGTTACAATATTCCTGGGAATTTTTATTTTGGAATCTCTTTTAGAAAGTGATTAATGGATTCTTTCAATTTCTATTTTTACCTTTTGGTTCTAGAATATTAGGATAATTTTCCTTCATAATTTCTTGAAAAAAAATTCAAAAATAGTTCAACGTCTTTTTTGAGCATGACTTTCAGGTAGACAAATAATTTTTAAGTTTTCTCTCCTGGAGACATTTTTTCATGTCAGTTGTTTTTCCAGTGATATATTTCACAGTTTTTTTTAGTTTTCCCTTTTTTGGGGTTTTGCTTTATTGTATCTTTATTTCTCATAAAGTCATTAGTTTCCATTTTCTCAATTCTATTTTTGAGTCATTATTTTACTTAGTGAGCTTTTATACTTCTTTTCCCAATTGGCCAATACGTTTTTAGGTATTCTTCTTAAATACCTTTTTGTATTTACTTATTCATTTCGATTCTTTCCGGAATTTTCCCTCTATCTGTCTTACTTAGTTTTCAAAGTCCCTTTGAACTCTTCCAGGCCTAAGCCCAATTCTTTTTTTTTTTTTTGGGGGGGGGGAAGCTTTGGATGTAGGAACATTGACTTTGTTATCATTTTACGCGTCTGTATTTTGACCCTCCTTGTCACCATAATAATTTTCAATGATCAGTTCAGTGAAGACCAAGCCCTGACCAGCACATTATATCTCATGGCTCCAGTGGGCCAGCATATACCTAATAGTTCCAGGGCAGAAAAGAGTGATTGTGGTCAGATTATCAAAGGGTTTCTGAAAAATGCTGCACAAAACCTCTGAAGCTTAGAAACAGTCCTACTTTAATAAACAGTTAAACACAGATTAATAGGCTAGGAAAATCAGCAGAAAATTAAAAAAAAAAAAAGATTTAGGGTGCTGGCCAGGGCAGGGAACAGGACTGCACTGGGAATGCACATCAGAGCCCCACCTTGTTGCCACAGACCCTCTCCAGTGGCTTTCTGAGTCTTCCCTGGGCTGAGAGCTTCAGAAGCCTCCAGCACTGCTGCTGATTATGACGTCTAGCCTTGCTGATGCTGAGGTCAGGGTTATACCTAGGCCTTGGGTCATGTCTATGGTGGGACTGCCCACAGAGCTCCCACTGGTTTCATAGACTTTTTTTGCTGACCTTCTAGGTCCTCTTTGGTGGTTCTGGGCTGAGGGGACAGGAAGCCACCAGCATGGCCAGTGATTCAGAGGTTGAGCTTAGGTCTGCAACTGCCCATGGTGCACCCTTTACCTGGATTGTGCCATGAACTCTGACCCTGGTCTCACAGATATTGTCTGCTGAGCTTCTAATTTCTTTTTGTTTCAGCTTGAAAATGTTCTCCTACATCTTTTGGGTGTTCTGATGCTCTAAAATTTGTTTAGAGTCATTATTTAAAGAAATTTGGACCAGTTGGGGGAGAGGTTGGGCACTTACTGCCTTTACTTTGTCATCTTGGCTCAACCTCAGAAAAGCCCATTTTACCTTTTATTATGATCTCTTTGGGATACAGATATAGTAGGGACACTGTTGGATCAAAGGGTATGCATAGTTTGATTGTCTTTTCAGCATAGTTCCAAATTGCTCTACAAAATGATTGGATCAGTTCACAACTCCACCAACAATATATTAGTGTATGTTTTCCCACATCACTATCTTTTCCTTTCTTAATTAATCTGAAAGTTATGAAGTGTTTTCTCAGAGTTGTTTTAATTTTTCTCTCTCTAATCAATAGGGATTTAGAGTATTTTTTCATATGACTAGAAATGGCTTTAATTTCTTCATCTGGAAATTGTTCATATGCTTTGACTATTTAGCAATTAATAGAATGGCTTGTATTCTTATAAATTTTAGTTAATTCTCTATATATTTTAGAAATGAGGCCTTTATCAAAAACAATGAATATAATTTTCCCACCAGTTTTATGCTTTCCTTCCAAACTTGGCTGCATTGCTTTTGTTTATACAAAATTTTTTTAATGTAATGTAATCAAAATTATCCATTTGGCATTTCATAATGTTCTCTAATTCTTCTTTGACTATAAATTCCTCCCTTCTCCACAGATCTGAAAGGCAGACTATTCCTTGTTCTCCTAATTTTCTTATAGATGATGTTTTATGTCTAAAAGATGAACCCGGGTTTCTGGAGGGGGGGCGGAGCCAAGATGGCGAACTACAGACAGCTTTCTCTGTGAACTCCTGGGACCTTCCCTCAAACCCAGACAAAGTGAGCCTTCCAACTGGTTTTCGAGTGAGGGCCCCGCCAAACATTTGGACTACAAAGCACTTCTATCAAAAATCTACCTTGAAAGAACTCTGGAGAAGGTTAGCCTCAGGGGAAATCGGCCGCTGGTCAAGATCAGACTCCAGCCAGGGCAGAAGTCAGGGCTATGATAGAGGGGTAGATTTTAGGCACCCAGGATTTTAGGCCCCTGGGAGACACCTGGGCCACTTTACTCTGCTTGCGGACAGGTGCTTTGGCAGATCTGCCTTTGGTAAAGGGTGGATCGAGAGCAGCTGAAAACGTGGTCCTAGTGCAAATCCAGCTGACCAGCCTCAAACCGGAAGTCAACTCGGCAAACTGCCGCAGGGCAAATACAAATTGTTGCAGTTTTCTTTGCTTTTGACCAATATCCCAACTTTAAATCATGAGCAAGAAGCAGAAGAGAGCTCTCACCATAGAAATCTTTTACGGAGAAAAAATAGAACAGTCCCCAGATCCTGACATTATGAAAACAATCCCAGATGAACCCACAAAGGCAGACTTAAGTTGGTCTCCCTTTCAGAAGGCTTACCTGGATGATTGCATTAAGAATCTCAAAAGAGAGCTAGAAGAAGAATGGGGAAATAAATTGAGATCAGGGCAACAAAAATATCAAAAACTGAAAAATAGAACTGGTGAATTGGAAAAAGAAAACAGTTCACTGAAAAACAAAATTAGTGAATTGGAAAAAGACAACAATTCACTGAAAAATAAAACTGGGAAAATGGAAAAAGAATGTATTGAATCAAGAAATTCAATTGGCCAGCTACAAAAGGAGCTAAAAAAGATAACTGAAGGAAATAATACTTTAAAAATTAAAATTGAATAAATAGAAGTAAATGACTCAATAAGACTTCAAGAATCAGTTAAACAAAAACAAAAAAATGAAAAAATAGAAGAAAATATGAAATATCTCCTAGGAAAAACAACTGACTTGGAAAACAGATCCAGGAGAGACAATTTAAGGATTATCGGACTCCCTGAAAGCCACGATGAAAAAAAAAAAACCTCGATGCTATCTTCCAGGAAATCATGAAAGAGAATTGCCCTGATGTTTTAGAATCAGAAGGCAAAATTGGCATTGAAAGAATTCACCGATCACCTCCAGAAAGAGACCCCAAAATTAAAACCCCAAGGAATATCGTGGCCAAATTTCAAAACTATCACACCAAGGAAAAGATATTGCAAGCAGCTAGAAAGAAACAGTTCAAATACCGAGGAACTGTCATTAGAATTACACAGGATCTGTCAGCTTCCACACTGAAGGATCAAAGGGCCTGGAACCAGATATTCCGAAAGGCAAAAGAACTTGGATTACAGCCAAGAATAAGTTATCCAGCTAGAATGAGCATCATCTCCCAGGTAAGAAGATGGTCATTCAATGATAAAGGAGAATTTCACCTATTTCTAATGAAAAGACCTGATCTGAACAAAAAATTTGACCTCCAAATAGAGAACTCAAGAGAAGCATAAAAAGGTAAAAAGGAAAACTCTTGAGAACTATATTTCTACTATAGGTATCCTTTAAAAAATGGCAGTATAATTTGATTTTTCTTTGATAATAATGGAAAAGAAATTAGAGGTGGAAGGGATATCATACCGAAAAAGAAAAAGGGGGGGAGGGGGAAAAGGAGGCAAAATAAAGTAAAAATAAAGGAGGTAAAATAAGGCAAAATCTCATAAAGAGACATAGAAGATCTAATATAATTGAGGGAAAGAAGGGAGGGCGATGAGTATTGTGTAAACCTTACTCTCATTAGATTGGACTCTAAGAGAGTATATCAGACACATTTGGCTTCAAAGAAAGCACTGACCCTCCTTGTGGGAAGGTAGGAGGGAGGGGAGAAAAGGAAAGGGATAAACTAATAGAAGGATTAGGGGAAAGGTATAAAGGGGAGGGAGGGACTCTAAAGGGAGGAGGATTATTGGTGGGAGGTGGTCATCAAGAGAAAGTACTGGGGAGGGGGGAAGGGAGAGAGGGGAAAGGGAAGAGAAAATCATAACTCTGGGTAAATAAGATGGCAGGGAATACAGATATAGTTATTTTAACTGTGAATGTAAATGGGATGAACTCTCCCATAAAATGGAAGTGGGTAGCAGACTGGATTAAAAGCCAGAATCCTACAATATGTTGTTTACAAGAAACACATCTAAAACATAGAGATACATACAGAGTGAAGGTAAAGGGCTGGAGCAGAATCTTCTATGCTTCAGGTGAACAAAAAAAGGCAGGGGTAGCAATCCTTATCTCGGATCAAGTGAAAACAAAAATAGATCTAATTAAAAGAGATAAGGAAGGAAAATACATTTTAGTAAAGGGTTCCATAGAAAATGAAGCAGTATCAATACTTAACATATATGCACCAAGTGGTATAGCATCCAAATTCCTAGAGGAGAAGTTAAGAGTGATGCAAGGAGAAATAGACAGTAATACTATACTAGTGGGAGATCTCAACCTTGCTCTCTCAGAATTAGATAAATCAAATTCCAAAATAAATAAGAAAGAAGTTAGGGAGGTTAACAAAAGTCTAGAAAAGTTAGGTATGATAGATCTCTGGAGGAAATTGAATGTTGATAGAAGGGAGTATACTTTTTTCTCAGGGGTTCATGGAACTTATACAAAAATTGATCATGTGTTAGGGCATAAAAACCTCAAAATCAAATGCAGAAAAGCAGAAATAGTAAATGCATCCTTCTCAGACCATGATGCAATAAAACTCACATGTAATATAAGGCCAGGAGAAAATAGACCACAAGTTATTTGGAAATTAAATAATCTAATACTGAAGAACGAATGGGTGAAAGAGCAAATTATAGACACAATCGAAAATTTCATCCAGGAGAATGACAACAATGAGACAACATACCAAAATTTGTGGGACATGGCTAAAGCAGTTATAAAGGGTAATGTTATACCTCTAGATGCTTACTTGAGTAAAACAGAGAAAGAGAAGATTAATGAACTGGGCTTACAATTAAAAAAGCTAGAAAAAGACCAAATTAAAAACCCTCAATTAAATACCAAATTGGAAATTCTGAAAATTAAAGGGGAGGTCAATAAAATTGAAAATAAGAAAACTATCGAATTAATAAATAAAACTAAGAGTTGGTTTTATGAAAAAACCAACAAAATAGATAAGCCTTTAGTTAATATGATTAGAAAAAGGAAAGAGGAAAATCAAATTATTAGTCTCAAAAATGATAAGGGAGAACTTTCCTCCAATGAAGAGGAAATTAGAGTAATAATTAGGAGTTTCTTTGCCCAACTTTATGTCAATAAATTTGATAATGTAAATGAAATGGAGGAATATCTACAAAAATATAGATTGCCCAGAATAACAGAAGAGGAAATAAATTATTTAAATAGCCCTATTTCGGAAAAAGAAATAGAGCAAGCTATTAATCAACTCCCTAAGAAAAAATCTCCAGGACCAGATGGATTTACATGTGAATTTTACCAAACATTCAAAGAACAATTAATCCCAATACTATATAAACTATTTGAAAAAATAGGGAAAGAAGGTGTACTACCAAATTCCTTCTATGCCACAGATATGGTGCTGATAGCTAAACCAGGTAGGGAGAAAACTGAGAAAGAAAACTATAGACCCATTTCCCTAATGAATATTGATGCAAAATTTTTAAATAAGATTTTAGCAACAAGATTACAGAAAGTCATCCCCAGGATAATACATCATGACCAAGTAGGATTTATACCAGGAATGCAGGGCTGGTTCAATATTAGGAAAACAATTAGCATAATCAATTATATTAATAACCAAATTAATAAAAACCATATGATTATCTCCATAGATGCAGAAAAAGCCTTTGATAAAATCCAACACCCATTCCTATTAAAAACACT